>CM024954.1:10036842-10499055 GCA_014282245.1 Rhododendron simsii
AATTTCAAATGTTAAAGCTTCTCTTCTTTCGTCTGCGCTTCTACATTCATTTATTTTTGTTTCAAGACGTTCTAATAACAGCAATTTCTTTTATAAGGTTACACTTGTGGGGCTTATTTGTTAGATGTCAACGACGGTCCATCCAAGGTCAAAATGGAGACCTCTCTAGCCCTGGCGGTTTCGAAAGTTGGAAGATTGTTACTATTACTACTAGGACAAGTTACCTTACTCCAAACACAATAACAGCATAAAAGTGAAGGCAACAAAATTATACCATGTGCAACTAGTTAATTATAAAAAAAGGACTAGCTAAAATAAAAAAATTTATTTTAAGGATTAATTTAGTCCAAAACTCATAAGGATCCTTTTAGTGACAAAATGATCATCCCTATTGGACTTGCTGTAAGGCAATTATCAAGAATAATTAGCTACATTAATATTGTAACCGACCAATAACAATATGCTACTCCCTCCGTCCCCTTTTTAGAGTCCGGTATTTCATTTTGGGCTGTCCTTTAATAAGTGTCAATTTTGTAAAGTTAGTGGGTAAAAGTTGGTGCATTGTCTATTTTGTCCCTAAAAGTAGATTCCATTTTGAAAAGTTTATGAGTAAAAGTGTAATAATGATGGATAAGTAGAGAAAGTGAAGGAAAAAGTTGATGTGAAATGTATAATGATGATGTCTTTTTAATAAGTTGGAATTACGAAACTAGACACTTAAAAAGGAACAGAGGAAGTAATTTAAAACCTATATTCATGAGGGTATATGAATATATGTAACCCCTCAAGTTAATATGAATAATAAACTCACAATTAAATGAGTCATAAATATATCGTAATAGAGTATCTAGTTTTGGAACTTCTTACAGAGTAATATTCAAGAATTGACTGGCTGGACATTCAATGGTACCAATCCTTCTAGCACCACAAACAATTACACTCACACATATACAAACACACTCAAATTCACTATGGGTCCCCAATAATTCTATGGTTATTGATTTCCAATGCACTGATAGTGCACAGATCGGCTCGAGTCCTGCACAAATGATTGGAATTGATTCATTGGTTTTAAACTACTTTTTTAGTGGCCACTCAAAAAACCAGCCCAATCCGATAACTGAAAGTATTTGATCCAATATTTCAATTTTTGATTCAGAATATCGGATCCTGTATTCTGAATGAGAAATTAGTACATTAGATTAAACACTTTCAATCATTGGATTGAATAGATTTTTTGCATGGCAAATCAAAATATATTTTAAAACTGATGAACAATTCGGATCATTTGTACGGGATCTAGAGAAGGGCCCAGTGGGGCTAGCGCTTCACCATCGGTGCATTGGCAAATGGTACCCATAAATGGGCTCGTGAGTCCCACACATAGTGGAGGTGGGTTGTGCGTGCTGGACCCACAATGACCCCTGGACGGGCTCGTGGGTGTGCAATGTATGTGGGAGATTTAGTAGTATACGTGGGCGATGCATATGTGTATGGGGTGCTAGTATTTTTGTTGGGGGTTAACTTCTCGAAAAATTCGAACGCTTCCGTATACTTTCGGGCTTCCAACGCCTTAATGGCCATCTTGGTACGCAAGTTCTGCAGATTAAATCTTCCACTTAACGCAGACTTTTGAAGCATAAACTTTTTAAGAAGCCCAATTGATTCGTGACGAAGATCGGCAGCCATGAAAACTCTAGCAGCTGCAGAAACTTGTGCTAGGCTCTTGCCTTCAGTAGATACAACTTGATCAATAAGTTGTCTTCTAAATTCATTCTCAGGGTTAAGAACCATTGCCCACAGATCACCATCCATCCTTTCAACTACATACCTGAAAGAGAAAAATGGGTTAGATAAAATCTCCTCTCAAACTCATCCACAATAACAGGTATTCCAAAAGTTAAACCAAAAATAATTACTAACCTCGCCTGCAGTTTGAATAGGTTGTTCTTATTTGTTACATTGATGAGCTCTTTGTCACATTGTCCTCTGCGATAAGTGACAACAGCGAGGGTAGGATCCCGCTCCTCACAATATTTTCCCACAACACGTGAATCATAATACGGATTTATGGTAAGAAAGTGTTCTGGATTGTTGTTGCTGTCTACTACGATTTTTCCCAGAGCATTGTGAACATGTACGTCTTGGCTTCCCTCACTCACAAGATGCTCTAAGAACTGGGTAAGCAATCCAAGTCGATTCCTGAAAAACATAAGCCAAGTGTGAGGATCCGAAGCGGCTAGGAGAGCAAGGGAGGTAGAGAGTGGGAGCTGACCTTTTCTCAAACTCGTCCACAAGTGATTCAATTGTAAGCAGAGAACGGACAGATAGAATGAGGCCTTTAATAAAATCTTCAGGACAGTTATCATCCAGCAACTGCCCTACAACTAACGGAGCATTTCCTGGGTTTACCTATCCAGGGAAATCCAAGAATAGTTCAGCACTGTAGCCTTCTGATAGGTATGTTATTTCACCCATTTGCGCTCTCTAGCTAATTTATACTTGTTACATCTGTTTAGTGTTTCACTTGGAGTTTGATACTTGTTTTCCTCGTTTCAGGACTTGAAATTGAATGGCACATGGAGCTAAATTGAGGAGTTAAAATGTGATAGTTATAAATAATCCAGTGGAAAGTTCAGTGCCGTTGGCCAATCAATTCATGTGGAATGCAATGACATGGACACAAAGTGATCAGTTCTTAACTAAGTACAAGGACTTATTGGGCCCATGTGTTACCTGATTGGTGGTGTAAGAAATCGGGCTTTAATGTGGATGGAGCCGAAGACGAAATTAGGATTGATTATATTACCAACAATCCTATTTTCTATGTTGAACAATTACTATGATTTTTATAAATTCATATTTGGTATGATTAACGACAGACCACCTTTGCAAGAGTTCTATATTTCAAGTGACAAAAATTCTATCCAAGACCCTTGATAGAAATCTTACCTTCTGAACATAACCTTCAATGTATCTGAGCATGTTGTTTGAATAAAGGTAGTGGGTTAGATCTGGAACAAACCCAAAACGATCGCATACATTCATAAGTGGTCGTGCATTGCGAAGCTTTGCTTTTATCAAGAAGTTCTTTGTCTTCTCAGGGTCATAGAAGTTTGATTCTCTTGTCATGCGTTCGACCTCCTCGATTTGTCCAGCATTAGTAGCAGCCTTAATGTACTTAAAGTGAATTTCAGGATCTTCACTATAACAGAAAACAGAGCAATGAATGTTAGAATCACGATTTGGATTGAAATATTAACAAAATATAACTGAATCATTTCCTAAATATATAACCTGGAGCTCAGCAAATCTTTTAATTGCCCACTTGAGGAGCTGATGTTCTTCATCTCCTTCAACCACAGGTCCATCACTCTCTGAAATGTCTTGCGCTCTGTTCTTCTTCTCTGTTGGGATATTAATGCGAGCTGAAGGCTGCTCAACACTTCGGCCATTGTGGGTCGCGGTTTTGAACTTTGTTGCAAACAATTGTTGGCAAGTGCAACAAAATACTTCAGACAACGTGGTGCTATTTGTCCACTGAGAGAGGGGTCAATGACTCTGGCAAGCTTTCCCTCTTTGATGCACTGTTGAGCCCAATGGGCTAAACTCATTTGCTCCTCGCAAAGTTTTCTATCCACGGCTGGCCTCCCGCATAGCACTTCTAACAATACCACACCAAATGCATACACATCAGATTTCGCAGTCAGTCTTTGAGTAATGAAATACTCAGGATCAAAATACCCAAATGTGCCCTTCACTTGCGTGCTTATATGGGTTATTGAGTGACTTGTAGTGCCTTTTGACAATCCAAAATCCGAAATCTTAGCTACCCAATTCTTGTCTATTAGAATATTTGTGGTCTTCACATCTCGATGTATAAAACTCTGGCTGGTACCACTATGAAGGTGGTCTAATCCACGGGCGGCACCAATACAAATGTCAAGCCTTTCCTCCCACGAGAGAGGAGAAAAACTCGTATTGCTTTCTGTTGTATTTAGCCTATAGAGATGATTGGCAAGGGTCCCCAGAACGATATACTCGTAAACAAGAATCATCTCTTGACACTCGTTGCAGTAGCCGATCAACGCAACGAGATTAGAATGCCGGAGCTTTGAAAGCATCTTGACCTCCATCCAAAACTCTTTCGCACCTTGCTTGGACTCGGCATTCAACCGCTTTATGGCAACCATCTTAGCACTATCGTCGATGAACCCTTTGTATACCTTTCCGAATCCCCCGATTCCGATAGCTAATGCATCGTCAAAATTGTTTGTTGCTATTAGTACCTCATCCAGTGAAAAGCAACGACAGGATCCCTCTAACTGAATCTCACCACCATCGATTGGATTTTGACTCTTTGAAAAAGGCAACCTGTTGGACAGGGCCTTGGCTGAAACATGTTCTGAAGAGGCCGAGTCGTCGAAAAACTTAGTCCCATCTCTTGAATATATTTTTCGTGACTCGAATCCGGACTACTAGAAACATTGGCGGCAAGCCGAACTGGTTGAATAGTTTGCCCATCTTCGAAATTCTGGCTTACCAAAGTTGACATATTCTGGAGATTTCCTAGGAACACTCGCAGCAAGTTTTGAGATTGGGAATTAGGAGCAAGATCTCATCGGCGATGAAGGTGAAAGGGGATGAGAGAGAAACACACGGTAATCGTTGGAGTTAGCCTCTGTGCCTCTGTCGAAGTGAGTGAGAAAATGAGAGTTTCAACTTTGGGAGAGGTCATGAACTCCAGGTTTAATCTGCTTGCCCCCCTCCACGCAGCCCGGCCTTCGGTTTTCGGTGCTAAAGCAAAATCAAAAAATGAGGCTCTTTAGGCGTTTCAATGAATGAAATACAAAGTAGATAAGTACAAGTATTTACCAACGCGAAAAAACTCAAAACAATAATCGAATAAATAAGATCTCAACAAACATCACTAACACACTACTAGTCCTAAAAACAGTGATCGAACATTTTAAATATGTCAAAAGCGTTGATTAGATATATTCCTTTTTGTAAATTTACCAGCAAAATTACTAGTTCTGGGCGGGCAGTAAATACATTCAAAAGTTTCTTCATGTTTCAAAGCACTTTCTAGCTTGGCACAATATATCTTCCAACAGCATGGCTTGTAAATTTTATCTTCTACACATCAAATAAAAAAACCAAAATATTCATTGTATCTCATTATGTATAATTCATTATAAAATTTATAACGGGTCCTGAAATAGAAGGCCCCTCTGAATTTTGCACAATCTTTACAAGCCTAAAGCGGTTGCACCTCAGGTTTAGGTCCTCCTCTCTTTCTCAAAATGGGTCATCAGTATCATGATTCCGCGTGGTTAGATCAAGTATTCAGAGAGATTGAAGTAATCAGCCCAAGACCGGCACTGGGTTTGCGTGGTCAAGTTTTGGAAAAACTTATATTCATGTCACATTCAGAAACAGAGCACTAATCAGCCCCAGGCCGGCACCGGGTTTGCGCAGTCAAGCTTTGGAAAAACTAATATTCATGTCACATTCAGAAACAGAGCAGTATTCATAGGGTATTAGCTAGAAAATGGGATATAGAAAAGCAAGCATAGAGTAAAAATACATACCGTAGGAAAATGATTCAATACAACCCTAATAAAAACACACACCTTATGTGCCTAATCAAGGGTTCAAACTGCGCAACATCATCTTAATGTTACCTGAAGAACTAGTCATGCAATTTGTCATCTTATTTAACCACACGCAGAGACGGATGTAGTAATGGTCATATGGGGGCCACGGCCCCCACGTTGTTTCGAAGGTTTTTTTTTTTAAAAATAATTTTAAGATTAGTTATTTTTTATTTGTTAAGAACACCTAGATATTGTATTTTGTATGGAATGTTATTTAGACATTTAAATAATTTAAGAATGTGTTCGTTTTGGATCCCAAAACTCAATTTCTCTTTGTGCATACGGTCTCTCATAAGTTTTTCTTCAATTATTAATCTCAGTTTTCTTTCTCTTCATCTCCAATCATTACCCAAAAACTTCCCTCCAAACTTAAACGAAACAAACTATTAGAATTCCGAAACTTGAAATTTCAAAAATCTTGTTGCTCATAATTCGGCCCCGGCGTTTATGACATCCTGGTTCCGTCCCTGCACACGCATTCATAAGATGGACTAATTCATAACCCAATTATATTGGCCACAACAAACTCATAAGAAATCCACAAACAATCATAAGTAAGCTTCAAACATTCATAAGTAAACGCAAAGGGAATGTACCAAAAATTCTCGTAACCACCGATTCGTAAGTTCCAAAGTTGTGGCTAGCCACAAAGTCTCATAATACATGCCACAAGCATGCATAAGTAAGGCCTCCTAACACTAGATCATAAGTGCTTGAACACAAATTCTCATTAGTAGCACCACTACTGATCATAATCGTGTGTCATATGTAAGTGAGGTAAATCAATTATCTTATTTTTCACGAAATCAATTTCAAAAACAACAGCGTATATTTTGCACATCAGAAAGATCGGTTTCAGAATCATTTGTTGTGAAGTTTGTGATAAATTTCCACAATAAATTACTATCGAGAGCCAATTCACGGAATTTGAAGCTACGGAGTTAGACATATTCTCGCATTTGTATAGTGGAGAAGTAAAACTAAGTTGTTTTTACTTAATATGTGGTATTCAAGGATCCAGTACAGTCAAATCTACTAGACTAAGCAATCGATTAATATATTGATCGCGTAGGCAGAGTCAATTATGATAATTGTGTCAAATTTTATTTGTATGACCAATTTGTGAGTGGTTGAGCTAGGACTGTGACTACGACTCTATTGGGCAACTTGATTCCTAATGTCATTACCTCAAACAAGCATTATGTACTCTTGAAGTTACAATATCCCTTGATTACGCAATTAGACCACCTCTAATGGTGATTTATTTTTTTTATTATTCTCCTGTGACATTCATTAGTAGACGAACACCAGTCATGGATGCATGCACATCGAGCATTGAGTGTTCAAGCTTGAATCGTAAAATTAGAGAGGCTTTTAAAAGTGTTTAGGCTCTATTTTCCAATGACATCGATCTCAAATGAGCTTTCATTGAGGTTATCAGGAGAAATAATTTATGGTTGTTCAAATAGGAGGACTTTGTCATGTACCTTGTATGTATATAACTATGATTTGATTTGACTAGTTTGCTTGAGTTATATTGGTTTTGTTAAACTTGAAATTTTATCCAGTTCCTTTGACAAAAGTAGAATTCGACCTCTCAATATTTTTTATTTTGCAAAGTCCATTGAAGACAGAACTAGGACTAAATATATATGTGACTCAACTATCTACCCGCTGCTATTTACATTTAATTCATACATCAATCAGCTAAAGATTTGCTTTTGGGAAATTTTCACTTTGACCCCTCATGGTTTGCGCCGGGTGCGGATACACCCCTCCTCCTTTGAATATCAGCACATAACACCTCCTGGTTTCTGGACTAATGTGCACAGTGAGCATTTCCATCCACAGTAACAGATCGTGGTGTACACGCTCTTCTTCGGCAATTGGATCAACTTTTTCGTACTATGGATTACCAAAATGCCCTTAATTAACAAATATAAGAACAAAACCCTATCAATCCATTTGGTACTTCTCCCATACGACTCTTTTTTTTCCTCTCTCCTTCTTCGTTCATCTTCTGCAACCTAGCCATGGCTTCCTCATCCACAACCAGCTCTAAGGGTTGCGATGCTCTAGATTTAAGGTACGTACCAAAGAAGTGTCGATGTGGGAAGAGAGCTGCAATTCGAGTGGTGGAGTCCGAAAAGCCATCGAAGGGAAAGCTCTATTACGTCTGTGATTCTGAACCAAGGGGTTGTGATACCTGGGCTTGGTGCAAACCTGTTCGAATCATGAATGTAGGAGACGAGAAGGTTGAAGAGAGCCCAATGGTGGAAGAGAGGCCAAGGGTGGAAGAGAGCCCTAGGGTGGTTCATGAAGACCCACATTTGATGGCTAGACTGGTGATGGTGGAAGCAAATGTGGAAGCATTCAAGACAATGATGAAGTGGATCTGGTGGACCTCTGCATTGTGTGTGCTTTGCACAATTTTATTGATAATGAAATGAAGCTGGGCAGTAGGTAGGGTTTGGAAGGGGATTAGGTGTTTTTTTGGTTTTTTTTTTTTGTTGGGTTTGGTGTACGTAGCTGGGGAAGTGGTTAGGGAGTGGAAGTGTTTTGGTGCAATGCAAAATTGAAAGCCAATGTTCTAAATGAGTCTTTGTGTTGAACTTATGTGATTGAATCGTAATAGTGCAGCTTGTTATTCCAATGTTTTTGCATTACAGTTCTAGCATACAAACTCACATTGCACATAACAGTTCAAACATGAAAAAATCTGGGTAGAATTTAGAAACATAAAGTTCTAACTTATAAAATCATACGCTTAATAATTCCATTGCAAACAGACATTCCATTGCCAATAATAACTAGAATTCCATTGCCAAAAAGACTACATAGCAGCAGCCAGCATTAGTCCACAGTTCCTAATTCCAAAAAGACTGCACAGCAGCCACACAAACAGTTCCTAATGAAGTAACAGCCTGCCTAGCAGGCACACAAACATTCCTAATGTCAAAAAGACTGCATGACAGCCACATAATTTAGTTTCAACATAAGTTACCATTGGTAACTACACCACTAATGTCAAAAAGACTGCATAGCAGCAGCCACCATTACTTAACAGTTACCATAAGTAGCAGAAACAAAAAAAAAACAGAGACACATTGTAAAGCCCTAAGCCACTACATCCCAGTGACTCTAGCTTGCTTTTTTGCCCTTATGTTCTGAAGCACTGTTGCCAAAGAAGGTCCTCCAACTGGTCCTGATGATGAAGCTTTACCACCTCTTCCAGCTCCTCTTCCAATTGGTTGTGATGATGAACCAGTTGGAGGTTGTGTAGATCCAACCCCCCTTCCCCTTCCAGTCACACCTCTTCCAATACTTTTTCCAACTGGTTGTGATGATGAACCAATTGGAGGTTGCGAAGATCCAGCCCCCCTTCCCCTTCCACTTCCAGTTCCACCAGTTGTGACACCCCTTCCATTTGTTCCCCTTCCAGTCGAAGTTGTCATTCCCTTTCCATTTGCTCCCCTTCTGGTTACTCCTCTTCCAGATCTTGTTCTTGTGCCCTAAAAAGTCATGCAAAAGTAGCAAGTCAAATACATTATAAAATTGTCTAGTACATGAAATGATAAACAACATGAAATAATTCTGAATATTACTGTTGTGGGAGGTACATCAGTATGTGTTCCCATTGGTTGAGATGTTGCATTTGATTTCTGACCATTCTGGCATAAACAAATACACATGTCATTAAATGAAATTAAAACATGAGTGCAATATATGGAGATGACTAAGTGACATAAATTTACCTTGACTAACTTGGACTTGGGATGGATCCTGTTCTTGCATGATCTTTGGTTGTGCCCAACTTGCATACATTTGGCACATGTAACATTCAACCCTCTTCTTGTAACTTTGTTTGGATCTCTAGGTTCATCTGCAGTCCTCCTTCTTAGTTTCTTGGGTCTACCACTTCCCCTCTTAGAATTTGGTGGGTTCAGAGGTTGGAAACCTGTTTCTACAAAGTCAAGCATATCTGGAACTGGGTGGATCATGTAGGAATATGCAGCGAGGTACCCAGACTTGGTGAAATAAGGATGGACATAAGTCTCCACGTGTTCTTTGTTCTTCTGAATAGCTGCAATAGCATGGCAGCATGGTATACCTGTTAGTTGCCATTTGCAGCAACTGCAAATTTTGGTTCTCAAATCCACTATATAAGTCCTGTCATAGTAATCAACCTCGAACTCTAACTCACCACACCAAGCTGCAACACATAGCCTGCTCTCTACTTTCAATTTCTCTATCTTTTCTTGTATATTAGGACATAAATGACCAGTATATTTCTGCATCCCAGCCTTTTTAACCTGAATTCTTTGCATCACTCTCTTCCTGATCCATTCAAACATTGAGATAATTGGTAGTTCCCTGGCCTCCAAGATGTAAGAATTGAAAGACTCAGATATGTTGTTAACTACCACATCACATTTACTCCTTGTATTGAAGTGAGACCTTGCCCACAGTGAAGGGGTAACAGCCCTTAACCACTCTGCAGCTGTCTGCCTCCTTTCATTCAATTTGGGGTCAGCTTCTTCAATTTTTCTCATCCAATAATTGAACCCACTTACACTGCATGTGGAGGCTGCTTTCCAGAATAAATCCTTCAAAAAAGCACCAGGAAATTTCACCTTAAAGTTGCTATACATATGCCTAAGACAATACCTGTGATCACACCCTGGCAACAGCTCATTAAAAGTCTCAATCAATCCCTTCTGTCTGTCTGAAATAAATGTCCAACCCATCTCTTCATAACTCCCAATATCCTCTTGCAAAACCTGTAGAAACCACGTCCAAGAATCCTTTGATTCAAGCTCCACCAATGCCACAGCAATTGGGAACATGTTATCATTCCCATCTCTCCCAACAGCAGTCAACAACTGCCCTCCGTAGATACCTTTCAAGTGACATCCATCAAGTCCTATGATAGGTCTACACCCTGCCAAGAATCCATCTTTCATTGCTGACACCCTGAAATACATCCTCTGTAAGGTAGGTTCAACTGTATCTGGATCAGTTTTGATAATTATATGGCTCCCTGGGTTGTGTTTCCTAACTGTCTCAGCATAATCCCAAATCCTCAGGTATTGTTCTTTGATATCACCAGCAATCAGTTCTCTTGCTTTCCTCTTTGCCCTGTAAACTTGGAACCTACTAGCATCCACCATAATCTTCCTCCTTATCTTGTTCTTGAAACTAGTTATGTTAATGGTAGGGTTGTCTTTGATTTCATCCAACAACTTCTTCCCTATGTAGGTAGAATTGGCCTGCCTATTATCATACTGCCTTCCACACTCATGTTCCCCTGTTATTGACTTTATTTGGAAAGTTGTGGTCCTCATTATAGGAGAAGCATGAATCCTCCACGTGCAGCCATACCTACAAACAGCTGTTATCCTAGTAGATTCATTTTTCTTGTACTCTATGTCATACCCATTGACCACATTCCACTCTTTAAGAAACTCCCTAAATTGTCTTGCTCCAGTAAACTTCATTCCTTCTACCAATATAGGGTTGGCCATGTGGATATTCTCTTTGAATTCTGGGTGTCCATCCCCCTCTTCATCTGATGATCCCTTTAGACTAAGATTTTCCTCATCCTCTGGGTCAGAGTACCATTTCTCATCAGTATTAACATCTGCATTGGTTGGTTGTGGTTGAGGTTGTTCAGCTACCCTCCTATGGGAATTAACTTCAAAAATGTCATCATCTGGACCTTCTAAATCCTCATACATCCAACTAGCATCATCACTAACTTCATCATTATCACTAACTTCATCATTATCTTCCTCACTAGCAATATAATCTGAGTCATCAGATTCTGCATCACTAAGATCACACTCCATTCTAGCCCCTTCCTTAACCCCAGTTGCATTTTCATCCCCAATGTCCCCAACCTCAGTTAAATTTTCATCCCCAATGTCCTCAACCTCAGTTTCAGTTACAGTTTCAGCCCCAAAGTCCTTAACCCCTGTGCCCTCATCATTATCAGACAGGTCAATGACAACTCCACTTGGCATTACTGGAGAACTTGATAAAATCTCACCATTGGATGACATAACTAGGAGGGGGTCCATTAACTTATCCACATATATTACAATGACAGTCAAACCCTTATACATCTCTAACATCTTTAGCACATCAGCATCACCATTTATCAGTGATAAACTCGTATCAAGTGAATACCCAAGCCACCTATAATACAGGTCAATTGCACCTGTACCACCTAACATCTTGTAGTACACATCCCTAATTTCAAATAATGACAACCTTGTACTGTCAAATTCACCTACATAATCTACCTTACCACCCACATAGGCCACTTGTGGATTCCAAACAAATTGTCCCCCATGGTGTACTTCAAAGCTAAAGTACTGGTCCCCCATTTCTGTTAAAAGTATAGCAAAGCAACAAAAAAAATGCACTATTTAATTAATTGATCAAAACCCCACCAACCCACACAACCGACACCCACTAGCTTTAAATAAAAGGGAAAAGTGCACAACTAGTAAAAAAATCGATTCTTACGCACACATTTTAAAAAATACAGCAAACATGGGGACCACATCCCAACTACCATTTCAAAGGCTATATAAATACACATACAGTTCAAAAATCAAGCAAATCGACAAAAAAATAGTCATAGTTCAAAAAATTTGGTCTGACCCAGTTTTGGTTCAAGGGTTTGAGATGATACCTTCTCTGCATACGCTAAATAAGGGCTACTTTGACGAACGTGCAGAAGATCCTTCAACGTCTTCACTGTCGCGACCAAGCATTCAACCTCGATCGATCGTTGTCAACCAAATTGCCGCTCCAGAAAGAAACCCTAGGGTGTTGGTCTGTTTCTTATCCCCTCTATCTCTCTCTTCGTGAAATGGGATTTGGAGGGAAAGGGGAATAAGTATATAAGAAAGGGCAAAATGGTATTTTAATTGTTTCCGTTAACAGAGTCACTCGTGCACATTAGTCCAGAAACCAGGAGGTGTTATGTGCTGATATTCAAAGGAGGAGGGGTGTATCCGCACCCGGCGCAAACCATGAGGGGTCAAAGTGAAAATTTCCCTTTGCTTTTTATCTAGATTTTACTTTCAGAGTAAATTTCATATATAACAAATTAAAATCGTTTTATTTATTGCCCCTTTGTTGTTTGTTTCAATTTTTCAGCCCTCAAGTGATGCTATGTGTCTCTTAGAGAAGGGGAAAAAAGAAAGAAAAAAGTGCTGCTATGGCTAGTGAAATTGGATTGACTTAGGCCCCGTTTCGCTAAGGTTTTTATTTTTTAAGTACTTATTTTTTGCTTTACGGGACATGTCATTCTTTCACAATATATCACCTTTCAAATGGTATCGAGTGCCACATAGGCCTAGGGGAGATAATTCCTCTTCGAATTTCAAACCCAGAATCTACAAGATAATATTTTGGGTTATTTACCGAGATACCCCTCAACGTTTACCCGTTTTTCATGGACACTCCCTCCACGAATTCTCGCTATGGCTAGACCCCCTCCGTTATCTTTGCTTTACCCGTAGACCCCTTCCATTACCATTCCGTCCAGAACCGTTGACTTTTTAACAAAAAATTGGTTTAAACTTTCAATATTGCGCCCAACTCTAATCCCTCTGTCACCCTCTCATCCCAACCACCACCACCACCACAACAACCAAACACCTCCGTCATCCTCTTCCCAACCACCACCACCACCACCACCGCCACTAAACACCTTTGTCATCCTGTACAACACAGAAACTCCATTGTTGTACTGCTCACGGGCTAGTCCAAATCGAAGTGTCAAAACTTGAATTTGTCCAATGGGTCTTATGCATCTCATTGAGACGAGCTCAGTGGTGGTGACGGGGTCGAGTTTTGTCATCGGAGGAAGGCAAATGGGTTGTTTGAACATGACAGGCAGAGGTAGTGGTGCAGTTTACTAGAGCTCAGAGCAGGAGTAGTTGAACGGAGGTTTTGAGCAAAGGGTTGTGTTCATCTCGTCGAGACGAGAGCGGATATGGGTAGCATGTCGGAGGAGGAGCTCGAAGGCGGCGACAATTGCCGGTCAAAGGCGCGAAGTAGCAGCGAGGTCCGGTTTTGCAAAGCCCGTGGCTGTGGTTGCTCGGAAACGAGGATTGAGCACTGGGCTTTGTTCGCCTCCTCAAGACGATCACAACAGTGGTCAGAGTGTCGCCGGGGGTGGCCGGAGGAGACTGCACTCGCCGGTCAACGGTGGCGCGTGCGGAGAGAGTGAGATCTACTCGCGGCGCGTACTGCTCACGCACCGTACTCCGGTCATCTTCTCCAGCGGAGTGTGGAATGACTGTTATGGGCGTGTGTGTGTGTGTATGTATGTATGTACATATATATGTATATATATGTATATATATATGTATGGGGGCAAAATGGTCTTTTCAGCCATTCCATCCAACAGGGCTAGGTCCCTCAGACGAAAACTTTAATGAGGGGGTCTGGCTGTAGCGAAAATTTGTGGAGGGTGTGTTCGTGAAAAATGGGTAAACGTTGAGGGGTGTCTCGGTAAATAATCCTAATATTTTTTATTGATAACTCAGGTATTCGGGTCAGCTTAGGTATTCGGGCCAGCTTACGCGCACGTCAACTATTCTTGGGCCAAATCCCGCTGCTTACTTGCGAGAAGCCCAATTAAATTCGGAGAAAAACTTCGCATGGAGGGACCCCAAACGAGTTGATAGAACCTGAGAGGTTTTAAACTTGAGATCTTAGGAGTGACCGAGTGAGCAAACTTCCAAGTTGCGAGCGTTGACTAGGCCAACCCCTCTGGGTTATCTCCAAGATAATATATACTTATTTACCCGCAATTGTACCCTCTCACATTCTTTTGCTTTCCAAGATTGTCCCTAAAGCATATTTTATTTACAAGTTGAATGTGTCTTACGTCAGTTACTTTTGATGGGCGTACTTGTAAAAATAAAGTGAAACCACCCAAAAAAAACTGCCATGACCTTGGCTACTCACGCTTTAGGTTCTGTAGGCAAATTTTGACAATTTGCGTTTCTGGGATTTGATTTTGTAGGACAGTTTTTAGGCCTCCTGTGACTTTGATGAAAGTATTTATTTGGTGTAGTTGAAGTGGATCGGAAGAGGAGGAAACTGTAAGGTCAAGTTTTTATTTGGCAAATCTCATGACAAAAATACATTGATTTGTATCTCTTATTATTGAGTTGAAATTTATTCTTTATTTATTTCTAGAGTGTCAATTTAGAAAGTGGAAGGAAATCAAATCATTTGTAATTGAGAGGATGCGTTTTTAGCAACTAAATCAATTATATTGTAATTGAGAGATAGAGAAGGAAAAGGAAGGAAGGAATCAAGGGAATTCGTGATCAAAGCAGATATATAAAGAAAGGGGATCACAGAATCAGCGGTGTGAAAATATGGAATTGATTCTCAGAAATAATGCTCGAGCAACTCCAGCAAAGCATTAACAAGTGCTCGAGCAACTTGACAGATTTCTTCCATTTATATATATGCGGCTCACTTGGGATTTCGGTATTACCGAACATATGAGAGCCTCCCCTAAGCACGTCCAAACTGAAGAATACATCGAAGGGGTTTTGGTTTTGTTTCTTGAAGTACAAACATGATCAATTGATCATCGAGCAACAAGGTTAACTTCATGGAGTTTCTTTCCAATCTTTGATTCAACTTACTTGAGCTGGCCTTCGGTGGATTTCCGAAGGATAGTGGAAGGCTTGTGGATTCAAGGCAGCGGCAGTCAAGCACTGGGTGCGGTGAACGAGCGATTCGACAATCAACCTTGGTCAACCGAGAGCGATTCTGGGTTGTAAGTATAGGTTTGTTTGTAACCGTACAATGAGTATAGTGTTTTGATTCCTTCCCGTGGTTTTTTTCCCGTTTAGGGTTTTCCACGTATATCTTTGCGTTCGTCTTTTTATTGCTCCTCGTTCGTTTGATTAGCTTATTTATCGATTGGTGGATTGATTAATTAAAAAGATAAAAAATAGCAAATATTTATAAATCTAGGCGATCTAAGGTTTTTTCAGAAACAAACCCGAAAAACAGGTTGGATTTTGCATTGTGCGTTGGTTTCTCTCCATGGAATACGGAAAGATCTAATTTGTTGGTGGGTAATGCATAATGGTACATCTTACTGCCTCATTTTTGCGTTCTTGATTGAAGAATCAACCTAATTCTTGCATTTAAGATGTTTGCAAAATTGCATAGAACAGTCAATTTGGTGTTCCATCCTATAAATTTATGGAATTGCTAATTTTGCAAGCATAAATGATCACATGTTGTCCGTTGCAGATGGTAAAATTGGGTTTTAGCCAGAGGAAAAGAGGTGCTAGATGCCCAGTAGCTTCCCGCTCATTTTTTGATCGAATTTTGTCAAAATATGCAAAATTTGAGTATGCACTTGCACACGCATCGCGTATGCTATGGCCTCGAAATAGAGTTATATATGGAGTATGGGTTGGAGATGCCCTTACAAGCACCAATCCTCTGCCTAGAAGCCAAGAGGAATACAGCAAAAAAAGGCAAGAAAAATAAACACTTACTATCCATCTTTGACCCTATAATAGGAATCAAACAAAAGAGAACTGCAAAAACTCGATTAGAATCCAAATATCCTAGGACTCAATCTCCATTCTCTGGCCAACAATCTGTTTCATCTGTAGTTAATGAACAAATGCAAGCCCCAATCTTGAATTACTCCAGCCGCGAAGAATTACTCTTGGCCGCAATTTTCACGGCCAAGTGTAATTCTTCGTGGCAGGTGTAATTCTTCGTGACCAAGAGTAATTCTTTACGGTGTGAGGAATTCTTCATGACCATGAGTAATTTTTTGAGGCCAAGAGTAACTCTTGGGGCGACCTATCACTCATTAATAATCTGCCCTCCTAACATAGCAGCACACACTGGTTTGCCTTGAATAAACTCTTATTTCTCTCCCTCTGCTGCCAGAGAGAGTTTGTAGATCTTATATGCAAGAGAGGCACCCTGCATATGTGTGGAGAGATCCAAGCTACTTCTCTGACAGGCCAAAACTGGGCCTAGCAATGGCATATTTCCGTATCACCTGGTTCCAAACAGAATTGGAATATTCTCACTGAAAGAACCAGCGTTCCTGTGTTTCAGAATTCCTCAAGCATGAGCAGCAACTGCATCCACCCCTCAACCCCCAGCTAATTGGTCTATCTCTAGCGGAAAGCCTCCCAAGGAAAGCAATCCATTCAATGAATGCCCAACAAGGAACATGGTGAGGAAACCGTAAAGAGTTAGTCCATGGAATGACTGTATAAGACGCTCTCAAAGCCTGCCAAGCAGATTTTGCAGAAAATTTCTTCCCTAGTCAAGATCCATCGTACAAAATCTGTGCTAGAAGTATAAGGAAGGAGAAGTATTAGCAACTATTTCTCTGGTTACTATACACAGTATTTTGTTTTGGAACTTTATAGAATAATATTTCAGAATCGAGTACCTGGACTTTCAAGGTTATAATCCTTCTAGCACCACAAACGTTTACATTGACACACTGGCATCCACTGTGGGTCCCAAAGAATTCAACAATTCTTTGGGTTACGATTGCCACTGTACCAATGGTGCACAGATCGGCTGCGGGACCCGTCTCCGGGTCTTGCACAATAAGCTGGACTGATTCATTAATTTTGAAATACTTTTTCGAGTGGCCTCGCTAAAAATTATTTCTATCCGAAATCTGAAAGTGCTTGATCCAATATACTAGTTTGTGATTCAAAATCCTGGATCTTGTATCCTGAATGAAAAATTAGCACAGAAGGAGGCCCAGTGGGTCTATCTGTACTCCATCGGTGCATTGACAATCGGTACCCATAGACAGGCTCGTGTGTCTTACAGTGTGCAGAGTGTGTGGGACCCACAGTAATCGGCACTTTCCAAATCGCCACTTGTTAGCCGACCTTTCTTTTAAAAAGTGCTGCATTCCCTCGCACAATTTCCACAAATTTGGTCACCCAATGTTAACAGTATGACAGAAGAATCCTTACTCAGCCCACTGCTCCAGAGAAGAATCATTATTAGCCCAGAAGTATCATGACCCGGCGTTTTTTAAAGCGCCTGCAAGTTAGACAACGTTTACAGAAGCGCCAATAAGTTAAGCGAAGGCCCCGTCCTCGGTACGCTTAAAGAATAAGCGTCACTGCAATAATTGGTGGCGTTATTTGGCCTTTAAATGGCGTTTATTGGGCGCCGGGGAATCCAACTTTTCTGCTGGTGTAGGTTATTGCCTTCAGTAGATTCAACTTGATCGATAAGCTGTCTTCTAAATTCATTCTCAGGGTTAAGAACCATCTCCCACAGATCATCATCCATCCTTTCAACTACGTACCTGAAAGAGAAAAATGGGTTAGATAAAATATCCTCTCAAACTCATCCACAATAACAGGTATTACAAAAGTTAAACCAAAAATAATTACTAACCTCGCCTGCAGTTTGAATAGGTTGTTCTTATTTGTTACATTGATGAGCTCTTTATCACATTGTCCTCTGCGATAAGCGACAGCAGCAAGGGTGGGATCCCGCTCCTCACAATATTTTCCCACAACACGTGAATCATAATACGGATTTGTGGTAAGAAAGTGTTCTGGATTGTTGTTGCTGTCTACTACAATTTTTCCCAGAGCATTGTGAACATGTACGTCTTGGCTTCCCTCACTCACAAGATGCTCTAAGAACTGGGTAAGCAATTGAAGTCGATTCCTGAAACACACAAGCTAAGTGTGTGAGGATCCGAAGCAGCTAAGGAGAGAAAGGGAGGTAGAGAGTGAGAGCTGACCTTTTCTCAAACTCCGCCACCAGTGGTTCAATTGTAAGCAGAGAGCGGCTAGATAGAATAAGGCCTTTAATAAAATCTTCAGGACACATATCATCCAGCAGCTGCCCTACAACTAACGGAGCATTTCCTGGGTTTACCTATCCAGGGAAATCCAAGAATAGTTCAGCACTCTAGCCTTCTGATAGGACTTATTGGGCCCATGTGTTACCTTGATTGGTTTGTGTAAGAAATTGGGCTTGACTAGGAACTTAAGTGGATGGAGCCGAAAAGGGAATTACGATTATATTACTAACAATCCTACTTTTCTATATTTGATAATTACTTGGATTTTGTTACGATTATATCGCAAGAGGAAGGTGAATTGGAACCCTGGTCCCTTCATTTCTCCCCTGTTTTCAAAACCTTAAGTCATTCTTAGATTAAATTTAGTTTAAACAATAGAAATCCAAAATTCGATTTCATTTTGAATTAAATTAGAAATCAGTTGAATCTAGCACAACTTAGCTTTTTACTCCCCGCGAACGATCTCGGACTAAACAACTATTCTATGAAATAATTGATAATTCCTAGTTCATAAATTCATTTTTGGTGCGATAAAAGACAAATCAACTTTACATGAAGTTTTCATTTTCAATTGACAAAAATGCTATCTAAGACCCTTGACAGAACTCTTACCTTTTGAACATAACCTTCAATGTCGCTGAGCATGTTGTTCAAATAAAGGTATTGGGTCAATTCTGGAACAAACCCAAAACGATCACATACATTGATAAGTGGTTGTGCATCGCGAAGCTTTGCTTTCATCAAGAACTTCTTTGTCTTTTTAGGGTCATAGAAGTTTGATTCCCTTGTCACGCGTTCGACCTCGTCGATTTGTCCAGTCTTGGCAGCAACCTTGATGTGCTTAAAGTGAATTTCAGGATCCTCACTGTAACAGAAAATAGATTGATCAATAAAAGAATCACACATATTCACATAATATAACTGGCTCTTTTTCTAAAAAGATTACCTGAAGCTCAGCAAATCTTTTGATTGTCCACTTGAGGAACTGATGTTCTTCATCTCCTTCAACCACCGGTCTATCTTACTCGGAAAGGACTTCATCATTATTCGCTCTGTTCTTCCTCTCTGTTGGGATACTAATGCGAGCTCAAGGCTGCGCAACACTTCGGCCATTGTGGGCCGTGATTTTGGACTTTTTTGCAAACAATTTTTGGCAAGTACAACAAAAGACTTCAAACAACGTGGTGCTATTTGTCCACTGAGGGAGGGGTCAATGACACCGGCAAGCTTTCCCTCTTTGATGCACTGTTGAGCCCAAGTGGCTAAACTCATTTGCTCCTCGCCAAGTTTTCTATCCACTGCTGCCCTCCCACATAACACTTCTAACAATACCACACCGAAGGCATACACATCAGATTTCGCAGTTAGTCGTTGAGTAATGAAGTACTCGGGATCAAAATACCCAAATGTGCCCTTCACTTCTGTGGTTATATGAGTTATTGAAAGACTTGTAGGGCCTTTCGACAATCCAAAATCCGAAACCTTAGCTACCCAATTCTCATCTATCAGAATATTTGTGGTTTTCACATCTCGATGTATGAATCTTTGGCTGGTACCAAGATGAAGGTGGTATAATCCGCGGGCAGCACCAATACAAATGTCAAGCCTTTCCTCCCAAGAGAGAGGAGAAAAACTTGTATTGCTTCCAGTTGTATTTAGCTTGTAGAGATGATCGGCAAGGGTCCCAAGAGCTACATACTCATAAACAAGAATCATCTCCTGACACTCGTTGCAGTAGCCGATTAGCGCAACGAGATTAGGATGCCGGAGGTTCGAAAGCATCATGACCTCCATCCAAAACTCTCCCGCACCTTGCTTGGATTCGGCATTCAACCGCTTTATGGCAACCATTGTAGCAGAATTGTCGATGAACCCTTTATATACTTTGCCGAATCCCCCGTTCCCAATGACTAATGCATCATCAAAGTTGTTAGTGGCTGTTAGTACCTCATCCAGTGAAAAGAGACGACAAGATCCCTCTGTCCGAATCACACAACAATCAATCGGATTCTTACTCTTTGAAAAACTTAACCTGTCGAACAAGGCGATGAGAGAGAAACACATGGTATGGATGATTTTTTTTACTGTCTAGGACTTAGGAGCAAGATCTCACTAGCCAAAACAGATTGCGGAATTAGGAGTAAGACCTCACCAGCGATGAAGGGGAGGAGGGGGGCGTGGTTGGTGTGAGAGAGAAACACATGGTTATGGTTGAAGTTCGCCTCTGTTGAAGTGATTGGGTAAATGATGAGTTTTAAACTTGGGGTGAGGTCAACTCCAGGTGCCAGGTGGCCCAACTCCACATCGCCGGCCCTGAGTTTTCGGGATGAGGCTCTTTAGGTGTTTCTACGAACGAAATACAAAGTAGATAAGAACGAGTATTTGTCAACACGAAAAAAACCTGACTAAACAATCGAACTTACTCTGACTAAACAATCGATTCGTAAATTAATTGCGTCTGCAAAATCAATTCTGAAATCAAATGTTTGATCGAGGACCAAATAATTGCGTCTGCAGGATGCAGTATTTGTATGATCGAATTGTGCGAGTGATTGAGGACTTTTACTACAAATCTATCGGGCAATTTGGGTCAAATAATAGAAACTACCCACCTCGATTTTTTGACTATTATCCAAATTAAGTTCGTTGACATCTCGAATATGGAGTATAATTCTCTAAAAGATGAATTAGTCTGTCCATTGGTTCTCAACGTCATTACCTCAAACAAGCATTCTGTACTCTTAAAGAGAATATTCCTTGATTACATAACTACTAGCTAGTCTACTACCGCCACGCTCTTTCAAATCTCCCACAATAGGATTCAAACCTACTACCAATCAATTAACAGCCGACCGCTCTATCATATATTGAGCTACTGAGGAACTTAGTAATTTGTTTTTTAATTCTCGTGTAACATTAATTAGTAGACTAACAAGAATGCATGCACATCGAGTAGTGAGCTGTTAAGGACATCGGCATCAAATAAGCTTTGATCGAGGTTATTAGAAGGAATAATTTGTCCTTGTTCAAATAGGAGGACTTGGTCAGGTACCTTGTCTCTAAGAATATGATGTGTCTGAGCTATTGGTTTAAAATTTTACCAGTTTGCATGAGTTATATTGGGTGGTAAAATTATTTTGAAATTTCATCCAGTTTCTTTGAAAATTTTTTTGTCAAAATGATAGGATCACAATTTTATAAGAAAACAAGAAAAACATCGATCTAATAGGTCATCAATCTCCCTTGAGAGGAGACAGAAGCCACAACGAAGGGATATATTCCCAAGTAAAAGAATGACAACCTCTCCCAGCTCTCTAGGTCAAGCAATGATCCACTCCATTGCAACCACGCTTGAAAAAACAAACTTCAAACCCCACAAAATCAGACCGCAACCGCTTGATATCTGCCAGCACCACAGCTACTCGATTATATATGCTCCTCCGACTACGACTGAATTAGATGAACCAGCTACTTCGAATCACCTTCCAGAACAATGCGATCAATCCCAACTCCTTTGCAAACTGCATTCCTTCCCGAGCCGCCATTGCTTCCTCGAGTAGAGGATCTAAAAGAAAGGGGACATGAATCAACCTAAGCCGCTTTGAACCGCTCATTTTGTTTAAAATATTTTTTATGAGTCCTTATAAAAAATCAGTTCAATCGGATATCGATAAGAACTTTTTTAAATTTTGTTGGGCGAAATTGAGTGATTTACCCTATGAATTTTTAAATAACTAACCTTGAATAAGACAAAAATGGCAATCATTTATCTCCTATGCTGTTTGTTTCTGTAGGCTGTTTATTAAGAAACTAGTGCTAGCCGATCATTATCTGCTTTAAAATTAAATAGTCAACATAATTATAAGGCTATATATAATTATAACCAAATTTAGTTTGGTTGTTTATCAATCTTGAATGCTAGACTCGTTGCTTAGAAGAAGAATAGGAAGAAACAAAATCAATTATTCGTCGTCCCTAACTCCAATTCAATCATTTCATAACTTGTACTGTCCTATAATCATTTTGTAGGACTTTTTTCTTTCGTTCTCGATCCTCGCTTTAAGATTTTAGTCTTGCTATCGCAAATTTAAGTAGTTTGAGATAACTTTTAATAATGTTTTTATACTTGCGCTCGCTCTCTTGCTCCCGGTTCACACATTCACATTATGTGACTTAGTAAGTCCATTCACTTGTATGCCGTGCCGGCGCTGGAACCTGAAAGCTAAAGAGGGCTCACTTCACCTATTGGTCTCTAACTGCATAGGCTAGGACCTTATTAGAGGATTCAATACCTTGTATGGCTATTTCAACCACAAATATGGATATTGTCTTCCTTCCTTGATCTTACTCGATTTGGTTGTTTACAGATTTAAATTTTAAACGTTAAATGAAGGTTAAAAAGAAGCCAAAAACGTTTGAAACAAAGGATGAAATGGAAACCTACTCTCTTAAATAATGATACTAATTAGGAAATATTAAAATTTTTAATTGCCTAGACTCCATAATTTAATGTATTTCAAAGGAAAGCATATACATATAGATGTTCAGAATAGTTAGAAGCTACAAAGTATTAATTACATTAGCCGAGCCAAAAAAAAAAGTATTAATTACATAATCAAAATTTAGAGTGTAGAATAATAACTACTACATCGAATATCCATCAATCAACCATACACGTTCACCGTAAGTACAGAATCTCATGGCCGGATTGTCATACTAATCACGTTGAGGTTTTAATTGGTAGGCTTTCGCTTTCGATCTACAAACTGTTGCTTTGGAAATTTGATCAGTTGTTGCATTGAAATTTCAATCATGCTACTTGTACATACATTTTTACACATATCTTGTACATATATTTTTATGGGGTCCACCTCGGGTCCCACCAATATGATCCGAACCGCTCATTATTTTTAAAATAATTTTTTAAGAGTTCCTATAAAAAATCAACTCGATAGGATATCGGTAAGGGCTTTTCAGAAATCATAGGGTGAAGTAGTCTGATTCACATTGCGATTTCTGAAAAAGTTCTTACCGATATCCTACCGAGTTGATTTTTTACAGAAACTCTTAAAACATTATTTTAAAAATAATGAGCGGTTCAGATCATATTGGTGAGATCCGTGATGAGCCCCATAAAAGTATATGTGCAAGATATATGTACAAATGTATGTGTCCTTAGCATTTTTGTTGAAATTTATCATTTCACTTTATTTTGTTGGAACTAACGCATTGGAAAATTGGAAATTGACCCAACAAAAAAAATGCACAATTTAGTCGTATAGGTTCTTGATACAATAAAATTGTAATAAATATATGTTTTGAAGTGAAATTTTCTCCTTTACTATATGTAGATTTTGTCGCGGGTCGATTTGGTAGTTTTGTTGGGAAAGCGAATTCCCAAGATTCAGTAATGACGCATACAGATTAGACAACAAAACTTGTAAAATCCTATAAAGCGGAATTAGGGTTCTACCTCAACTCACTGCGACACGAACGCTTGTTGAACTTGTTATAGCACACCTTGCTATAAACCACGAATACTGCTCGATCGTACTTACGGTCTTCTACCGTATTCCCCATACGTCTAGAACACGATTCGAGTGTGGACTCTTTCGTGATCTTATTTTGCTCTCTCTAAGCCTGCCTCTATTTACTGAATAATAGAAAAAAAACATCAATTTGACCTATGGAGCATAACGTGTATATATAGGGTTACGATAGGGACATAATGAGTAATAAGTCTGGGCTTCTTGTGTAAATAAGAAATCCAAATCCCACTAGAATTCTGTTTCTTATTTTACTAATTATAATTCACTCCACTACAGAATTATAATTGCACTCCCATTCTTATCTCAATTATATTATGAGCTCCATGATATTAAATACTTATTAATCTCCCCACGTTAAGATTACAGATATCCGTTGATTAAAATAAATTATTAACAATCTCCCACTTAATCAATATCTTAACTTGAGACTATCCGCTTAACTTATTCGATATATCGGATACAAATATCCACCTGCAGGATTTGACATAATCGAAACTTATAAGCTTACTCAAGGGGTATCATCAATCCCTATCGAGACGTGGATTTCATTAATAATTAATAATTGTCATATACATAATGTTGCGACCCAACTCACTGGGACTATTGACCGTATAAAGATCTCACTCTTTAATGAATCAAAGTCAACAATATTAAATATACACCTCTAATAATTATTTTTGAATTAAGAGTATAAGTATTCATAATAACCATGAGGTTCCAATTGTATTATAAAGTTAGTATAAAGACAATTATCTCAATGCGGTTCCGTTCAATACGTACACACAAAGTGTACTAGCACAATGAGTTAGAACTAGACCGTTCCCTGTAATAAAGACAGACCTACTAAACATTGTACTGCAGTCTTACCGATGGTGTGTCTAGTTCCATCTAAGACTGTGAACCATAACTTATATTCCACAAGAACCGATGATCTAATCTTCTGTTTGTAAGCCGTAATCTACACACTAGATTATCTACTATGTAGAATAAAAGATACACATGCGAAATATACACAAATATCATGCAAATATTGCCCATGAAAGATTCTCATCAAAAAGGGATAAATCTGATTAATAATTAAATATTAATCCATCATATAAAATTATAATTTTTACATAACCTCTTAACAATACTCCCACTAAGACTCAAAACCATACTGCCATGCATCTCACTCTCATTCCCTCTACGTGACTATTAAAAGTCTTAGCCGGTAAGCTCTTCGTAAAAGGGTCTGCCAGCTTGTTCGCCGATGCAATCTTGGTCCTAGTAATATCACCTCTCTGTATGATCTCTCGAATTAGATGATACTTACACTCGATGTGTTTACCCTTCTTGTGAGTCCTTGGCTCCTTCGAATTAGTAACTGCACCGTTATTGTCACAATAAAGTGTAATGGCTGATTGCACTGAAGGGACCACTTCCAGATCCAACAAAAAGTTTTTGAACCAAATAGCCTCCTTGTCTACTTCTGAAGCAGCCACATACTCTGCCTCCATGGTAGAATCAGCAATGCAAGATTGTTTGATACTCCTCCAACTTATGGCTCCACCTCCCAAGGTAAACACATATCCCGAGGTAGACTTTTTGGAATCCCTATCTAACATAAAGTCTGAGTCTATGTATCTATGAGGTACCAGACTATCTGATTGGAATACTAACATATGATTTCTAGTTCTTTTCAGATACTTGAGTATATGTTTCACTACAGTCCAATGTTCTTGCCCAAGGTTACATTGAAATCTACTAACCATGCCTACGGCAAAGCAAATATCAGGTCTAGTACACAGCATAGCATACATAAGGCTTCCTACTGCCAAGGCATAAGGAACTACCTTCATTTTTTCCATCTCCTCAGGTGTCTTAGGACACTGATCCTTGAATAGATCGATTCCATGTCTAAAAGGGAGGAACCCTTCCTTAGAATCTTGCATGCTAAAACGGGCAAGAATGACATCGATATAATTAGCTTGTGATAAACCCAACATCCTATTCTTGCGATCTCGTATAAACTTAATCCCTAGGATGTGACCGGCTTCTCCCAAATCCTTCATTTCGAATTGGCCGAATAACCACACTTTCACTGAAGACATTGTAGACACCCCAATCTGGGCTTCCAGATTAGTTTACTTACGGTTTTTGATTCCCCAATGATGAAATGGATCAAGAACACCCCGGGAATGATAGCGTGTTTGAGCTTTGAGTGTTTGCAAAACCCTTGAACCTGACCTAGCCTAAGCCACTTCAAAAACCAAAAAACCCAGCTGGTCCGCGCCAGGGC
The DNA here is from genome assembly GCA_014282245.1 of Rhododendron simsii. NCBI lineage: Eukaryota > Viridiplantae > Streptophyta > Magnoliopsida > Ericales > Ericaceae > Rhododendron > Rhododendron simsii. The sequence continues at coordinate 10,063,204 of CM024954.1, forward strand.
GCAACCATCCCGCGCCCGGGCGCACCATCGCGCGAGGGTTTCACTCCATCGCGCGACAGTGCGCCAGGCGCACCATCGCGCGACAGTCTCACTCCGTCGCGCGATGGTCCAACCTACCACCGACCTTTCTGAAGGAGGACAGTTGGCCACCGATGCAGCCTCAGCCAGGCCTCGTGGACTGGCTGAAGGCCTCTGTTTCCAACCAGATTCACCCCCTTTCCTTATAAATACCCCCTTTGGCCTTCCATTAAAAGGGTTAGCTTTTTCCATGGTTCTTCTTTCAAAGGGTTCCAAGTTTTGAGGTCCAAAGGAGAATTACACACAACATCCTCCATACAAACCCTAATTTCAAGAGCATAGCTTGCTCTTTCTCCTCCATTATCAAACATCCAACCACTCAATCAAGCCTTCAAATCTCAAAGTTCAAACACCGTTCAAACTCAAAAGCCGAAGGTATAGCTTACCTTTGCTCTGCTCTTTGTTCTGATCCCTGAGGGGGGCTGGCAGGGCCAAGGCTGGTAATCAATACCAGTCCTGGTCCTAAAGCTGGCGAGGTTTCAAAAACCGTCATGGTAGGAACCAGCGCGCGATGGTCCCACTCTCTCGCGCGACACTTCGGTGTTGCATGAGATGGACCGCGTGGGGATTGGTGTCCTATTGTTTTCTATTTATGTACGTATAGATCACTCTGCAAGCATGATAATAATCAGTTTACTGCTTTCCTTAGTATAAACTTTTAGCCTTGTAGTTAATTTGCATTTCTGCTGATTGTTGAATACTCCTGGGATAATTCTGGACCTGTCCCAGAACCCAGAAACTTGTGTAAACCAAGCACTGGTCTGGTCCGCGCCAGGGCGCAATCATCCCGCGCCAGGGCGCACCATCGCGCGCAAGACTCACTCCATCGCGCGACAGTGCGCCAGGGCGCATCCTCGCGCGCCAGAGTGACTCCATCGCGCGATAGTTTGCCTTTGACCAGTGAATGGCCTTGCACGGGTAGCTTGGCCTTAAGCCATTATTTTGTCCCCACACTGTTTATGGGGTGTTTTATTAATTTGTAGGGCTTTTCAGCCTTTAAATTGTATATTATGCTGTTTATAACTGCGTGGTTTGTCCTGGGTGTGCACTGGTCCTTCCAGAGCCCAGAAGGTTTGAGAATAAGAGCTGTGGGTTTTAAGCTCACCGGCGCGCACTTGTCTTGGAATTATGCGCGCAAGAGTGAATAGCATGCAGTGACTTGTTCAGTGCATGCTGGTTTCTTCCTGCGCACGTCACTCCAAAACAGGGGCTCCCCAGTTTGTTTAAACTCCCACAGCAGTCTGTTCTCATCCTATACTAACTGCTCATTCATGCTATCTATCACATCCTGTAAACATGTTACAGTTTTAATCCCCGATTAACTGTTCCCTCGCCCTAATTGGCTAAAAAATTGATTAATCAAACAGAATCGCAAATAAACGTTTTCACAAATGCCTAAGTAGAGACCGATCTCCGGATTGGGCGAGAGGGGTGCCATAAAACCCTTCCCTTCTCGTAACCTGGCTCCCGAACCCAGATATGGTTATGACGGACTCGTTCCTTAACTTTTTTCAAATCAAACAGCGCGGCAAGTGCTTCAAAATACGGTTCCTTGGGTGTCGGACCTTCAACCCCGAGTGGCGACTCTGTATTTTCGCGAGCGCTTGTCGTCCAGCTTCCAAAAGCGCTCCCGCGAACCGGCAGCATCTCTCCTTTCTCAAGAGGGTGGGGAACGGAATCCCTTCCCTGGAGGAAAGAAAGATTCGGGCAAAATCGCATTTGCCCACAGTGGCGACTCCGCTGGGGATCGAATCAATATTAATCTATACTTGGAAGTTAATACACTTGGGAACAATCCCACAAAAAGCCTGTCAAAACGGTGAGCTTCGCGCTGCCGAAGAAAGGATTGGTGATTTAACAGGACCTCGTGTCCGGCCATCCAATCTGGGGCTTTTCTGATTGTTCTCTTGTGTAGTTTCTCCTAAATATTGATTAATAAAGAGAGCCAAATTTGAAAAGGCATTTGCGAATTTGCGATTCTGTTCCATTAATCAACTTTTTAGCATTCTTCATTTGCATCGATGTGGGATAAGCCTCGTTGGATCGTTTTGGCAATCCGGCACGGTTTACCGGAGCCCGGGGACCCCGAATGACTAACAACCTTCGACGATGATGAGTCATTCTACCGTTTGACTGTTGCTCTGCGGTTACGCGGGCAGCGGGAGGTATATCTTGGCTCTAGTCCGAGGAACCTGTTACAAGCCAAAACCAGCCTTTGCATATACAAAGCATTAGAACTCTCCAAACTAGGACAGATACCTACAGGGTAAGATTACTTGCATCTAACCCCCATATACTGTCTACGTGTTACTGCTTTCCCTATCGCATGTACTGTACATACATTGTTTTGCATAGGAGCATGCTTAGAATGGTTCTTTCTTTCGAGTTTTTCTTGCGCAGTCTAAGACGTTGTTGGACCCGATGAGGAGTCGTTCATTCTGTTGAATGTTCGTTATCAATCGCAAAGTCCTTAGTTCAATGAGACTTTGAGAAATCAAAATTTACTACATCCTTGGCTCATGCCCGGTTAAGAATTCAACCGAAAATATGGAACAACAAAAGTAGTGATGCCGTGTCGCTGGCGCCACCCAGGTTGAAGTGCGAAGTCACTATACACCACTGTGTTCAAGGTTAAGGTGCCATGTCATCACCACCGAGTTGTTCCAAATTCAAAGTTGAACCTTCAAATGGTACTAGTCGAAGATTTAGTCTATTCTGACATCTTTTAGGATCTGACGATCTACTCAAGGACACATGACCGAAAAGAATTCTGAGGATTCTGGCAACGTCTGAAATTCGCGAGGCAAACTCGTCTCTATTTTTGTACATACATACCGTTTTGCGTAGGAGCATATTTAGGGCGGCTTCTAGGTTGTCTCTCTCTCAAGTCTGTCTTATGCCTATTAGGACGCTGCTAGACCCGATGAAGAGTCGTGCATCTCGATGGTGCATGTTATCAATTTTCAAAGTCCTTAGATCAGCGAGACTTTGGGAAATCAAACCTTTTTAAGCCCTTGGCTCATGCCTGGTTGAAGTTTCAACCGAAAATAAGGAACCACAAAGTATGGATGCCATGACACTGGCACTACCCAGGTTGAAGTGCGAAGTCACTATACACCGCCGTGTTCAAGGTTAAGGTGCCATGTCATCTATACTAAGTTGTTCCAAGTTCAAAGTTGAAACTTCGAGAACGAAATAGTCAAAGGCTTAAACTATTTTGACATCTCTTAGTGTTAGTCGATCTATTCAAAGGATACACGCTCGAAAAGAAATCCGAGGATTTTGGCAGCGTCCAAACATCATGAGACAGACTTGTCTGTAGTTGTAGAGTCTAGGAGGACACCGAAGATGGCAACATGTGCATTGCATTCTAATTGCTGCAGGAACCTCACTGAGTTCTCGTTTACTTTGCTGTCCAAAGCTCTAGGCCATCTTGCTGAAGGGAAGAGCCAAACCTACTTGGGAACGTGTGCTGGGACTATTTCACTGTCATTTTCGAATCCAGAATGGCAATACAAATGGAGCTGGCTGAGCTCAGAAAAGCTATAGAGGAATTGGGTCACAAGATGGACAAACAGATGATTATGGTCCAGGGACTCGTTGGCCTCGTTACCACTACAGCCCCGCAGCCAGATATGGGGCTAGTCAAAGAACCTTCTCTAGCGTACCACTCTCCAGCGGTCAAAATCAAACTATGCTCAGGAGACATGTTCAACGACCTGGTTGATTTCCATGAGGCTAGGACTCACTCGAAGGAGGATGTTGATTCCTTTATCGAAGCCATTGCCAAAGGGGAGGACATGCTTAGTGATGAATTCAACCCGAAAGGCAAAAGAATGCATCCTGTTAATGAGGCAATGTGTTGCAACTGCAAAGCAAACAAGGGTCCTGCTTTGAACTCTCAATTCACTCGCCGGAGCCCACCGAGGGTTTTCTCATATTTCGATGCACCTTTGGCCTCGGTCTATGAGAGGCTCCTCGATGCTGGTTCCATCAAGCCCCTCAATCCAACTTCATTGCCTAAGAATCCCTCCGCCAACTTCAAATATAACCTCTTTTGCACCTACCATCAAATGCCTGCTTCCGGCTTCGACATGCCATTCAAGATCTTATCGATTGTGGCATCATCCCAACCCCATCTCCATCAAAAGCCGATACTATGTCCAAAACCTTACCTCAACCCAACTCTGGCTCACAACTTGGTCAGACATCCACTAACTCCACTCAAATTGACCCCACCTCTACTCAGATCGATCCGAGCTTTAAGCCAACTGTACCCATCCTATCTGAGCCTGAGGACAACCTGCTGGCCGCTGTTTGCGCAATTGAGACTTTCTCTGCCGACACCTGGATTGACAGTGATGAGGGGCTTACGAAGGAGGAGACTGACCGGCTGAGGTCCATTGATCAAAGGAGCACCGAGTAGGTTTGGTCAAATAAGCTAAGGAAGCCGAAGTGCTGTTGCTTGGGCCTGACACCCACTGGATCCTACCTCTTTTTGTGGAAGCTATGGGTAGCTTTTTAAATATTGCATTTTCAAACCGCGTCTAGTTTGCATTGGCGTTTTGTCTGAGTCTGACACGGAGTCTTTTGCATTTGTCTAAAGTCTAGCTCTGAGTCGGAGGTTGTGCCTCTTGGCCCTCCACATCGTAGCTTTCGTTTCAAGTTTTGAGTCTGCTGTACTTGGCACCCCGAGGGACTTTCTTATGATATGCATTATCTTGCTTCTAAGTACTTTGCTGACTTTTGAATAAACTGTGTCGACCCTGACGACGAAGGGATAGATTTCGATGGGATCATTCCCAAGGAAATGTGTTCCCTCGCCGAAAGGGAAGACAAAAGGCATGCTCAGCCTATTAATTGAAATAGTAGTTTTCAAATAAACTTGAAAGACAAGGACAACCTCCCAATGGTTCAAATTTGGTTCAAAGCTGTTCCCAGAGGAGCATTGTGTCCATTCAGACAGGCTCGAAGAGTTCAACAATGTTTTGGCAGGGTCTCTCAAATGACATGTCTAACGTTGACCCTGAGATAAAGGAACATCAAATCCCCTTGCTACCAGGCGCCAAACCATACAAAGCAAAGCTTAAAAGGTCCAGCACCTCATGCCATCCTCAAATTTGTAGGAACAGCGTTCCGCCAAGCACAAATTGGAAAGTTCGAAAGTGGCCTGTGCAAGGCATATCAACTGAAGCACTTTGGACCTCGCATCCATTTCATCTGGGCCTCCGGCCATTTCATAGACCTCAACGGCAATCAAAATCAATACCTTGGTCAGCATGGATCAATTCAAAAGCTTTTTCCCTGAGAGAAGCTCGTTGGGCTGAAAACCCCAAGGGTGGGCAGTTCCAAGCAAAAATTAGAGCAGCCTGCTAGACCAAAACCTATGAAGGAGGTTTAGGCAAAAATAAAGGCAAAATTTGAAAGCTCGCTAGACCGAAAACCGAATGGGCGGTTCTAGGCAAAAGTTAGAGCGTAAAAGGTGAGGTAAATATTCGAGTGAACCTTAGCCTGAACTACGTTTTGACCTGATTCCCTAGCTTGGGATACGTAGGCAGTCTCTCCTTGAGACTCGGTCACAATCTATCAATTGGATTCATGGTTGACGTTTGGTACACATCAAAAGTCGAAGAGGATCGAAGATCAAGCTGCATGTGAGGCATCTGAAAGGGGGAAAACCTTTTGTCTTTCACTTTTATTACAAACTACTACTTCAATTTCAAAGCTGAGCATAAAGCCTTAAAAGAATTTAAGCATAAAAAACAGAACGAAATGCTGGCGAGGCCTAACGGCTCACAGTTTATTCTAAGTTCAGCGAAGTCTGATGTGAGCAGTTGCAGTAGCTTTGCAGTCATGTGCGCTAGTTTGAGGTTCACGCGCACTTGATTCGTAGTTATGTGCATTGGTCTCAACCCTGCGCGCACTTTTTCAATTCGTACAGCAATCGATAGCAGTCAGCTACTGCCTTCGAGTCCTGTTTAAGGGGCTTTTGCTAAGTTTGGTCATACCGTGCAGACCTAATGTGACTGCACGGGGGTGTCGGTTTCAGTCCGGGCCTATATGTGTTCATTTGCGTCTTATGTCCATTTTTGTGGCATTTTTCTAGATTTCAATCCATTGTCATGTCGAGATGCTATTCTCGCTTCTAATTGTTCATCCAGGTCATTGTACAGCTATGTTTGACCTTACAAGTGTCAGTTTCATCTGTCTAAAGGGATATTGTGAATTTTGGCACGTTAATGCCCAAAATTTCATTGTATTCCATGTGTCTAAGGGTTCGCATTGTTCCCTGGGGCTCTTTCCCCCTTTTCGTTCGAGCTAGGCATGTCTATGCATATATGTGTGTTTGTGTGTCGACTCAGTTCACTTGTCAATGCAAATTAGATATTAGCGCATGGTTTATATGTCAATAAACTGGAAAATGCAATTTTTATATTGCTACCCTTGCTTCTGTAATCCACAAGCTGTGGACTCTCTTGAGACAGCAGGGGCACGTCAGCCCAAGGCCAAGCAAAACATATCTCTGAGGCTTATCCGCCCAAGCATCAAAAGAAGGGACACGCAGGCCCACTGCCGCCCCTAAATGTCAACTGGGCATGCCAGCCCACTCAAGCGTCTCTCTATCTGGATGCGCATCTCAGAAGCAAAAGACAGTAAAGTACTGGGGCTCAGTGGTAGTCCTTAGGCATCGTTGTCCTCTTAGGAGCCGCCCTTAGCTTGTGTCTGCATTTTCAATTTATGCATTCATATTGTATACATATCATTGCATATTGTATATCAAATGTTTAAAGCAGGAAAATTCTATGCCGGAATCACTTCTGTGGGATAGTGCAAGTATGGGGGAATGCCACACGCCACCTTCCTTATCTCATTTGCCATGCATGATCCACCCGATCCAGATCAACGACAGCCGGTCCTGTCCATTTCTCAATGGCTCGATCATTCTGCACACTGATCTGCCCATCTCAAATCAACGACAGCCGGTCCTGTCCATTTCTCAATGGCTCGATCATTCTGCACACTGATCTGCCCATCTCAAATCAACGACAGCCGGTCCTGTCCACTTCTCAATGGCTCGATCATTCTGCACACTGATCTGCCCGTCTCAAATCAACGACAGCCGGTCCTGTCCATTTCTCAACGGCTCGATCATTCTGCACACTGATCTTCCCGTCTCAAATCAACGACAGCCGGTCCTGTCCATTTCTCAACGGCTCGATCATTTATACTGATGATTGTCCCACCCTATCTGCAATGGTTCGGTCATTTATACTGATGATCCTCCCATCCAGACTTCAACGGCTCGATCATTTATACTGATGATTGTCCCACCCTGTCTGCAATGGCTCGATCATTTATACTGATGATTGTCCCATCCTGACTTCAACGGCTCGATCATTTATACTGATGATTGTCCCATCCAGTCTGCAACGGCTTGGTCATTTATACTGATGATCCTCCCCTCCAGACTTCAACGGCTCGATCATTTATACTGATGATTGTCCCATCCTGTCTGCAACGGCTTGGTCATTTATACTGATGATCTTCCCCTCCAGACTTCAACGGCTCGATCATTTATACTGATGATTATCCCATCCTGACTTCAACGGCTCGATCATTTATACTGATGATTGTCCCATCCTGTCTGCAACGGTTCGGTCATTTATACTGATGATCCTCCCCTCCAGACTTCAACGGCTCGATCATTTATACTGATGATTGTTCCATCCTGTCTGCAACGGCTTGGTCATTTATACTGATGATCCTTCCATCCAGACTTCAACGGCTCGATCATTTATACTGATGATCCTCCCATCCTGTCAAATGCCCCAACGGTTTGATCACTCAGCTCATTGATCTCCCCGTCCGTGTCCACGACAGCCGGTCCTGTCAAATCCATCAACGGTATTTAGCCATATCGTTCATACAATCCACAACGACGATCAGATTATCGTCTGATGACTTGTTCAATGGTCCACCCATCCGCAACTAGTTGTTCCCCAGGAGAGTCTGCCTCGGCCTGCCCCAAACAACTACCTCTACTTCAGTCTACCTTCACGCGCATCTTCCAGCAGGCTTATTGCTCTGTCTCGGATGGTCTTTGATAAGGAGATTGGCTCTGATTCCCAACAGATGGAATTCAACCTACCTGACACGACCTACCCGTGTTTGTTGGAATACTTTGTGCCGAGGATAGCTTGATCCCCACCAACGACGGCCTGTCCCGTCCACATCTGCAGTGACAGCCTGTCCTGTCCAAATTCGATCAACAAGCGGCGATTCACTCGTCCACTTCTACTTCCACCCGGCAATGGACAGCCAGTCCATTCCACCGATCAGGTTCCTTAAGTTTACTTGTCTACTTTGCATGTATGCTTTGCTCTGGATTGCCTTGAGGGGTGTCTAGAATTCTTTCACGTTACTTGTACCAAGTCGATGGTGCTTCAAGTGCCGTCAAAGAGGCGCTACTGTAGACACCCCAATCTGGGCTTCTAGATTAGTTTACTTACAGTTTTTGATTCCCCAATGATGAAATGGATCAAGAACACCCCGGGAATGATAGCGTGTTTGAGCTTTGAGTGTTTGCAAAACCCTTGAACCTGACCTAGCCTAAGCCACTTCAAAAACCAAAAAACCCAGCTGGTCCGCGCCAGGGCGCAACCATCCCGCGCCCGGGCGCACCATCGCGCGAGGGTTTCACTCCATCGCGCGACAGTGCGCCAGGGCGCACCATCGCGCGACAGTCTCACTCCGTCGCGCGATGGTCCAACCTACCACCGACCTTTCTGAAGGAGGACAGTTGGCCACCGATGCAGCCTCAGCCAGGCCTCGTGGACTGGCTGAAGGCCTCTGTTTCCAACCAGATTCACCCCCTTTCCTTATAAATACCCCCTTTGGCCTTCCATTAAAAGGGTTAGCTTTTTCCATGGTTCTTCTTTCAAAGGGTTCCAAGTTTTGAGGTCCAAAGGAGAATTACACACAACATCCTCCATACAAACCCTAATTTCAAGAGCATAGCTTGCTCTTTCTCCTCCATTATCAAACATCCAACCACTCAATCAAGCCTTCAAATCTCAAAGTTCAAACACCGTTCAAACTCAAAAGCCGAAGGTATAGCTTACCTTTGCTCTGCTCTTTGTTCTGATCCCTGAGGGGGGCTGGCAGGGCCAAGGCTGGTAATCAATACCAGTCCTGGTCCTAAAGCTGGCGAGGTTTCAAAAACCGTCATGGTAGGAACCAGCGCGCGATGGTCCCACTCTCTCGCGCGACACTTCGGTGTTGCATGAGATGGACCGCGTGGGGATTGGTGTCCTATTGTTTTCTATTTATGTACGTATAGATCACTCTGCAAGCATGATAATAATCAGTTTACTGCTTTCCTTAGTATAAACTTTTAGCCTTGTAGTTAATTTGCATTTCTGCTGATTGTTGAATACTCCTGGGATAATTCTGGACCTGTCCCAGAACCCAGAAACTTGTGTAAACCAAGCACTGGTCTGGTCCGCGCCAGGGCGCAATCATCCCGCGCCAGGGCGCACCATCGCGCGCAAGACTCACTCCATCGCGCGACAGTGCGCCAGGGCGCATCCTCGCGCGCCAGAGTGACTCCATCGCGCGATAGTTTGCCTTTGACCAGTGAATGGCCTTGCACGGGTAGCTTGGCCTTAAGCCATTATTTTGTCCCCACACTGTTTATGGGGTGTTTTATTAATTTGTAGGGCTTTTCAGCCTTTAAATTGTATATTATGCTGTTTATAACTGCGTGGTTTGTCCTGGGTGTGCACTGGTCCTTCCAGAGCCCAGAAGGTTTGAGAATAAGAGCTGTGGGTTTTAAGCTCACCGGCGCGCGCTTGTCTTGGAATTATGCGCGCAAGAGTGAACAGCATGCAGTGACTTGTTCAGTGCATGCTGGTTTCTTCCTGCGCACGTCACTCCAAAACAGGGGCTCCCCAGTTTGTTTAAACTCCCACAGCAGTCTGTTCTCATCCTATACTAACTGCTCATTCATGCTATCTATCACATCCTGCAAACATGTTACAGTTTTAATCCCCGATTAACTGTTCCCCCGCCCTAATTGGCTAAAAAATTGATTAATCAAACAGAATCGCAAATAAACGTTTTCGCAAATGCCTAAGTAGAGACCGATCTCCGGATTGGGCGAGAGGGGTGCCATAAAACCCTTCCCCTCTCGTAACCTGGCTCCCGAACCCAGATATGGTTATGACGGACTGGTTCCTTAACTTTTTTCAAATCAAACAGCGCGGCAAGTGCTTCAAAATACGGTTCCTTGGGTGTCGGACCTTCAAACCCGAGTGGCGACTCTGTATTTTCGCGAGCGCTTGTCGTCCAGCTTCCAAAAGCGCTCCCGCGAACCGGCAGTATCTCTCCTTTCTCAAGAGGGTGGGGAACGGAATCCCTTCCCTGGAGGAAAGAAAGATTCGGGCAAAATCGCATTTGCCCACAGACATCACTCCCACATCGTTTTCGATAAGCAGGATATCATCAATATATAGTACTAGAAACACCACCACTTTTTCCGTTGCGCTTCTTGTACACACATGACTCATTCGGACATTGATCAAAACCAAAAGGCTTAATTGCTTGATCAAAACAGATGTTCCAAGATCTAGATGCCTGCTTAAGCCCATAAATAGACTTCTTGAGCTTGCACAACATATGCTCTTAACCTTTTGCTATGAATCTATCTGGTTGCACCATAGAGATGCACTTATCCAAATTTTCATTAAGGAACGCGGTCTTGACATCCATTTGCCAAATCTCGTAATCGAGATGAGCCGCAACGGACAAGAGAATCCGGATGGACTTTAGCATGGCTACTAGCGAAAAAGTTTTCTTATAGTCAACCTCTGCTTTCTGAGTTTACCCTTTCGCAACAAGCCTAGTTTTGAAAGTATGCACCTTCCCGTCCGCCCCTCTCTCCTTCTTATAGATCCTTTTGCATCCAATGGGTTTAATCCCTTCAAGTGGTTCTACAAGATCCCATACCTGATTAGAGTTCATAGACTCCATCTCTGATTTCATAGCCTTTTGCCAAAGTTTCACATCTTTATCTTGAAGTGCCTCATTATAGTTACAGGGTTCGGCATGTTGATCATCAGGGATCATTTCAAAAGACTCTCTCAACAACGTATACCGACTGAGTGGAACAATAACCCTCCCACTACGACGAGGTACCGGTGTGTTAATAGGTGCCTCTACAGATGTCTCTTATGGCGTTTCCTCCTGCACTATTTGTGGTAAAGAAGTTTGTGTCGGTCTCTCTCCTCTCAATTCCTCTAGAACAATTTTTACTTCTGGGCTTGTGGTCTATCACATAGTCCTCTTCTAAGAACCGGGCATTGATGCTAACAATGACCTTCTTATCTGTAGGTCTATAAAACAGTCCACCTTTCGTTCCTCTAGCGTACCCCACAAACAAGCAAACTTCTGTCCTTAATTCCAATTTATCTGCGTTTCCATTCAGCACATGTGCTGGACTACCCTAAATCCGAACATGCTGCAAACTAGGTTTACACACAATCCATAGTTTTGTGGGTGTAGGTGGTACTGACTTAGATGGTACCAAGTTAAGAATATACACTGCTGTTTCTAATGCATGCCCCCAAAACGAAATTGACAAATCTGAATAACTCATCATTGATCTTACCATATCCATAAGAGTCCTATTCCTTCTCTCTGCTACATCATTTTGTTGTGGCATACTTGGAGCTGACAACTGGGATGTAATCCCTTCAGCTGACTAGTAGTCCCTAAACTCTCTCAAGAGGTATTCGCCACTACGATCAGATCATAGCGTCTTGAGACATTTACCTAGACGCTTTTCCGTTTCTACCCTATACTCCCTGAATTTCTCAAAGCATTCAGACTTACGGCGTATCAAATAAATATATTCATACCTTGAGTAATCGTCAATAAAAGTGACAAAGTACTCAAAACCATCTCTAGTTTGGACATTCATAGGCCCACACAAATCAGAGTGAACCAATTCTAACGGCTCTTAGGCTCTATATCCTTTTGTTGAGAATGGCATTTTGGTCATCTTACCTTCCAAACAGGATTCATAGACTGGAAGTTCCTTAACTTCTAATGAACGTAAAGGTCCATCTCTAACCAGTCTAGAAATCCTATTTAAATTAATATGACTAAGACGTAAGTGTCATAGATACGTTTGGTTCAAATTAGAAGGCTCTTTTCTCTTACATGGTAAATTATTAGTGTTATTCGATTCATGCAGTTGCACTGTAGGAAACATAGGATTTATAATGTAAAGATCATACACCAATGAACCAGAACAGATAAAACGTTTATTTAACTTAATAACCACAGAGTCACTAAAATAAACCAAATATCCATTCTTAATTAACTTAGAAACTGAAACCAAATTTCGTCTAATAGTAGGTACGTAAAAAAAAATCTCCCAAAATTAAACTCCTATTACTACTAAAATTTAAAAAAATCATTTTCTATTGCAACTGCTGCCACTCTCGTAGCATTTTCCATATGTAGATAAATCTCTCCATCATTGAGTCTTTTGGTTTCTTGGAACCCCTGCAATGAATTACAAACATGATTAGTGGCTCCCGTATCTACACACTAGGTTCCGGTAGATAACACCGCTAAACATGATTCAACAACTAGTGAAAAAAATTTACCTTATTTGTTCACTTTATTGAGAAAAATCAGGCATTCCTTCTTCCATTGTCCTTTCTGCTTGCAGTGAAAACACTTGCTCGCAGGCTTTTTCACTCCACCTTGAGGTGCATGAACCGCCTCCACAACCTTTTTCTGAGACTTATTCTGCTTCTTCTTACCTTTCAGCTTATAAGTAAAAGTCTTCTCTGTCACTAACACTGATGGTGATTTCTTCACAACCAAAAGATCCTCAGCTGCTTGGAGTTTCTTAAGAAATTCTGCCAAAGATAAATGCATTTTATTCATATAATAGTTCAGGCGAAATTACTTAAAACTCTCAAACTACAGTGAGTTAAGAACGAAAACGATCATGGTTTCCCCATAAATTTCAACTCCAAGGATCTTTAGTTCATTAAGAAGTGCTATCATCTTCAGAACATAATCCCTAGTTGGGGTCCCTTCAACATGGGTTATACTCACCAATTTTTATAAAATTTTGCTTCCTGTTCTGTGGCATTCTCATTAGGTCTAGGAGGGCACACCTCAGACAAAACAAATTTGTGTCCCTCAGCAGTTAACACAATATCCAAGTTTCTTTTCTAGTCAATATAGTTTTGTCCAGTAAGTTTATTTTCTTTGAGAATAATAACAAGTTGATTGAAGGAGCTCCTTTTTGAATCTGAAAATCAAATAACATAACAATCAATTATGAAGGGCAATAAAAACCTTTGAGTTTCATTTTAATATTGGTTCCCTCTTCCACATGTTACAAGAAAAATATTGGCAACCCTACACACCGTGAAGAGCATGCCTCGATAGGAAGTCCTCTACTCTTTATCACACTATACCATGCCAAGTAAAATTAAATAGCCAATATAGCTTCGGTCCTATAAATAATAATAGTGACTCAGATGGTAAGAATATTATTTACAGCTAAGTATATACCATTACCTAGCTAGCTCTATGACCCATTGTTCCGTTATGAATTACCTCAGATGGAGAAGTAATTCACACAACAATTATCATACACCTATCCTTTAAGGAAGTTTAGGGGTATTCAAGAAAACCGTTCGAACTGTAAAACTAGTCCGATCAGGACCGAACCGTCCTATTTGGTCTGGTTCTGTGATTCTGCAGTCAGATTATGGTTCCAAAAAAATAAGAACTGTTAATTTTGATTCGGTTACTGGTTCTCAATTAAAGAACCGAGGATAGAACCGGACCGGACCTTTTAAAACTAATATATATATATATAATTATATAAAAATAAATATATTTGTGTAATTTGGTAGGTTAATCTCTTTCTTACTAAACTTATTTTATTTAGAGATGAAATCTCATTTGTTAGGAAAGTTTTTATTTTCTTCCTTCTTTTTCTATTATAATAGATTACCTTCCTATTCTTTCAATTCTTTGCAACCTTATTTAACGGATTAGTCTTTATAATTTCAATCTCACGTCTCTCTTTCTCACACACCGGAGATAGATTTGGATGCTAATTGGATAGAATCGGAACCGGAACCGAATTAAAATCGGACCAATTTTGCAGTTTGATTTTGGTTAGGTTCCACTCATATATTGGTTAGGTTCTGGTTCCCAATTTTCTAGAGCCGTTTGAAATGGTCCAATTACTAGTTGTCTAAAGAATCGAACTAATCCGGACCATGTACACCCCTAAGGAATAGTTTACTAATGAGTTCATAATTAATTTTGTCCGATGGGGAAAAGGTTCTAAAACCTTCACACAAAATTAATTGTATCATCTACATACTAATAATGGAGACCGTGAATTTATCCAAAACAAATTTCCTCTTCCACTTAGTTATTTAAAAAATTTGTGAGGGTTATCAAATTTTCGAGTTTGCAAAAAAATGTGATCTAGGTCAAAGGCTAAATATTATCATGTTGTCTTAATATGGTAAACTATCACATATGTAAACAATATGAAAATACAAATAATAAGGAAACACAAGATAAAAGAATCCAGCTATGATGGTCAAAGATGCAATTCTTGAGCAATAAAGAATCCTTCCAAACTTGAAATCCTTAAGCAATAAGGAGTCCTTCCAAACTTGAAATCCTTAAGCAATCCTTCTAAAATTGAAATCCTTCAGCTATACTTGTGTGGAAGACTAAGATATTTTGAATCAATCAAGAAAATCAAAATCCAAACGTGCTTAGGCAAGAAAATTCGAATTTGACATATTCTCGCGTAAACTGCACAGCCTTTAGTATGTTGGCCATATCTTCCTCATCCAACCTCCAATTGAAGTGCCTTATAAGGATTGGGTTAAGGCTGATGAGATAGCGCGGTGTTATATTTTCGCTTCTATGTCGAAAATATATTGCAACATCAGCATTAGTCTATGGAAACTGCGTACGATACGATGTTGAATCTCAAAGAGATGTTTGGGGATCAAAATCGTGTAGCAATGCTAATTGCTATGAAAAATAATCGTGGTACCCAATAAATAAAAATAACCACGAAAAAAATTATTATTGGATCCAATCACATAAAATCAACAAAAATCATGTGACCATAATAGCTGGGTAAGAAAGCTGCAAAACAGGGTTAGTACAATTCTACGTTCTACCCTCTATAACCTACGGACAACATGGCCTGTTTAATTCACACGCGTGATTACAGCGTACTCTGATACCACTGTTGGGAAACCGAATCCCTAAGATCCAGTAATGACTCGTACAGATTAGACAACAAAAATTATAAAACCCTACAAAGCGGAATTAGGGTTCTAGCTCAACTCCCTGCGACACCAACGCTGGTTGAACTTGTTATAGTACGCCTTACTATAAACCACGAATACTGTTCGATTGTACCTTACGATCTTCTACCGTATTCCATACACGTCTAGAATACGAACCGAGTGTGGACTCTTTCGTGATCTTATTTTGCTCTTTCTAAGCCTGCCTCTATTTACTGAATAATAGAAAAAACATCAATTTGACCTAGAGAGCATAACGTGTATATATAGGGTTATGATAGGGATCTAAGAAGTAATAAGTTTGGGCTCCCAGTGTAAATAAGAAAACCTAATCCCATCAGGATTCTATTTTTTGTTTCAATAATTATAATTCATCCCACTAAAGAATTATAATTGCACCCACGTCCTTATCTCAATTATATTACGAACTCCATGATATTAAATACTTATTAATCTCCCCACGTTAAGATTACAGATACCCATTGATTAAAATAAATTACTAACACTTTTGGCAGTTCTTTTTTCACATCCCTTGATTATTTGAGATTTTTCTCCTTTGCTATATGGAGAGTAGATTATTTGATTTAGAACTTTGTCCATGTTTTCTCCCTCATTTACTCTTATTGGGAATCGATAAAGTTTTGGGATTAAAAAAAAATGGAGGAAAAAAATCTGAGAGATCAATCAGTGTTCAATTATGCTATGTCATCCTTAGTTTCTTTCCTTTTCCTTTTAAAACTTTAAATCTAAATAGATGACCATTTTCTTTGCATGATATTTATTTACTCTCACGATTTTAAAATTTTGAGAGTTACTTTATCCTATTTTTTTGGGAGGAAAATTAATAATTTAAAAAATAAAGTTCAAAATACTTTCTTTCCTTTTTTGACTATATTTCCAAATAGTACACGGCACCGGCATCAACTTTTTTGACTAAAGACTAATGTCCATTTACTCAATATTATTGTCTTGCATGCTTTTAGGTAATAGTGTTGGAATTATAGTAGTTGATTTTAATTGATGACTTGGACCGTTACAAATTTTTAGCACCAACGCATAACACATCTTTTATTAAGTTAGGTACATATATTGGCCATGTATTTTACTCTCACCACTGGATATCATCGGTACAACGCTGGATATTTATTAAAAGAAAATATTACAAAAAACATTTATGATTGGAAGAATTTGTTAATATATATATATATATATATATATTTTTTTTTTTTTTGTGTGCTGTGATTCTGTGCTTAGCACGGGTTTGATGCTAGTAATCCTATACACAAAAGTCAATATACCAGATACGCCAAATAGATATGTACACAACATATATAAGTATGTGAACTTCACTTTGAACACAACAGGATTAATTAGCAATATCATGTATTCACTTTCTATAATAAATCATCACAAATCCCATCATCTTACAAATAATATTGAAATTCATACTAACAAAACATCATCCAAATCAAATACCTAACATCCTCCATCCGGGGACGTCGGCCATATGTAACTCATCACCCATCTCGACGGAATTTTCCCAAGCCTCTTGCAATTGCAATGAAATTTGAAGGCGAAGCAACACATCGTTCATAGAAGGGCGTTGGATGCCCTCTTCAACCACGCAACTTAGTGCTATATTGACGTAATACATAAAACATGCAGGAGCTATTTTGCCGATTAGGTATGGATCAATGACCTCATCGATAGTTCCTCTTTCGATGCATATGCAGAACCATTCAACTAAGGAAACCTCATCCCCGTTTCGGCTGGGATTAAAAGGTCTCTTCGCACATAATACTTCCAACAACACGACACCGAAAGAGTACACGTCAATTTTCGTTGTCGTTTTACCAGCATAGAGGTACTCAGGGTCTGAATATCCCAGCGTGCCACACACAAGTGTTTCCACGCCCTCGGTTGCCATGCTAGTAGGAATCAGTTTGGCAAAGTCAAAATTGCCAATTTTTGCGACCCATTCGTTATCCAATAAAACGTTTTTTGATTTTATGGCACGGTGGACGAATTGTTGCTCTGGGTTCATATGGAGGTATTCGAGACCTCGTGCTGTGTCGATGCAAATCTCAAGCCGCTTCTTCCAAATAAGTGGATCGTTATCGCTTCCGTGGAGATGACTTCTCAATGTCCCGTTTACCATGTAATCGTACACGAGGATCAACTGATGCTTCTCTTCACAAAATCCTATCAAAGAGACTATGTTAGGGTGATGAGGAAGAGATTGTACCCCAATCTCGAAACTGACTTCTACGGCTCTCGAGTACTTGTACTGCTTGATAATAACCGCACGAGTTCCCTCTACCATACATCCCTTGAACAATCTAAACAAACTGTCTTGGCTGATCAATAGACCAACATTGAAATCATTCGTGGCAGCGCGGATCTCAGCAAGCGAGAAACGGGGGTATAGCGATCTGGTAAGGTCATCTAAAATTGGTCCTCCACCATCGTTTGGACCGTTGCCCTTCCCTGCTCTCCACCAACGATTCATACCTTTAGGCACAATTTTTATGCCCCAAAACGCCTTTGAGGTGGTTCCCTGCAATCTTCCCTTACGCTCATGCGACGCCAATGCAATGTCAAGGTTCTCCACTACTTCAGCCATTGTAGGCCTGTCCTTCGGTTGAGTATGTAAACACTTGTTGGCAAGTTCGGCAAAGTACTTAAGACTTTGTGGTGTTGCTTCTCCATTCAGAGAGGGATCAATGATTCGCTCAATCTTTCCCTTTTTGATGTACATTTGTGCCCAACGAATTAGACTAATTTGCTCCTCCTCGAGTCTTGTATCTATCGGTGGCCGACCACACAAGACTTCCAATAAAACCACCCCAAAAGCGTAAACATCAGATTTCTTGGTTAGTCGCTTGGTCAAGAAGTACTCTGGATCAAAATACCCAAACGTTCCTTTGACATTTGTGGTAAAATGGGTGGTTGTATAACATGGAATGCGTTTAGACATTCCGAAATCAGAAACCTTTGCTACTAAATTCTCGTCCAACAAAATGTTTGTGCTCTTCACATCTCGGTGTATGATACCTTGTTCGGTACCATTATGAAGATAGTCAAGTCCGAGCGCAGCATCTAGGCAAATGTTGAGCCTTCGTGCCCATGTTAAATGAGATCTATTTCCACCACTTTCGTCTCTTCTTGTTTTGTAAAGATGATTGGTGAGTGTCCCACGAGCTATATATTCGTAAACAAGAACCATCTCTTGATGCTCGTTGCAATAGCCGATGAGCGAAACGAGATTTGTATGCCGGAGCTTTGAAAGCAACTTTACTTCTGTCCAAAACTCTCCTCCACCTTGGTTGGACTCGGCATTCAACCGCTTTATGGCGGCAACGGTGGTTGTAGCACCATCGTCGATGATTGCTTTGTATACCTTTCCGAATCCCCCGGTTCCAATAACTAATTTTTCGTCAAAGTCATTAGTTGCTTTTAATATTTTGGATAGTGGAATAAAAGGACAAAATTGATCCACGCCACCATCAAGTGCAATCTCCCAACTCTTTAAAGAGAGCGATTTAGTGGACGAGGTCGCTCCCGCTAGATCAAAGGGATTAGGAAACTGCAAGGGATGCGGAACCTCACCCAAGTCGGTGAACGAGGCTCCTGCTTGATCAAAGGGATTAGGAAACGGCAAGGCATGCAGAATCTCACCCAAATCAGTGAACGAGATTCCCGTTTGATCAAAGGGATTCCTTGGATTAGGAAACGGCAATTTGTTACCCGAATCTGCACCACCAGAAATACTAATGGCTAGCGGGCCTCGTGCAAAATTCTCCATCTCTGAAGCTGAAATGGTCTTGAGGATTGCTGAGAAACACCAGACAATGGGAAATGAAAGATCTTGATGAAACCGCGTTGATGATAGTTGAGGAAGACAACTAGCTAGAACAGGACATGGGAGTGTCGTCGTCACCTAGTGGCCCACACTTGGTACTCTGCAGCAACTTCAACTCCTAGTAAAAAAACACCCGATCAACTGAAGAGAGAGAAAAAAATTGAAGAGAAAGAACGTTCACAAGAAATGACTATAAAGAGAAAGAACGTTCTCTTTGGGTAAACTTCGCTGACACTCTTCGATATTTGTCTTAATGATAGATACCATCACGTGTGAGAACTGAATATAATCATCCTGTGGCTTCAATATTCATTCTTTCACCGACAATCAACCAACAACTACTCTTGATGAAATTAGTCAAAAGTGGCTTATATTGACAAATTTAGTAATAACTAATAAAAAGCTCTCAATTATCAGTTTTTGGAACAGAAAGTAATAAATTTACAACAAAAAATGGTTCAGTTGAGGGCAAATGCTATGGTGTCCCCTACCCAAAAGAGAACACCGGTTATGCCTCTGAAAGGTTTTTGTTATGTCTCTGAATGGTTATATTATGTCATTTTTGTAATAATGGCATAACACTTGTTATGACATTTTAAAAGGTGTTATGCTTTCGAGTGGTTTGTTAAGTCATTTTTTAAAAAGTGTTATGACCTAATATAATAATAATAATAGTAATAATAATAATAATAATAAATGTTATGCCATTTTAAAAAATGATCCACACAATAGCATAACATGCTATGTCAATTTGTGGTTTGTTATACCGTTAACAACTGGTGTCCCCATTTGGGTAGGGGACACACATTATCCCCATTTGAGTAGTAAAAATTAAGTAGTTGTTAATCAATTTTACCCTCTCTTTTTTCAAAATAGCTTCTCCCACGGGTAAAAAAAAAGTCATTTTTATTCAAAACAACGGGGAGTTGATGGTTTCTTACTTTTTATTATTCGAAAGGGTTAATTTTTGGAAACTTTTGGATCGTTACATCGCGTGTTTGGACAACAGTCGACGATCGGAGGTGTCAGTAAAATACACAGAAATCAAATTAGTTTATTGTATTAATAACTAATTATGGTGACCAGACAAGTTATGCACATTTCAATTAGCAAGTTTAGAAGATCAATTTATGGACCGGAGATAATAATTTTGAAGTCGGCTAAACAAGATAAGCCTGCAGATGTTACTTGTTTTACATATTTTCTTTCAAGTCCAAGGATCCTTGGACTGAACCAGACAATTAAAATCTGGACCATATATCGGTACAATTAATCGACAAAAAGAAACAAAAACAGTAGAAGTTACCTTGTAAGATTTTGGAAGTTGATCGACGACTTTCTCCCACTAAAGGGTAAAAATTCAACGCGAAGAGAAGGTTATTCCCTGACTCGAATCTGAAATGTTAATGGCAAGCGGGTCTTGTGCAAAATTCTCCATCTCTAAAGCTGAAATGGTGTGTAGAATTTTTCATAAACACTGGACAATGGGGGAGGGATGAGAGAGATTGATGTAAACCGCGTTGATGATACTATTTGATCGCCGAAGACTTGTAAAACTGGACAGGGAGTTTAATTTGGTCGTCTCCAAGTGGTTTCTCACGACTTCCACGTTCCATCCATTAATAACACAATTTAATTTTCGTTGATAAGTCCAACTTTTGTAGTTGTACCTGTCCCATTTATTTGCATGCAGTTGTGCTATAGACACTGTTTGCACCTATTTATTCAACTTCCTCTACTTAGGAGGCAAATTAAAACTCTAAGGAGTTGACTATTCTTTATAGGGTATAAAATGCAGTGTCAGTGGCATTGCTCGGCTATGAGCCGAAGCGTAAGGGTTTGTGGAGCTTTTAATTAGAAAGGATTGGATTCGATTGGGTGACGAATATTTATTCCTTATATGTACTACTATGTGTTCATAATCAACTTCTTTTGGAGTAAATTAATTAGGGTCATCTTATAAGTAAGAGTTTTAATCGATTCGTTGGGTGGTAACCGTGCGGTTTCCCTCACCAGCATATTGTAGGCCCAAGTACCCAGGCATGCGTTTATTGTAAAAGGGCACATGACCAATTGAAGGGAAAGAACGTTCACATGCATGTTGGAGTATGCCATCTTAATTTTTGTTTTTGTTTTAATAATTTTGGGTGTTTACGCTAGTGATTAATTTATGCACCTCAACCTTTTAATTTTGTCCTTATTCAATATATATATATATATATTTGTATTTGATAGTTTTTTGCCAAAACTTTTATGTGATATGACTTTGTCTCGAAGAGAGGAATCGAAAAAGTAAAAAACTATGACTTTTATACAAGTATTTTAAACTTTTTCTTGGATAGTTCTCTTCAACTGGTCAGGTTGGTTTTCTTTTTGCCGTTTCAAAAAAAAAAAAGTCATAATGAAAAAAACTTAGGTGTCTTTTGCATTTTGTTCACACTAATCAATAAGTTTCAACATTTTACTATCTCATTCACACTAACAAAAAATTGTCAACAATAACTTTTTTCACAACAGCTTTTTCACTCATATACTTATCAACAACTTATTAAAATAAGGGGGTTGATTTGGGTATCAAATATATGTACATAGTGCTCCATTAATGATGGAAGAGGCCAGGAAGAGGAAAGAGAGAGAGACTCGGCTATAGGCTTGTTTTGGATTAACGTTTATGAATGTTAGTTGAATGACCTGTCTCGAAATTCATAATTTTTTTTTTGACTTTAGCCTCTCTTTTTTTTCTTTCTAATATTGTGTACATCAACAGAGGTTAGCAAAATATTAGTATGTTAGTCCACAGAAGGTTTAGAGGCTGTCCATATCCTTGAACTCTAAACTGCCTCTCGCGGGGCTCGAACCATGCCTCCACAAAGGGAGACATACCAACTGAGCTAAGAGCTCATTGGTGACTTTAGCCTGTTTAATCTATTCAAACAATAGGAAACCCAGCCATGCAAAAAAGTTTGGATTGGGTGTGCATAAATTGTCCGAGACATCCAGTTAAAAAAAAAAAAGAGAGTTTGGACAGAACTTCTACCCCTAGGATCATAATACTATACAATAACTTGGGTGGTATATATATATAATTGACAGTCATTTTTAAATGAGGAGGTGCTTATTTTAGTTTAAAAAAGGACCTTCCCATTTCTTTCATTTTCCAATCGAATTTCGATGATCTGAGCCGCTCAATGTGTTTAGAATGTGATTTTAAAGGTACCCTCATGAAATTGACAAAAAAAATGACCGGGAAGGGCTTGATTTGAACAGTTTTTATTTGAACCGTTAGATAAAAAAACAAACAAAAATTGCTCGAATGAAGCCTTTTCCGGTCTTTTTTTTTTGCTGATTTTTTTTGGGTACCCTTAAAATCACGTTCTAAACACATTGAGCGGCTTAGATCATCGAAATTTGATCGGAAAATGGAGGTCCTTATTTTATTAAGTTAAGCTGGTCCTTATGAGAAGGGGACTATATATATATATATATATATATATATATATATATATATATATTGTGGTCATAGACCAATTTATAGCTGTTAAAAGCAATTGAATAATTGTTCTCTTCCAGTGATCTTCCTAATTTCTTCCCAGAGACTTCCAAGGGCAAAAAAGGTGACCGACAGCCACCATAGGCAAGTCTATGCGCGTGCTGATTAAAGGTGATAATTCACTTAAAGCTCTACAAAAAGTTCTACAATATCAACTTTTAAACACAAAATTAACCAGACACAATTGCATCTGGAGTCATTCGATGCATGTGGAGTGTAGACTATGCACATCAAATGGCTGCAAACGCGATTGTGTCTAGAATTATTTTTCAAAATTGTGTCAGTAGAATGTGTTGAACCAAAGCAACGAGAATAGCATTAGGAAAAGGGAAGCACAAAGCAAAGGCAAAATAGGATTAGGAAATTAATGGGAAGCAAAGCAGGGCAATCGGTGGCTCCGGTGGGTTCCTCCTGCTGTCGGCTTTGTGGTGGATGGTGACGTTGCGGCGATGGGTTCAGTATAGTGCGGTTTGGGTGGTGCTTGTGTGGGCAACAATTGTTGTAGCTAGGATTTGCTGTCTGTCTGGGCTTCATTTGCTGGGCTTTTCCCAAGTTATTTGGCCTTTTACGCCTCTTGAGTTTTGGGCTGCGTCCCATTTGCTTTAATTATTTCATCTAGGCTTTTAAGCCTCTAGGTGTTGGGGCTTTGTCCCCTTTGGGTGTTGTCTTGGTTGACACCTTGATAATCAAAGATTTGGGTATCGGATTGGACTATCTATCCTCTCTTTGTCCTATTAATCGTTGTAAGTTGTAACAATTTCAAAGGCTAATAAAATTTCTTTCTCGCCGTTCAATTATATTTTTTTGTTGTAATCTCTTTTAAAGATTTATAAAAACCTTTCTTTTGCCGATGAAAACAAACATCAAAATTCACTATCTAATTGTTGCACGAGCAACGTTTTTGAAACTTCTCAATTGATCCCAAAAGTTGAAAAAAAGTTCTTTATCTAAAAAAATGGACTCAGAAAATTTAATGAGTGCATAAATAGGTGGCCAAACTAATAGGGTGAGGTATTGAATGCTGTGATGTATTTGTCATTCGTGGATCACTACCACAACGATAAATGGCCTTTTGTTTCAGAAAGAATGTGTTTAGTAGTCGTTTCCGGCCGAGGAAGTTTTATGTATCCCAAGTATAGGAGGGCTTTTGGTATCCCCTTCCAATCCGTTTTCAATTTTTCGGTCATTTTTCGAGCACACTTTAAATATGAGCTTCATTCATTTTGTTGAGCCCACACAAAAAAAGCTCTCTCTCTCTCACACTCACACACACACACTTGAACCCAAATTCTGTGTACATGGTGGTGGGTCGGTGGGGGCAGAGACAATTTGCATCTCATATATAACCATGTTATTTGAATTGTAGTTTATTTGGGAATTACCAAATACTGGAAAATACAAAACACAATAATTATTTGTTCTAAAATTATTTTAAAAATATAAAATATCTTACGTCAAAACAAACCGAGTCAAAAACTCTTTTATAGATCATGTTTTGAAAGGCAATTTAGGTTTATAATTGCGGTTATAATCAGGCAAACAATTCAGAAGTGCTGTTAATAGCCAAATAGTATACACACCACCACCAAACAAATCGATATATAAACATATTTACAAGAATTCATCCACATAACTTTCGAATTGTGCAAAATCTCAGACCCTAGCCTGCACAAAATGAGGAAAGGTGGTTGGACCCGATGAGCATGTACAATATCGATCTATTTCACCTTGTTCAAAAGTACAGTACATTTTTAAGTTATGCCAGTCATTTTTCTCGATCCTATCGATTAAAATTCAAAAGGGCTAGCTATACATTTTAACTATTCTTCATTAAAATTTGTTTTTTTTGCGAGCCCTTCGTCGTGGAGAAATTGTTTATACCCATTTTTGACACTGCGGATCGGGCTAGTAATGAATGGCCATTTAATTCATTCTTTAATTAAATTGGGCCAAAGTTATGTAATTATTGGTTGTGAAGTTTATTGGGCCATGGATTTTCTATTACGTTTGGGCCAATAATCAAATACAGCCCATGGAAGATGGAGCCCATGAAGAAGATCGATGCTGATCGAGATCGAGAAACAAGGCCCACGATTATAGGGAGTTGGTTATTTCTTGGAGGCAATTGGTTTCTTTCAATTCAAAGGCCAATTGACTTGGTCAATTGGCAACATGTCAATTTAGCACAAAAAGAGGAAGTGAGGAGTTATTTGCCACATCACGCATGATCTTTCAACTGTGGAAAACTACCCATGATCTTGAAATGCACAAAAGAAGGAACAATCATGGGACACTTGGCAACGTATGAAGCAAGTAGAAATTTGGATTCAGGCCTGAATCAGCTCACTGCTTACCCTATAAATAGTAGAATCGAAGAAGCAAAATGGGTCCAACACCAATCAAAGCCCAGCGATTCAAAACACTTTCCTACTTTCAGCAAAGTAGACTATCGAGTACCTCGTACTCAAACCACATTCGAACTTACTTTTTCAAGTAGTTTGAATTTTACTTTTCTTGTACCACTTTATTACCCCGGTGTAATAAAGTTTACAATTTACGTTCCATTTCCTATAAGACTAGGAAACTTTAAGTTCACAATCGTGTGGCAAACCATGAACCTCCTTGTGATCATTACCCTTTAGATCACATGCAATCGCCTTACAAGTTAGAAGTCAAGATTCACGACAATCTTCATCTAAAGTTAGGCGCTACAAGTCTTAGCACGCCCGCACTCAACCAACCAACGCCTGTAATCACATCCGTGCCTTGCTCAGCGTACGTGTGTCACAAACGAGAGTTTTCAGAAATAGAGAGACTTTTTGAGGAGAAAATCGTTAAAAAAATAAATAAAATTTTTGCTAGTGGATAGTAACTAGGTAAACTCTGGCTAGTGTATGCTAGTTAGGCATATATAGAAACTGTTGCAAAAACACTTTTTCCTAGCCTGTAAGGAGGCTCTTGGACAACCTATTTATTTACTTAGAGGGTGTTTGGGATCGGAGGTTCATTTTTTTTGGTTTTTTGGATTATGGCTAAAATATTATGAATTAAGTAAAGTGCTTAAGTATTGATATGTGCATAATGTATTTTGCAATAGGAATAGTAATGATGAGATGTGGAGATTTCTCATTTTGTAGGTCTTGATGCTAACTAAAATGAAAAAAAGTGAACAATGAGAATTCAAAAAGCTCCTCCCCCCCTACGTCTAGCTTTTGTCTCTAAACTCCAAAAACCAAAAATCATTGTAGGAGAATTCATTTTGGATAAGGTAAGCCAAAACACCTACAATTGAGAAAGGTTAAAAATGAAAATGAGAGAATTGCTCATCCAAACACACTCACTGCTCGACCAATAGGCATCTTCCCCAAGTAATTAAATGTACTCAACGACTCCATTGCCAGTTTAAACAAACAAAAACGAAAAGCTTACTTCTAGTGGTGGAGTCAGGATTTTAAGGGGGCGCCCAGGACCGGCTTAATAGACATATATTTTTTATCGAAACATATTATATCTTAAGATTTGTATTTTCAATACATTACGTTTATACATTGAAATGATTCTAGCTGGCCTAATGTAGTTAAAGTATTCAATTATTTTATTTTTTTCTTTAGGCTACTTTAACTGTCACGTGCCTATTTTTTATTTATGAAAGAAATTAAGAAATGAAAATATAAAATAATCTATTTTTTATCAAATCAAACCAAAATTATTAAAATTATACATAATTATATACAAATAATTGTCAATAATATTCAAATTCAGGTATATACAAAATAAAATTTTTAAAACTCAGATGCTCAGGGAGCTAGAGCCGGGGCCCGGGCCCAACATAGCTTCACCCCTGCCTACTCCATTGCCAACCAAAAGGGAGATTGGCCTATGCAACGTATAAAAAGTTAAAATGTATTTTTACCTCGTCTTCTTCATGCCCTTTCAATGCGATCCAGACAGCGATTGTTATGCGTAATTCTTCATGATCATACCAATCGGAAATACGAAAGTTTTGTCCACCAATTGTAAACTTGCCATCGATAGAGACGATGTTGTTGTAGGAACCGGGGACTTTTGCGTTAGGTCCCTAACTCATCGCCCATCTCTATGGAATTTTCCCAAGCCTCTTGAAGTTGCAATGAAGATTGAAGGCCGCGCAACACATCGTCAATAGAAGGGCGTCGGATCTCCTCGTCAACCAAGCAACTTAGTGCTATATTGACGAAGTAAATAAAAGATTTGGGTGCTATTTTTCCGATTAGGTCTGGATCAATGACCTCATCGATAGTTCCTCTTTTCATGCATCCGTAGACCCATGCAAGTAAACAAGCATAACATCTAACCGTGCCTCAAACAGCGTCAGGTCTCTTAGCACACAATACTCTCAACATCGCGATGCCAAATGCAAACGGCTTTTTGACCTTTTTGGTCCCCAATCTATTTCCGCAGTGCCCTTTTGGTCCCCAATATACCAATTGCTAACATTGCATCCCCAAACTATTGATTTTGTGTTTAAATGGTCCCTAGGACTCACACCGTTTATTTCCTCCGTCAAAACCAAGGGCTAATTTGGTATTTCACTCCCATCATCACACGTGAATATCACGTGCGTTGAAGCACCCCTTTACCAGTCGCGATATACATACATACGTATACGCATACTTTGAAAAAGATCCCAAAAGTCAAGTACAGAGTGAAACTTTTGATCGCCTTTGATAGAGACGATGGCCTTTGACGACTGGAATGCATCGCTGAAAGGTATGAATCTGAACTAGATCATCTCAATTTCAAGGCTTAAAGTTGATTATTTTTTTGGATCCGAGGGCTTAAAGTTGATTGGCTTTAGAAATTGAAGACATGCATGAGCTTTTTAGTCCATGTGGTTAAATATATATAGAATATGTAGAATATATAGATGTATACGTATATGCATATGCAGGTGGACTGAGTGGAGGTATTTTAGGGTTATTTATTGTATGAAAGCATCTTTATAATGGGTAGAGTATTAAAGTAGGGTTTTTTGGGTAGTTGTTGCTATTCCTGTCGTTTTTCTGTGCATAAAAGCAAAGTTTGTGGTCCCATATTTTTTTCACCGTATGTGCTCACGGATCCATGTAAAGTATGAAATTTTTTTTTTGGTGCTTTTTACGCAGGAGCTCCTGTTTACCCTACTGACTTTTCCATTGAAGTGCATCATGGTGGTGCATTTACTCTTAAGCCCAGGAAAGTGTACAGTGGGGGTAAAATAGACACAGTAAATGGATTGAACTCAGATTATTTGTCAATGCTTGAGTTGGATGGCCTGGTCCAACAACTTGGGTATGCTCCTAATGTCTTATTTTACTGTAAGAAGCCCAATTGCAGTTTGGATAATGGGCTTGTACCTATTAGGTGTGATAAAGATGCATATGGGATGTTGGATTTTTTGCACAAGGATAGGACTATTGTACTTTACTTGAATCATGTAGGAGGATTGGACCCAATCGAGAGTCAAGTGGGCAGTTCAAAGATTAGTGTAACTCAGGCCCAGGTAATTAAGAGTCAGGTGGGTAGTTCAAAGAATAGTTTAGCCCAAGTCGATTTGGATGCAAAGCCCAAAGTTGACCTTCGGCCTGCAACTTTGGAATCTCATGTTCAAGTGTGTGATTTGGATGTAGAACCCTACATTGACTTAGGGCCTATTAATTTAGAATCTGGGTTTGTATTTCAAGAGGGTAATATGGAACAGGGTAATGGATTGGATGATGTGAACATAGAGGATGTGAACCAAGTACACATGGGAGATGCCAACTCTGAGTCTTCCAATGACAGTGTGTAT
This sequence comes from Rhododendron simsii, assembly GCA_014282245.1. Lineage (NCBI taxonomy): Eukaryota > Viridiplantae > Streptophyta > Magnoliopsida > Ericales > Ericaceae > Rhododendron > Rhododendron simsii. The sequence goes on from CM024954.1 coordinate 10,091,880, forward strand.
TATAGTGACCATTCTTACCAAGAGAGTGATGATGATAGATTATATGACATATTTGTAGATGAGAATAAAGAGTTTGTTGGATTCCCTAACATTGATGAAAGAAACCCACATGTTGAACCTGTTGATGATCAAGGGCAGTTGAGTGATGGTGATCCAAAGTATGATTCAGACTACAGTTTTTATAGTTCATCTGATGAAGAAACTGATAGGAGAACCAAGCCACCCTTTAAGACTTTCAAGCCTGAGACTGATATGGAAGATCATAGATTTATGAAAGGCCAATATTTTAATTCAGCCAAGGAGTTTAAGGAAGCTGTTAAGCAACATGTCATTAAGCATCAAAGGAATGTAAAACTTGTGAAAAATGACAAGAGAAGAGTGAGGGCAAAGTGTGAATCTCTTTGTGAATGGCTGGTATATGCTGCTAAAGTCCTAGCAGATTCAAAATATCAGGTGAGGACCTATAAGAGTAAACACACATGTACCATAACTTACTCCAATAGGAATGTAACTTCCCACATGATAGCAAAAAAGTACATGGAGGATCTCAGAACCAATCCAAGGATGCCATTGCAATCATTCAAAGATAGGATAAGGAAAGAAATGAAGGTGGATGTTTCTAGGACTCAGATCTATAAAGCAAAGAGAAAGGCAGCTAAATTGATTTATGGTTCTGATCTTGAACAGTATGGTAGGCTTTGGGATTATTGTGCAGAGTTAAGGAGGTCAAATCCAGGTTCAACAGTAGTCATGGATGCACCAATTGACTCAGAAAGTGGGCAGCCCAGATTCAATAGGCTTTACATATTTTTAGCTGCTCCCAAGACTGGATTTCTAAGTGGTTGTAGGAAGATTATTGGAGTGGATGGCTGCCATCTCAAAGGTCAATATAGTGGTCAGTTGCTAACAGCAGTAGGTGTGGATCCAAACAATGCTTCTTACCCTATGGCTTATTGTGTGGTGGAGACAGAGAGCAAGGACACATGGAAGTGGTTTTTTACCCTTTTGAAGATGGATTGCAACATTACAAATGCAAATGAGCATGAGTGGACATTCATCAATGATAGACAAAAGGTCATGTTTTGTTAATGCATGTTGAATTAATTTTGGTTTACTAACATTGTTTTACTAACATGGTTTAACATTGTTAAATGTTTTGTTGCAGGGGCTAATTGGTGTGCTTAATGAGGAGGTCCCTAGAGCTGAGCATAGACACTGTGCGAAGCATTTATTGAGTAATTTGCAAAAGAGGTTCAAAGGAGTGTCCGTGGATGACAAGTTCTGGGCATGTTCTAAGGCAAGCCATGTAGCTATGTTTCAAGATGCCATGGAAAAGATGAAGGAAGAGAGTACAGAGGTTTATGATTGGTTGTCTGAAGAACCCCCAAGGTATTGGACTAGATCTCACTTCAATGATACTGTTAAGTGTGACATGGTGTGCAATAATCTGTGTGAGGCATTTAACAAAACTATTTTAGAGGCAAGACAAAAGCCAATAATAGAAATGTTAGAGTGGATAAGATGTTATTTCAGCAACAGAATGCTGATTAGAAGGGAGTGGATTAAGAAGTTCAGTAATGAGTTACTACCCAATCCATATGGTAAGTTAGAGGAATCCTTACATGAGTCTTCAGTATGCTCAGCAAAGTGGTTTGGGGACCTGCAATTCCAAGTTTGGTGTGGGGAAGGGGAGCAATACACAGTTGACCTAAACCAAAGGTCATGCAGTTGTAAGAAATGGGACATAACTGGGATACCATGCCCCCATGCTTGTGCTGCAATTCAGTTAAAGAAAGATAAACCACAAAGGTATATCCATGATTGCTACTCAAAGATGAGTTACATAAATGCATACCAACCACTTGTAAACCCTACCAATGGATACAAGATGTGGCCAAAGACTGAATTTGACCCTGTTCTACCACCAAATGGAAGAAGAAAGCAAGGAAGGCCAAAAAAGAAGAGAATTCTTGGGGCAGAAGAGTACATCAACCCTAAATATCCCCACAAGTTGAGAAAAATTGGACAAAATTCTGTGTTCTGTAGTAAATGTGGTCAACATGGCCACAATAGAAGGACATGTACTGCACCTATGGTAGAGGAGAGTGATACAAGAAGGGTTGACACTTTTGATGTTGGAGCAGGTAGGGGAGGTGTGCAGATGAGGGGTGGGAGGACTGGTGTGAGGGGTGGTGGGGGTGGGAAGACTAGTGTAAGGGGTGGGAGGACTGGTGTGCAGACAAGGGGTGGTGGGAGGACTGGTGTGCAGGTAGGGGGTGGTGTAGCTAGGGGGCAAGGCAAGGGTGCATCTAGGGGCCAAGCCAGGGGTGGTGGTGCACAACAAGGAATGGTTGCAGCTGGACAAGGTAGGGGTGTAGCTGGACAAGGAAAAGGTGTGACAATCAGAGGTGGTGGTGTATTTAGAGGTGGTGCAACTTTAAGATCGAATCAGGTATACATTTGCATAAATCATTTACTTATTCCAAAGCCTACCATACTGAATAAATAAAAATATGTAAAGCCTATTGAATAAATAAAAATACGTAAAGCCTACATCTGCAAGTAAATCATTTACTTGTGTATTACATTTGCAGCTCAATATTCCAACAAACTATGATCAAGCAACACAGGCATCTCAAACATCAACTGTGACAGCAGTAAGGAAAGACAAGAGGATGGCTGCAATTGCTACATTGTATGGAAACAGGCCATAGGAGGTTTGGAGATTCAGTTTTTTATAAATGGTGCACAACATAGTTTGCCAATTTCTGCACATTTAGGTCCACTTTTTGGTATTGTTATGTTCAAGTAGATAACTTATGTTGAACTGGTATATTTTGGTTGGTTGAACTGGTATATTTTGGTTGGTTAAACTGGTATCTTTTTGTATGGACATGTTGCTATGGATTTGATGCAGCATTGTTGGGTACTTGTGCCCGTGAATTGCTATAATATTTTGTGCTATGTACAAGTAAACACCAAATGCTATTAATGGTGGGTATAATAGTTTCGTGCTATGTTTTTGTAAACACCAAATGATGTTAATGGTGGCAATGGAGAATAGAGAGACATGTTTTTGACAGTCTTCCATGTTGGTCCTCTGTTTTTGTTGTTTGTATTGCTACCTGTATTTTTTTTTTTTAAATGTATTGCCACCTGTTATTGCACAATTCTATTACATGTTTCAATACATCATGTAAATGTATTGCTTCCTGGGTTGGAGTCTGTCCAAGAGGTTCTGGTCTTCCCGACCTTCCCACAGTACCAGAACTGGCCCTCTATCTTTTCTTCTTCGTGGTTTTTCTCTCCTTTTTGGTGTGCTCTGTTTTTTTAATTTTCCAATGGCAGGTATGTACTTATATTTCAGGGCAGAGAGCTGGTTTGGCGGGAGTTTCCCTCCATGGTGATGGGGGTGGTGAAATATCCAGTTTGCCCTTGGTTTTAACGGAGGAAATAAACGGTGTGGGTCCCAGGGACCATTTAAACACAAAATCAATAGTTTGGGGATGCAATGTTAGCAATTGGTATATTAGGGACCAAATGGACACTGCGGAAATAGATTGGGGACCAAAAAGGTCAATAAGCCAAATGCAAACACGTCTGATTTCTTTGTCATCACATTTCCAGAGAACATTTATTCATTGTCCACACATCCAACCGTGCCGCGCACATCTGTATCCCAGCCCTCGGTTTTGAAGCCAATGTGAATCGGTATGGAAAGTACTTCAAAAGCAAGAATCGGTATGATGTATATTTGTTGCAGTACCTTCCTACGGAAGCATTCAACACTTCGTGCAATGCTGTTGCAATTCTCAAGCCGCTTTTTCGAAAGAGGTGGATCGTTATCGGTTTCGTGGAGATGACTTCCAAATGTCCCATTGACAATGTCGGTTTCGAGGAGACGACTTCTCATTGAACTCAATATCCCAATGACCATGATGGTTTCGCGGAGACGACTTCTCATTGTACTCAATCTCATATCGAGCAAGTACTCTGTAGCAGCCCGAGCTCAACTGTGGTCCCACAACCGACCACCACCACTCCTTTGCCATCTTCGGCCTCCGTAGAGGTGGATGGCCCGCGTCACTCGTGCTCGGCCTTGGCCGAGGCCTTCCGGTCATCGGCTTCGACTTTATCTCGCGTCCGGCGACGGGAAATCCTTACATGTGTGCTCGGCCACATCCCGCAGTCGGCCCCACTGGCGACGCCCATTTAGCCCGATTCCATCCGGGCCTTGCCTCTCCTATGTGTTCGGCTCACCTATTCATTTACTGAGCTCGGCCATCGTCGGTTGGCAATGCCGCCGACAACTTCTGCCCGGGCCGCGCGCCCTCGGCCTCGTCCACCCTCGTGCTCGGCATTCTCCATTGCCTGACATGCTCGGCCACCTGTGCGGTCACGCGCGTCCCCACGTGCGAAGACGGTTACATCTTATAATCCTGAGCGCACATGGGTTATGCCGGCTCACCCCCCCAAGGCGGTTACCAGATCTGGACGGTGACGTCACGATGATGCCGCTTAGCCCGCGCAAGGCACGTGCCCGTGCTTGGAGAGCAAGTCAAGGGAACTCCATAAATACCAAAGGATAATGCCTCTGGGAAGGTACGCACTCCAAAACGCGAACACTCACTAAAACCCTAGTTTCTCCCTTCTCTCTCTGCACATACTCATCCTCACGCCGGAGGACCTTGCCGGGTAAACCCCGGTCCGGTCTTAGACGTGCGCTCATTGTGCAGGCTAGGCGGAGCAGGCTAGGCAACCACCACACCAGCGGAGGAAGGAAGCGGAACGAGGATCACAGGCCACACAATTGGTGAACCCGACGTGAAACTTCTCAGCCTCTGATCCAAACGGCTTAAACCCTCCTCCAAACCACCTTCTTCTTCCAAAGACAGACGACAAACTCAACCGCGATGGGTGGAGATCCACAAGACGTTACCGTTTCGGGGGCCAAAGACACCAGCGGGAACGTGATTCTCCCACCGTTTTCGGAGAGGCACATGTCCATCTCGCTTCCCCCAGTTCCGGGCTATCTCGGCCGCGGACGACGTAACGGCGGCCTACATCCGCCTTCTGCAACGAAGGGACGATGAAAGGGATAATGAACTGGCGGCGTTGAGAGCGGAGGTGGCCCAGATGAAACAGCATCTGCAAGTTGCGTCGCCGGCAGCATCTGAATCCACCGGAGGAGGAAGGCGGAGACGAAGAAACTCTTCTCATCCACCCCCTCCACCCCCTCCCCCACCACCGCGCGAGCAACCCTACGACGCGGGCCACCGCGTCTCCGCGAAGGACCGCCTTGGACCTACTCCAGAGGCGGGCGACGCCAGAGAGCTAATCCTCTACAAACGACCCACCACATCTGGCACGCATCGCTCGAAGGTCCACCGCGAGCGGACCCACACAAGGGACACTGAGTCTTTCACGAGTACGTACTCGCTGCGTGCGTGCGGAGTTCTCTCGCACAACGGCCTCGCGCCGCAGCCGAGATTCCTTCGAGACCCGACGCCACGTGTCTGAACGACTTGGGGAGATCCCACCAGAGAATTTAGAAACCGAAAACCGTGTTCGGCGGAACGGGAAGGGTGTACGAATCGATGGAGCGGAGAACGAAAACAAAGCCTTCGGCGACGGAGAAAAATCGGTTGGCCACCCCCATCGGGCACAGACGGACCTACGGGACAAGCTACGCAGCCGAGTCCGTGAGAAAACCTCGGAAAGGGAAAAGGACACAAAGCGGACGCGGACGGACGAGCCCGGCAAACCGCCGCGTCCAGGTTTCGAGCGACAACTGAAAGACCTCGGCATCTCCCCTTTCATTCCCACATCGTCAATACGGTCGCCGAGCCAAACTTCCATCTACCTAAGTTCACAAAGTTCGACCCAGCCACCTGCGAGGCATATACCCACCTGATTCACTTTCGCCAAACAACGAGCTGTGCACCACCAAAGACGAAATCAAGTGTAAGGCGTTCCGTCCAGCCTCGGCTCCCTTGGGCTCCAGTGGTTCAACAAGTTGCCCGCTGGACCCATACGGAACCTGGCCGACCTCGAACGCGCCTTCAACACCCGTTTCATCACCAGCAAACCGAACGGCAAAGGAGCCTGAGTCCTTGTCCCAGATGAGGAAGCTCCAAATGAAACACTAAGACAATACGCCGAGCGGTACTGGCAACTCTTCAATGAAATTCCTGGGATAGACGAATATTGGGCCGCGCGAACCTTCAAAAATGGGTTGGAGTCCGGCAGCAAGATTCTCGACGAACTGGCTATTCGGCCACCGCACGGCATGGGAGAGTTGATGCGGGTGGTCGAACGTTTTTGCGCACTTGAAGAGTTCTACGCGGACAGAGCGCCCCCAAGGAATTCCAAATTCAACCCATTCAGACGAAGACGGCCCCAAGCTACCAACCGACAAACCAACAGAATCATCACAAGAAGCAAGTTCACAACAGCAAAGAGGGGCAGAAAGCGCACCAAAAGAACATGATTACGTGGCCGAAAAAACCCATCAAGAAACTATCTGGTCTTCCTGCAAGAGATAATGCGGAAACCATGGTTCGAGTGGCCGCAAGGCAGCTCGGCAAGGACAATGTTGAAGGCAGATCAAAACCCAAGGAAAACAGTGCTCGTATCAAACGAGCCTCGGACATATACGACGGCGGCGCGGCTCCGTACAAAGCAATGTTGGAAACGGGCTGGCGGCCCAAGGCCATTCTCGATCAACACATCGGTATCAAAGGGTGTAGTGGTGTGTGTAGTGGAAATGGGAAAAGAAAGTTTATGGCTCTTGGCCTTATGACAAGCATAGCAATCTAGACTAGAAAAGTGAGGTACAGAAAGATGGTATTTATTGGACAAGTGATGTAGAAGAGCACCATGTGGATGACCTAGACGTCTGTGCCAAAGTACTGCAGTAGGAGTGGTACTGAGAAGAGCTGTAGTAGATTGTGAAGGATTAGAAGAAGGAAGAAGGGGATAGAGACCCTGGTGGCAGGGGCCCTGATGTATCACCTGCTGGGTAAGCTTGTCCTGAATAAGATATCCAGAGGAATCAAAAATAATTCTGCAGTGATTGTCTTGTGCAAAATTATGAACAGATAATAAACTGTGGGAGATTTGAGGAACATGAAGAATCTGATTTAGACGAAAAGAGTGTGATGGTGTGGGAAGCAAACCTTTACCTGAGCTAGCGACAGGAACTGTTTGACCATTGCCTACTGCCACAGTTGAGGGAGTTGGAATACTTGCTGGGGCTGAGATATGAGTAGCATCATTTGTTACATGTGAAGTTGCTCCGGAATCAAAGTACCATGGACCTGGAGGTGTAGGTCCACCATGGAATCCTGAGGAAGAACTAGAAGGACCAGAGAAGCCAATAGGAGGAGGAGGAGCTGAAGCATTGCCTTGATAGAAACCTGAAGTATTGCCTTGATAAAAACTTGGAGCATAACCAGAGCTAGTGAAATTCTGCTGTGGATAACCATTGTAATTTTGAAAACTGTGAGCATAGCTAGAATCAGAGGAATTCAGCTGTGGATAACCATTGTAACCCTGCGGTGGATAGCTTGATCCAGGACCATAAGGATGGATTGCATTACCCCCAATCATAAGAGCCTGAGCCTGAGGTCTGAAAGATGAATTACCCTGTCCATGTTGTGACCCATATTGACTGAAAACAGGTGGACGATATCCCAAATTCTGTCTGTGATAACAAGTGAGGGCCTGATGATTAAACTTGCCACAAATTTGGCAACTGCCAGGGGGAAAGGGAAAATCCATGGGAAAAGTATTCCTAGAGAAAGAAACCCCTTTAAACCTGTTTGGATTTCTATTATTTCGATAACCACCATAGTTATTCTGTCCAACACCAGAAGGAAAACTATGCATGTGAGATGAAGGAGAGCCAAACTGTGGGGCCTGTGCCCCAAACTGAACAGGATACTGAAAGCCACTATGCTGTGTAGATGGTTGTGAAAAAGATGGAGTAATGGAATGACTAGTAGAAGCAGATGAAATACCAGAACTAGATGCCACAGAAGAATCAGAATGTTGTGCAAGGAGAATAGTGGAAGAAGAAAGATCTTGAGTATGATCTAGATACATATCTTCTGAGAGAAGCATAGCAGAAACTGCACTGAATGATAAAGGTGTTGTAGCACATTGAGTCCGAATAGTTTGTTTGAGAGACAAATAATCCTCTGGTAATCCATTCACAGTATTGTTTACATCCTAAAATATGCCACCCAATAAGAAAGTTACACGTGGCACCAAATAGTATGTTGACCAATCAGAACACATCTTAATTGAACCCGAGATACAGAGGATTGCGGGGTTTAATGATGATGTTGTTTTAGTACTATACGGTATCGTTTTGATTGGAACCGACGGCGTTTGGGCAATAATTAAGGATGATTTTGAAAACAGTTTTGATTTGAACCATTGATTGATCTTTTGGAAACATCGAACGGTATCATTATTGTCTTGGTTTATAATGAATATTAGACATGATTGCAGGGAATTATTCTGAGCCAGACGTGTGACACTAACCCACGTTGCTTGGAAGTGGGAACCGTTGTTTAAGCACGAAGCCACGAATACCATTATCGAAGCATGCAGGAGGGGAAGAATTCTAGAAATATCAAGGTAACCGTTTGAAGACCCCTCTCGGCCGATTTATGCGGCCAGTATGGATATCAATCGAAGACGTGGGGATCGAAGGCAGGTTCAGCGTCTATAAATAGAAGAAGTGTCTGAAGAGGAAGGACGACAAAAAATCCATATCATCTGACAATTCATACAAAATGATTGCTCAGAGATCTATCTTAGATTAGTTTTTAGTTTAGAATAGGGTCTTTTTTGTAAGTTGAAGGCTTATTTGCATGTAAGACTACTTTCGATTAAATTCAAGTTCTCTTATTTCCTTTAAGTTTTTTCTTACCAAAGAATAGTTGTTTGCAAGTTCGCTTTTGATTAAATTCAGTGTGCTTGCATTTCTTTATTATTTTTGATAGAATCTTAAGAGTGTTTGCATACAAATTTACCTTTGATTAGATTCAGGTTTGTTTGTGTTCAATCCCCGGCAACGGCGCCACAAAAATGCTTAGCCTCCGAACCTCGCCTTCCAATAAGGTTGAAACACCCCAAGCGTAGGGCTAGGTCGTCGATAGCATAATAACCGGAAAATCCGGGATCGTACCCACAGAGAATCAAAATATAGCTAGTTTGGATTGTAGGTTAGAAAAGTAGAATGCGGTGTTCAAGACGGCCAACTAGGTTTTGCTTTGACGGAGAAAGTAAAATAGAAAAGACTAGAAACGAGTTTAATGAACTAAAAGAGGCAAGTCTAAGGATCGTCTAACCCCTTGACAAAGGCCGTTACCGGTTCTCAATATAACTCAAGCGAGAGACACGACCGCGTGCTCACACCCGGAAGATTTAGCTTTAACGATTTCATTTATCAAAAGATGTGATTAAACGGAACTAAAACAACCTATTTTTGCTAATGTATCTAACACGTAGGAGGTCACGAGCCCTCAATATGCCGCTTGCCAAGACCGCTTGACTAAACTACATATCAAGGAGTTAACACCCCTCACTTAGACCAAAATGGCTAAGTTAGTTTGATTCCGAAAACTATGATTTTAAGCCTGAATGTTTGAGAACCAAATAACCATCTAAGTCATTGGGAAAGAGTAACCCAAGACTTAGCCAAGAAGCTACTCACACATAACTAAAGCACAAAATAAAGTATAAAAACGAGGCATAATTTTTAACCGATAAAAACGAAAACAAACTTGATATTAAGGAAGATCTAAACCATACAAACAACTTTAATAAACGGAAAATTAATAAACAACAATTACCTTAAGAAGTTCTTGAATAATTAAACTAAGAAAGCTTGAGAAAAGCTATGGAGAAAACCTAACCTAAAGCATAAAGTAGATTTTTAACTAAAGTGAGGGAGAAGAGTATTTATACAACTCATCTTCTCTCCCAACAAATATCCTAAAAACATACTATAAGAAGCAACTATTCCATAAATGGAAGGTCCAAAAAGCAACAAATATGTAGCCGAAGGCTCATGGTATCGATACAGATTAAGTAAAGTATCGATACCACGCTGCTAAATTAAAAAGGGTCATTTCCACGTAGCTTCCCCGTATCGATACGGATTAAGGCCGTATCGATACGGAACACTCTGCCTTCCCACGAAGCTAATACGTATCGATACAGATTAAGACTGTATCGATACGGTGACCTTATCTCCAGACTTCAGGCCAGCCTCCAAAACTCAGCACCCGACGGCTCCCAGCAACTTCCACAGCTTCACAGCACCTTATTTTCATTCTCTAAACTTAAGTAAAGGCTACATTTTAAACCTTTCTTTTACCTTTCCTTTACTTTAATTTATTTAATGAAAATAAGAAAGTACCCCCCATTCGGAAACAATGGCATTACCAGAATTTCAAGATTCCAATTAAAACAAAATGTCAACCCCCCACTTTTAGTACAAAACGGAAATCTGCACGTTTTTCTCAAGAGAAAATGGTTCGGAACACGACCTTGCTCTTCGAATAAAATCTTGAAACTTTGTAGTTACTCTTAGAAAAATTCAAGAATCAATTACCGCCATTTTTTATCTCGAAAATCAATACATTCCTGAAAAGTCATTTTTCCATACTTAGCCAGATTTTAAGGGGCCGACAGGGTCTTCGGGTACTTAAAAGCACTTGGGCCATCCATGGCGTCGAAATGCGCCTTATTTACATAGTTTACCTGAAAACACTAAACAAACTACCTTACGAGTAATATCGAATAATTGCTAAATAAACATAAGTTAAAACAACATAAAATGGGACTAGTCGCACCAAATATCTACGATATTGGGCGCTCATCACTCGTCAATCTTTTATTTGGTTGATACCTTAAGGAAAAATCCTCTTAGTTGAGGTAATCGGACGGATAACACAATCGCCTGATTGAAATTGGTTGTTTCAAATCATTTTGAAAAGAGTAATTTCTTCTTTGAAGTTATTTCTTTTCTGGCACGCCCGCACACAATTATTTGTCGATTGATTTGAGCTAATTCAGCCCAAACAATTTTTGGCACGCCCGGTGGGACTCGAAGGTGCCAGAATGCCAAGGCTTCGAAAACAGATAGGGACACCTGTTGGTGGTCAAGTGCCAGAGGAACAAGCTGTGCCAGAACAGGCCACGGAACAGGGAACGCCTATGAATCATGAGTTCCCCCAATTGGCTTCCGAAATGGGAGAGCTTCCTTATGAGGGGCCTTCTTATGAAGTACCTCCTTATGAAGGGCCTCCAAATTTCCAAAAGGGGCAAGCCAGTGGTAAAGACCACGATAAGGAGGAAATGTTCAGAGAAATGATGATAGCTTTTCGAGAGATGGCTCAAACCCAAAGAGCCATGATCAAAAGCATAAAAAGTGGGTTGCCCAACTTAGAGGTAACAAGAAACAGTCCAGGGAATATTGGGCTAGATAATCATGCTAATTCAAATACTCACCAAAATCCCTTCGAAGGAAGGCTTGGAGAGGATGTTAGTCAGGGTAAGATAAGGTCTAGAACGGGTAAGGAAAAAATGTATCCAGAGGAAATACCACAATCTTGGTATGAGCCTTTGAAGCCTACAAAGCCTGTCTTCGAAATCCCAGAACAATCTCATGGAATTCCTATTGGGATTCCAAGAAATGCCAGAGACAGGCAAAGCGTTAATCCTCTTTTCGAACCCACACTTGGGGGATGGGAGGATGATGTAGAGTTAGAACGAGGTTATAGACCTGAGAAAACGAGGGATAACACACAGCATTCTCGTCAAAGTCTTCCAAATACCAAAAATCCCACCACAGCGGTTTATGGAAGCCATAGGCCTGCTCGGGTGAACACTACAGCCGACCCAATGCAGCAACCCTGGTATGGGAGACTTCCCAGAGAAAACCAAGGGGATTTTAACACTATAAGGGAAATATATAGAGATGACTTGGTAGGACCAGATCCACCAGTAGGAAATTAAGAACAAAATTTCCTTGTAGGCAACCCAATACTAAGAGACCAAGTTATGGATCTCATACAAGAAGTTTGTGGGCCTCGAACTCGGGGGGTACAACCTCAAATCTATAGAAAACCATATCCAGAATGGGTTGACACAACATTTCAGATCCCTAGAGAATTTAAAATCCCAGACTTTACTTTATTTTATGGGGATGGGAGACAATCTTCTATAGAACATATTGCTAGGTTTTCTGCCCAATGTAAGAACTTAGCTCAGAATGGTTTCATGAAGTTGAAATTGTTCCCAAATTCCTTGTCTGGGCCAGCTTTTGCATGGTACACAAATTTGCCTGCATAGTCGATAACAAGTTGGTTTCAAATGGAAGAGGCATTTCATGCACAATTCTTTAATGCTGAGCCTGAAGTCTCTATGGCAGACTTGGCTAGGCTAAAGCAGAAACCGGATGAAAAGGTAGCAGATTTCATATCTAGGTTCAAAAGGGCTAAGACTAAGTGCAAACTCCATCTACCAGAGGCAGAGTTTGTGAGATTAGCACAAGATGGTTTAGAAAGGGAGCTTCGAAAGAGGTTTGACTCTACAGAGTTTAGGGACTTTGCAGATCTAACCTATAAAGTTGCTAGATATGAATCACTGCTAGAGGAAGATATGGATAGGCATAATTCCTCTTACCCAACATACTATAGGGATCCTAATTATGAAATAGATGCTGCTGAAATTATAGAGCACGATCCTTGTGTTTGTGAGCCCTTAATTCAAAAGAATGTCTCTCTTGGGCAGAAGTTCAAACAAAAGGAAATTAATAAAGTATATTCTTTTGATATATCTAAAGCTGATGAGATCTTTGACTTCTTGTTAAGAAAGAAAATCATTAAGCTGCCTTTGAATGTGAAACTGCCCACAGTGGAGGAAAGGAATGGAAAGACCTATTGCAAATGGCATGATTCTTGGTCTCATTCAACTAAATCTTGTAATGTTTTTCGTGACAGGATTCAGGAACAAATCAAGAAAGGAAGAATCAAATTCCCTGAAAAGACTATGGGGATAGATGCAGTGCCTTTTCCAAAGGTAGAAGAGGTCAACACCAGTGTGCCCTCCTCACTGGCTCGAACTGTCAAGAGATATTGGCAGGATAAAGAAGCACCAGTGAACATGAATACTGTTCAATATGGAAGAGGCAAGCCATACGCTGGCCACCCTCGAGGCATGGGAATGAGGCCAAGTTCCTATAGCCGAGCCAATGATGGTTTTTCTTTGCAGAAATTCCCAGGTAATAATCACCTGCCTATGCTAGAAGCCTCATTTTTGGAGTGCTTGTGTGTAGGATGCAGGGCCAACTATTTGGTTTTCAAGGACTTGGATAGAAAGGGCGTGAGTTTTTTCCCAAAAGAAATGGGAATGAAAAGAATGGCCCCAGTTCAAGCAAAGCCAAGTGACAACAAGTCTTGGTTGGCATCAAAAAGGGACATGCCTACTAGCCCTGTTCCAGCTATTCACAGAAGGGAGCTGCCACCTTCGAAGAAAGCCAATATTGGCCAGACATCAAAGGCGCAAGAAGAGGCCAAACAAGAGGAATTCACCTTGGTGAAAGGGGTTCCTGATTGGTTTCTGAAGCAAGTTAAACCTGATTTGTTCCAAGGATACAAAGGTTCAAACAGGAATGAGAGCAGAACCTTCAAGCCACCAATTTCGAACTCTGGAAACTGGGTGTTAATTAGGGATCCCAAGTCCCAATTACCACAGATGGTTCTATTGCTCTCAAGAACTCAAAAGAGAAAGCTCCAGAGAAAATATACGCTCTTCCAGTCAGGAGAATCTTCAACGGGCGAAGAATCAGGCAGACGAGCAAAACCTAATCCAAGGTTCGACAGGATTGAAAGGGACCCAGAGGAGTTTCGAACCCAGTTTCACGAGAGGGAGACTCTGAAAAAGGTTGCCTCTGCTATGCTCGAGGAGGATCTTGACCCGCCTTCTCCCAACTCACTGGCTAGTTATCAGTCTGGTTTGCTCGAAGCCATGTTGGTTGAACAAGAAGGGATAGAAGGAACTTCTTCCCCTATGGAAGTGTCGACACAAGAAGTCGAAAAGAGGGGTGCTAAGGAGACCGAAGCAGTTAAACCGATCAAAGAAGTGGCTACAATCCAATTTGGAGACCAGCCAGAAGTACAAGTTAATATGGTTTATCCAAGCTCTATGGATTTCTTCACAAATGGCCAGATGTTCAAAAATCAAGATAGTGCTTGGTCGAATTTGAGCAAGCCAGAGAATTCTGAAGAAACTCTGAGTGATAAGGAGTTAAATATCATATGCAACGATTGTGACTTGAAAGAGGTATCTTAGATCGAGATGGACGAGAAATTGGTACGTGAAATTGAGCAGAATCAAGAAAGTTTGGAGGTAAGCTCAAAAGAAAGTGCTTGTTTCGTGTCAGATTCCATGACCGACGCTGAATACCCCTTGGTAATAGATTTAAATTATGTGGAACTTTCATATCCATTTAAACTACCTACTAATGCAATGAGACAATATTTGCGTCCATTGTATATCACCGCACACTTTGATGGAGTCCCACTTAACAGAATCTTGGTGGATAATGGGGCTGCGGTGAACATTTTGCCTTTCCAAACTTTGAAAAAGTTAGGAAAAGGAAAAGCAAAATTGATTCCAACCAGCACATCCATTGCAGGATTTACTGGGGAAAGCCAACATGCCAGGGGAATCATCTCCATTAGATTGGCAGTAGGTGGAATAGAAACTGATACTGTTTTCTTTGTAGTTGACACATATGCTAAATATAATGCTTTATTGGGAAGAGACTGGATTCATGTTAACGGATGTATTCCTTCCTCTATGCATCAGGAATTAATGATTGTTAAGTATGACAAAGGCAAGGAAGTGGGTGTTGAAGGAGTCAAAGCTGATCCACATCCATTTGGTGCCACGGCAAATTTTGCTGAAGCAGAAATGTACAAATCGGATGTAGTTCCTTTGAGTGAACTACTTCAAGCAGCCACCCACCCAACCAACGAGATGGAACTGGGGGAATTGGCAGAGCTGAAATCGAAGCTGAAACAAGCTGTTGACTATGAATCAGACACCTCAAAAGATGATGCTGCTTGGATGTAAATCCAAGAGAGAGGCTGAAGAAAAGGCCAACTCATTGGCTTTAGTAAAGTATGTTGCTCTGGGGATCGAACAGAAGATCCAAGAAGAGAACATATGGGAAGACGTTATGCAGAACAATAACCCTCATGTGAAAGAAATCCAACTCACTTCTCAGGAACAGGTTGAATCACAAGATCTGTTGGAAGAAGTAAGGTTGGGAGATGCACAAAACCCCAATCCAGTGTTTATTAATAAACAGCTCGAACCTGGTATGAAAGCTGAGTTGGTGGCACTATTGAAAGCAAATAAGGAATGCTTTGCATGGAGTTACAAGGAACTACCTGGCTTGGACAGGGGATTGGTGGAGCATAGGTTACCTATCAAGCCACAATTCAAACCTGTGAAACAACCAACCAGGAAGATGAGTCCAGAAACTATTGCAGGTGTTAAAAAGGAAATGCAGAGGCTTCTAGATGCAGGCTTCATTAGAACAGCCAGGTATGTCGAATGGCTATCTAATATAGTTCCAGTCCCTAAAAAGAATGGAACTATCAAAATCTGTGTTGATTTTCGAAACCTAAATACTGTAACTCCTAAGGATGAATACCCAATGCCTAATGTGGATACACTTGTGGACAGTTCTGCTGCCCACAAGATATTGTCTATTTTAGATGGGCCATCAGGGTACAATCAAATCTGCATAGCAGAAGAAGACGTGCATAAAACAGCATTTGCCTGCCCAGGTAACATTGGCATCTTCGAATGGGTTAAAATGCCATTTGGGCTAAAGAATGCTGGGGCCACATATCAGAGAGCAATGAACACTATTTTTCATGACTTAGTGGGAACTTTTCTGGAGTGTTACATAGATGATATCATTGTGAAGTCAAACTCTGATGAGGATCATCTACAACACTTAGAAAAAACATTTCAGCAAATGAAACGCTATCAGCTGAAGTTAAATCCAGAAAAATGTGCTTTTGGAGTATCAGCTGGGAAGTTTTTAGGGTATCTAGTTCACAGTAAAGGAATACAGGTTGACAGGAACAAAGCTAAGGCCATCATTGAGGCTAAACCACCTTCTTCTAAGAAGGAGTTGCAAAGGTTTCTTGGTCAATTAAATTTCCTTCGAAGATTTATATCTAATACTGCAGGAAAAACTAAAATTTTCTCTTCTTTGTTGAAACTGAAGGAAGGGGAGGAATTCAAGTGGTCAAAGGAGCATGATGAAGCCTTCGAAGCCATCAAAAGATACTTAGCCAACCCTCCTGTATTGGCGCCTCCCATTGAAGGAAAGCCAGTAAAGTTGTATTTAGCTGCAACACAAGACTCAATAGGAGTTCTGTTGGCTCAAGACAATGAAGATGGCAAGGAAAGAGCAGTTTATTATCTTAGTAGGTTTTTAAACTCTTGTGAATGCAAGTATGCTGCAGTAGAGAAACTATGTTTAGCTTTATTTTATGCTTCTAAGAAACTCAGGCACTATATGTTGCCTAGAATAACTTATGTTATTTCTCAAACTGATGTAATTAAGCACATGCTTTCTAAACCAGTGCTTAGTGGGAAGATTGGGAAATGGATAGTGTCTTTAATTGAATTTTGTCTTGAGTATGTGCCTCAAAAGTCGATAAAAGGCCAAGCATTGGCCAATTTTTTGGCCGATCATCCAAATGAGTACAAGGCACCAAGAACGTTGGAGGCTAGTACAGTTGAAATCAGGCCATGGAAATTATGGTTCGATGGATCAAGAACTATTCAGATGGCTGGAGTGGGCATAATTCTGGAATCCCCCCAAGGCTTGAAAACCAAATATGGTTTTCGACTCAGTGAGGGACAATGTTCCAATAACCAGGCAGAATATGAAGCATTGATTATTGGACTAGAAATTTTGCTTAAATTAAGGGTTAATGTTGCTGAAATCTTTGGAGATTCTCAGTTAGTGATTAACCAACTAAATGGACAGTTTAAATGTACTAGTCCAGCGCTGATAATTTATTATCAGCATGCTAAGAAGCTGATGGATCAATTTTATATGCTTACTTTAACTTATATTCCTAGGTTCTTTAATGAAGAGGCTGACGAAATAGCTCAAAGAGCGTCTGGCTACAAAGTTTTATCAGAAATTGACAAGGAATTTTGTCAATTAACTTTGAGGAAATCCCTGCCTATGTTATACAATAGGTTGATAGACTTCAAAGTATTAAAAGTCGATGCTTTAACTCATCGAAATGCTGATTGGAGGCAAGCATTGATTGAATATCTAACCAAGCCAGACAGTGTTGCAGACAAGGCAACCAAATTGAAAGCAATGAACTATATAATGTATAATAATGAGCTATTCAAGAGAGGAATGGATGGTCTTCTTTTGAAGTGCTTGAGCAAGGTAAATGCATTTAAAGTAATGGCTGAAGTGCATGAAGGAATCTGTGGAGCACATCAAGCTGGCATAAAAATGAGATGGTTAATAAGGAGGTATGGGTATTATTGGCCTACCATCCTCAAAGATTGTATAGATTATGCAAAGGGGTGTCAAGCCTGTCAAAAAACAGGTCCACTCAAGCATTTGCCAGTTGCAGATTTGCAATATGTAATAAAGCCATGGCCCTTTAGGGGATGGGCTATGGACATGATTGGGATGATTTATCCTCCTTCATTGGAAAAGCATAAATTTATCCTAGTAGCCACTGATTATTTCACAAAATGGGTAGAAGCCCAAGCTTATCAGGAGGTCAAACAAACCCACGTAATAGATTTCATAAAGGGGATCATATACAGGTTTGGGAGTCCCCAAACGATAACAGTGGACAATGGTTCCATATTCGAAGGAGGATTGGTGAAGGATTTCGCCACGAACCATGGAATTTCATTAATATATACTAGTACTTATTATGCTCAGTCCAATGGTCAGGCAGAATCAACTAATAAAATTATCAAGAAGGGGATCCAAAAAATGGTGGATCAAAACCCAGAAATTTGGCATGATCTATTACTTGATGTGTTATGGGCATATAGGAATACAAAAAGGACTAGTACAGGTACCACACCATTTGCATTAACATATGGACATGACGCTGTGCTACCCATGGAGATCACTGTAAGATCCCAGAGAGTAGCATGTCAAAACGATTTAGACACAGGATCTTATCATCAGGCCATGCATATGGAATTGGAAGATATTGATGAGGCTAGAATAAAGGCCTTAAACCAGATTATGCTACAAAAGGCAAGAATAGCCAGAAGCTATAACAAAAGAGTGGCTCTTCGAAGCTTCGATGAAGGAGACCTTGTATGGAAAGTTATCCTCCCTATCAGGGATAGGAGAGTTAGAAAGGATGGATTAGGAAAATGGGCACCAACATGGAATGGGCCTTTTCAAATCCATAGGGTTTTAAAAGGGGGAGCTTATCATTTGAGAAATTTGAATGGTTATGTTCATCGAAGGAAAATAAACGGAAGGCATCTGAAAGCTTATGTTCCTTCCATATGGGAGTCCTTCCATAAGAGGTAGTGTAAATAAGTTTGGTTGCATATTGGTATGGTTCTGACTGGATGATTTAGTTTTGAGTGGTATGATGCTAAAAGCTTTTCTATAAAAGTTACCTTATTAGCATTCGAAGTCACAACCAAGTTACCATACTACCAATCGAAGCTATAAAGAATCGAGAATAGCCAAGCAAAAGTTCCATTTCATTAATAAAAAAAAAGAGAAAAGACCCAAGCAGGTCTAAGTACAAAACAGACCCAAGTAGGTCTGAACAAAAAAAAAAGAGGACCAACTCTGGTCCAAAAAAGCAAAAATGAAGACCATTAGTGATCTCCATAGTCCCAAAGGAAGATCTTCAAGAGGATCCTCCCTCTGGGGGACTTTTTGCCTCATGGGCCGAGAAGATGGTCGAAAGATCATCCCAGGTCCTAGCCAAGCAGAGGCGTGAAGCTGTTTTCACACACACCAGCTGGCTTCGAAGCTGAGCGATCTCACTTCGAAGGGCCTGGGACTCAGCGTGGACATCACTCTTCAGCTCCATGATCATGTTAGTCAGGTTGGCCAATTGACTCATGAGATCAGCAAGATTTGGGTGGTTCTCAGCCATGTTTGTTTGTTTGAAAGAGATGCTGTGATCTATTGACGTCTAGGTGTATTTATAGCCAAAAGAAATACGGGGAATCCGTCTCATTTATTACCATTATTAAATTGGTTGCAGACGCGTAAAGCCTGGAAGGTGAAGGGTTTGAGAGCGTTAGGCATCATACGTCAAGAGTATATGATCTTTTACAACTTACGAGGAGACGGCTAAGAAGCTACTGGAATTAAATGAGTTAGTTGGAACGATTGGAATTACACTAGATTAGTTTTCGAAGTATCAACACACTTCGAAGCAAAAGTAATAAATAGACATGGAGTAAAAGAGCACAGTATTGGAAGGAAGATTTCTGTTTGTATCTTCCTTCATGCTATCATGTTTTCATTAATAACATTAAATAGAAAGGGATGGCTAAGAACACCAGTTTATTGGTCAAAGCCATTAGAATAAGATCGATACATTGGTAGATAATTTCTTTGCTCATCACAGTTACACAGAAGGTTACATTGGGGAACCTATCTAGGGCATAATAATACCATGGAGGAGGATCTCTAGGGATCAACCAACCGAGATACAAAGACTTGAACCCTAGCTTCATGGGGACCTGATTCTATCTCCTTACAAGCTCCATTGGTAGGGAGATAGAGCTCAAAGCCCATTCTTGTCTTCGAAGCAACAGCCCGGTACAAGCACATCATGAGTGCTGATGTGTCTATACCTAAGGGCTTTAGGGTTCAAAGGAAATATCATGAGGGCTGATGTGGCTATGTTTCGAAGTTTTTCTTCGAAAATACAGGATGAGGCTTCATGATGATTATCTTTCTTGTAGCCTTACTGGAAAGTGTTGGTTTGGATGTTACTACAGGAAGGAGAAGTGAAGAAGATGATCTGTGAGTTTTTCTTTCCCCAGAGACCTCTATTTATACTAGTAGATAGTCATTTATGACTCTTTAAGATACGGTAGGTGAGGAGTTGGCACAGTAAGCTTTTTTGAGCAAGGAAAAGTAGGAACTAATGTTGATTTTAATTACAGTTGTACTTATCCCAAAAATTGAACGAAATAAAAAAAAGGTACGTACAAGCTGCGTGAAGTTACAAAAAGGGGCTTATTACATCACGAATGATGGTTAGTAGTCCTCGAAGAGAATTGGAGTTAGCATCCAAAAGTGAAGTATGGACAGCTCTTCTTCTCTGTTCCTCTCGAAGAGAAGGAATAAGCTGTGGAAGCGTTGACTCATCCCGCAATGCCTCGTCTTCAAGCTCTGAAAAGCCATTCGAAACTTCAGCTATCTCTTCCCTGACCTTCTTCATTTCTTCTTGTAACCACTTCATTTTCTTGTCAAGTTCTGAAAGTTTATCCCTTCGGGCTTGATAAAGAGACAGACGAGAAGCAGTCTCAAGTGCTTTGGCCTCCAATCTGTTGGTCTTCTCAATGATTGTGCCAATGCTCTCAGACAAGAAGTGATTATAAGTAATCAATTCACTAAATTGCTTGAGGTGTTGTTGAAGAGTGAAGTTGATTGAAGAAGGAAGTCCTTGGGAAAGAGATAAGGCCTGATAGCATACCTCGAAGTGATAAGTTAAACTATGTTCAATCAAAGCAGGAAGTCCTAAATGATTTAAAGATTTCAGAAAACTTTTTAGTGTTAGAACTTCTTCCTTTGAAAGAACATGTTTAATTCTAAAGGAAGGTAAGTCAGGAGGCATGGAGGGGCTCAAAAGTTGTTGAAGGCTTTCGAGAGAATTCGAAAAGGTAGGAAGGATGGGATCAGCAATCTGGTTATAAAATTTTTCCAATTGACTTTTGAAGAGAAATATATCAAAAGTCACTAGGGGTAAGTCAATTGGAGAGGAGGAAAATGTGGGCTCGTTGCCAGAAATAGGGGCTACTTCTGTCACCTGTACAGAGATCATAATTTGAGATTAAATAGCTTAAGAGACAAGAGAGGCAGAGTATGTCCAGTGACAAGAATACCTGATTTGAAGAAGAGGGAGTCAAGTTTGAGTCTTGTCCCCCAACGATTCTGAGGAAATGGCTCTTCGAAGCCAGAGGGAAGTCTCTCTTATGAATTGGGAGTGGCCTCATAATCTTCGAAGAAGCCAAATTAGCTATAGCCTGTGCAAAGGTAGGCTCGGTAAGGAGTGATAGCAGGGTTTGCATGTCAACATCCTTTCTAACAATGTCTTTCTTCACGGAAAAAGATTGAATAGGAGATACCTAGAAAAGCAAGATGAAAGTTAAAATGAATTCTTTCGTAATTCGAAGAGATGAATATTCAGAGGATACCTTGTAGGAGGCGCCCTCTGACATTTGTTGAGAAGGCTTTGTCACTTCTTGTTGGAGGCAAGACAGAGATAAATCCAGTGCCTCAACTGGAGGTGCCGTTTGAACCTACACAGAGATCAACCATGAGTCGCAAACATAAGAGAAGTGAGATACAAAACATAAATGTATGCATAACTAGGGTGTACATTGCCTTACCTCCTCTTAGCCAGAAGGTTTCCCTGGGATTGGAGATCTTGGGGGATGTACTTCTTTTCTCTCGTAGAAAAGAGTCTCTTTTGTGGCTGCTTTTGATGTGCCTAGTTCGAACTCACGAGTCAGAATGGTGAAAGAGTTTTTAGAAGACACTTATTATACATAAAGGAGGGACTTACCCCTAGGGATTAGGCTCTCTTTGTCAGTTTCAGTTTCCTCATCACTGGAAGAAACTTGGGAGCGCCTTTTGGTGGTTCGAACTCTTTTGGAAGCTGAAAGAAAGTAAATGAGAAGATGACTCAATTAAACAATGATTAAGAAATATAAAAGACGTTTAGAGGACACAGGAAGCAAACCTGGGAGTTCAGATGAAGGCTCGACGTAGCGTTTGGTTGGGATTATTTCTTTTGGTTGAGGAGGAGCAGCTTTACTCCTCTTCGAAGTATTTTTTGGAGGAGAGATTGTACCTACAATTCAGTTCGAATGGCAATTAGGTTTGTCTTTTATGAAAATGCAATTTAGAAACAAGTACCTCTTTTTTGCCTCAAGGACTGTCTTTTTGGTAAAGGAGGAGGGATGATCATTGCAATAGGAGAAGCGTCAGTAGGGGACAATTCTTGTTCAACTTCACCTGCAGCGATGTCTTCAATCCCTCCAGCCATTCTAAATTCATTGTCTGAAGAGAAGGAGGAGGAGTCATTGTGTCGCTTATGACCAAATTCAGACTGGTCGAACCTAATGTTTTCGAGGAATTTCTTAAAGGGAACACACCCCATGAGGAATGAGCAATTGGTGTGCCACCAATCATCGAATGCAGGGGTAGTACGCACTTCAGGTTCTTTGAATTCTTGGACAACAGTCTTCCTCAATAAATTCCTGGACTGAGCAAACCAAGTCTGATAATGCTCGATGGAAATGCTTGATCGTTCAGACATGCAAATATTGGCAAGGCCACAAAATGGAATAGGTATGCCTTGAACGAAATCAAGCTGCCTAGCAAATTGTGCAGGGCAATATACCTCTGCATGTGCTAGGGATTTGGAGGGGTTCGACGAGGATATAAAGATCTCTCTGCCCGTGAGAATGTTGCTCCATGCTTGGAGGGCTCGAGAGGACTTTCCTTGTCTATCTGTCAAAATTTCAAAAAGCCATGCCGGTCCAATAGGGGTTGGAAATGGATTTGGCCATTCCCTATCTGAAGCAAGGCCAGAGAAGAAGCAGAGATAATACACCAATGTGGAGTTTGCACTGACCTCTGGTTGAGCATAATTGTCACCATGAATATTGGGTGTTTCGAGGGAGTTAGCAGGCGACATGGGTGATTTAAACGGGCCCAACTCAGGGAAATAGGCATGAAGCCACAGTTGTATAAACCATTGGGGTCCTCCTTGAGAGTAGTTCAAACCCTTCTGGTAGAAGTCAGATCCAACCTTGTATACATGGCCAAGGAAGTAAGAGGCAAAATCAAATTCTTCACCTCTGGATAATGCCAGTGCGAGTGGTATGAACTCACTCATTACCCTTTTTCCAGAATGGCAAAGGATGTACTTGCAAAGGGTATATAGTATATAAGCAAAAAACTCAGTCTCAGACACCTCTCCTTTTAATTTCCTTTCCCTGTTATAAAAATGGGAAAAAGCTCCATTTGTGGCAGTTAAACGGGTGAAATCCTCATGGGGAGTGTAGTCCTTGGTGGGATCGAATTGAGGACCATATGGAATAAGTCCCAGCATCTGAGTAACATCTAAAACTGTGGGCGCCATCATGCCACAATTGAATCTAAAGAAATTGAACGAAGGGTCCCAAAAAGCCAGGGCAGCCTGGATTAGGGGTGGATTCTGAGGAATCCCCCTTCGAAGGAGGGTGATGATGTTTTTTAGCCCCACCTGTTCTAGGGCATTCGATTTTTCGGCCAACATTCTGGTGGTCCAAATTTTCCAATCCTTGTCTAAAGTAGGCCAGCAGGGAAAGGATTTTCTTGGGAAGTTCTGCCAATCGTGGTCCGAACAAGCTCGAATTTCAGCATCTCCCAATCGAGGGTAATAAAGAGAAAGGGAAGCAGGAATTTCCCCTATAAATTGAGGACCCAAAATAAAAGTACCTTCTTCTTTAGGGTTTGGGATGAAAACCCTGGTGTCGAGATATGAATCTCCATGCAATTTTTGGGATTTTCCGGATACGAACCGCCTCAATGCTAGAGAAGGAGTGGGGTGTTCTGCGATTGGTTGACTGGAAGAAGCCATTGATTTGGAATGGAATTCGACGTTTCCGGAGAAGAGAGGAGAGAAGAACAGAAGAGGGGTTCAGTTTTTGGGGAAATTTGAATGCGTGGAATGTAATGTGGTGGTTTGAATCATTTCCGCTTTTATACTCATGCAAATGGGCCAGACCTGTAGTGGGCCTACTTCTTGGGGTCCGCTGATGTTTCTTTTTTAACTTTAGAGGGATTTGGGGTTGTTGGGATTGTTATTATTTTAGCAATTATCCCAAGACCAGTGTGTTGTTAAAAAAAGGGGAATTTCATTTAAAAAGGGAAAAACTACCATAGAACAGAAATGAAATTTTGCATATTTACAAAAAAAAAACAACACAAAAAGAACAAAAGAGAAAGACTAATTCCTAAAAAAAGCACGAATTAGGCCTTCGAAGGGCCTCAGTGCTGAGGAGTGGTTTTCTTGTTCTCAAAGTAATGAGGGAAGGACCAAGTAACAAGGCTATGAAACTTGTTCCAAGCAAAGTGGAGGAATTTCAGTTCCATTTTCCTCATGTCCTCTTTGGCGTCTGATTCCAATTTTTTCTCCAGCAGGGGCCTAAAGCGGAGCACCAAAGCTTTGGCTTTCCTTCGAAGCCGAGCCTCCTTTGTTGGACGCTTCATTTGTTGCCTTTTGAAGCGCCTTCGAAGCTTTTTATCAGCATGGTCAGGCACCACTTCGAAGGACTCAGCGGTGAAGTTATGGATTTGGTCATGCAGTTTTTCAATCCTTTCCTTAGTAAGAGCATAGTCTTGAAGGATTTGATCGAAGCAATACGCAGCGGTGTTGGCTACGAGCCATGACTTGATCACTGGTAAGAAGTCCAGGAAACAGTGGATTTGATAGGAAACCGTGGAGGGGATGGAACATAGCACCAGTGTCTCACAAGCCCACTTAAAATTAGTTAGTGGGACTTGTTTTTCCAGGATAGAAATATCCAGAAAAGAGAAGGCTGCCAGGAGTTGTAGAGCTTTACTCTTGTCAGCAGGGTAGATGGAATAACCATATTGCCATTGGAAGTGAGGGGTATTGATGGCAAGGTTATTCACCTCATTGAACCAGTCAGGCTCTTCAGGGAGAGGAACCAGCTTGTTGGTTTCCTCGAAGTCAGCTGGATAATGTGGGGTTTGCACCTCTGTAAGCCAGAGGGGCTGTTGGGTTTGAGCCATGCGTTTGAAGTCGCAGTAAGGGGCGGGCCCCAGGTAATTTTCCTCTTGTTTCAGGAAAGGGGAAAATTTGAGAGAGGAGTAGATGGATTCGAGCATACCCATGTGAACGGTGTCGTTACCGCTCAGGGGTAGGAATTGGCTTGCGAACAGAGTTCGAAAGTGATGAAATTTATGGGGTGTAGGATCAGGCTGATCGAACCGGACCAGAATGGTGCCAGTGTTGGTATTAGTAGGGTTTTCTTCCCATGAGCCCCAGTTGGACCCATCGAACGAATTCGAACGGGTTAAAGAGGAGTCCCAACCTGTGGGAGATGGCTTAGGGGTGTGGAATGTTCGATCCGAAAGGATTTTTTTGCTTGCCAACATTCGGGGAGAGTTTGAAGGAGACATTTGAGGAGAAGGGGTTTGGCAATCGAGATTGTCTAAGATAAGATTGATTTCTGGAAGAGAGTCCATAAACGCAAGATTTCTTAACAAAGGAAAACTCGAATTCGAAAGGGTTTGTGAGGGGTAATGTGATTCGTTAAACCCTATCATTAACTGCCATTTATAGAGAAATAATTGTAGCTATCTCTGGGAAGTTCAATAGACGTGCATGGGAATAGAAGCCTATCATGCTTCGTGCATCCGATTTTGAAGGGACATGGCCAGGGAACGTGTGCCATTAACATTTATTTAGCCTAAATAAAATGTTAATGCGGGGGGTGTATTTACATCCTAAAATATGCCACCCAATAAGAAAGTTACACGTGGCACCAAATAGTGTGTTGACCAATCAGAACACATCCTGATTGAACCCAAGATACAGAGGATTGCAGGGTTTAATGATGATGTTGTTTTAGTATTATACAGTATCGTTTTGATTGGAACCGACGACGTTTAGACTATAATTAAGGATGGTTTTAAAAGCAGTTTGATTTAAACCGTTGATTGATCTTTGGAAACATCGAACGGTACCATTACTGTCTTGGTTTATAATGAACGTTGGACATGATTGCAGGGGATTATTCTGAGCCAGACGTGTGACACTGACCCACGTTGCTTGGAAGTGGGAACCGTTATTTAAAGCATGAAGCCACGAATACCATTATCGAAGCATGCAGGGGGGAAAGGATTCTAGAAATATCAAGGTAACCGGTTGAAAACCCCTCTCAGCCGAATTATACGGCCAACATGGATATCAATCGAAGACGTGGGGATCGAAGACGAGTTCAGCGTCTATAAATAGAAGATGCAAGTGAAGAGAAGGACACACAAAAAATCCATATCATCTGACAATTCATACAAAATGATTGCTCAGAGATCTATCTTAGATTAGTTTTTAGTTTAGAGTAGGGTCTTTTTTGTAAGTTGAAGACTTATTTGCATGTAAGACTACTTTCGATTAAATTCAAGTTTTCTTATTTCCTTTAAGTTTTTTCTTACCAAAGAATAGTTGTTTGCAAGTTCGCTTTTGATTAAATTCAGTGTGCTTGCATTTCTTTATTATTCTTGATAGAATCTTAAGAGTGTTTGTATACAAACTTACCTTTGATTAGATTCAGGTTTGTTTGTGTTCAATCATCTTTTCTGATTTCGAAGCGCGTCAATCTTTTATTTGGTTGATACCTTAAGGAAAAATCCTCTTAGTTGAGGTAATCGGACGGATAACACAATTGCCTGATTGAAATTAGTTGTTTCAAATCATTTTGAAAAGAGTAATTTCTTCTTTGAAGTTATTTCTTTTCTGGCACGCCCGCACACAATTATTTGTCGATTGATTTGAGTTAATTCAGCCCAAACACCGTCGCGCGATGAAGTGAGTCCATCGCGCGATGGAGTGGGGTTCCTTACTCGCGCGATGGAGTGAGACCATCGCGCGATGGTCGACCTGTGCCAAGCCACCTTTATTTGACCACTCCAGGTTTCTGAGACTGATGGGCCTTGTCATGTCCTTCAATATTCAGGGTACCTTCAGGGGCAGCCTGCAGATGCCTTCACTTTGAAGAAGGAAAGGCCACGTTGTATGGCTGTCTGCATTGAAAACGGAGAGCATCACACACATTTGGACTATAAAGAAGCAACAGCTCTATTAACGAAAGGCATTCTTCCCACAGTTCGAGAGTTCCAGAGAAAACAAGATGGCGAATAATCTCCCGGTTTTGATCAGTCCATGGCTCACAGCTTTCGTTGTCGGAGATTGGCTGTCATTCCGGTCTCACGGGTTGGCCGCATTCCGTTTTCTCCGCAATGTGAGGCTCCGCCCTAAATTTCTGAGGGCTACCGTGCAATTCTGGGATCCGGATGTCCATGTGTTCAGGTTTGGGATCAATGAGCTGTGCCCAACTGTGGAGGAGTTCCAAGCATACCTCCAAGGTGTTGTCTCGAGCGTGATTGTCGTGCCGCCTTACAGGAAAAATATACCCAAGCTCCTGCAGTCAAGCCTTAATATCACTGGGGGAGCGGCTGAAAGTTTGTTAGCTGGTGGACAAATCAATATCATGCGTCTGATGGAATGGTATGGGCCAGAAGGTAATGTCGAGGACATAGCCCTACAGGCCCGGCGTCAATTCGCCCTGGCGATCAGCGTATTGGCCGCTTATTTGCTAGTATCCCCAAATGGGCAAGTGAGCCCCGCGCTGGTGAGTATTGCTGCTCAAATGGGCGCTCGCAGGAACGTGGTGCCGCTTGTTCTGGCCGAAACAATAATGGGTTTGGATTTGGTTTTTACTGGCCAAACAAATGTCTTTGGTGGTAGTCCACTTCTGCTGCAAGTAAGTTCTCACTCAGCTCACTTTTTCCGTGTTTTTGCACTCTCCATTTTTTTACCTCGTCGCTCGGCTAAGGCTTTATCGAGGATTCTTACTTGTTTTTCAGCTCAAGCTTTATATGACTCCTTACTTGTTTTTTCACTCATGTAGCTCTGGTTGTCTGATAAATTGGGATTGCTTACGGCACCGGAGGCGAATTGGCCCCATCTACCCGGTCGAATGCACCAGCAGGGTATGATCTACCCAGAAATGACCGTGCAACAGTGGTTTACCTTTATGAGGGAGATGCTACCGAATGAGATCATCTAGAGGCACAAAGCTTTGAACATCCCAGATATGGCCTTAAATTCTGCTGGTTTCGAAAGAATGGTGATAGCTGGGCTAACCGCTTTCACATTCTATGTTCCTGGCCGCATTCTTCGTCAGTTGGGAATGAGCCAAGGGCTTCACCGAGCTGGGATTGAGGATTTCCAAGTCCCTGCATTCACTGCCCAGAATTTGAGAGGGTACGAGCACAATTAGGGTCTGAGATGACTCGGAGGAGCTGATCCAGATTTCAGCACAGAGCTTATGCACCGGTATCAAACATGGTTGATAAGAGAGGTTGTAAACAGGCAAAACAACAATTGACTCTTTGACGGACTCGAATGATCTAGAATAAACTGTGAGCCTATTAAGGCCTCGAGTGTTTTTATTCTGTCTTTACATGTAATTGTTTGTTTAAGACTGCTCAGCCTGTGTAATAGAAGTTATAGTTTAAATAAAGGTGAAAGTTGGAGAGCTCTCCCCTTTTGATTCGAGTGTTGAACCACTGCATCGCTTGTATGTCGAACCGAACTCTGGTAATAGGGAAACCATTGATCAAGTTGATTGATTGTGACCAAATCTCACAGAGAGATTGCCTACGTATCCCTTTTCAAGGAATCAGGTCAGCACGTAGTTCAGGCTAAGGTTCGCTCGGGTATTCTGGCTCTCCTTTTGCGCTCTAACTTTTGCCTAGAACCGCCTGTTTGGGTTTTCGGTCTAGCGAGCTTTGATTGATGCCTATTTATGTTTGCCTAAACCGCCTCTTCAGGTTTTCAGTCTAGCAGGCTTGCTCTAATTTTTGCTTGGAACCGCCCACCCTTGTGGTTTTCGGTCCAACGAGCTTTTCTCAGGGATAATAACGCTTAAGTTGATCCAGGTTAACCAGAGTGTTGAATTCGTTGCCGTCGAGATCAATGAGCTGGGCCGCTCCTCCAGAAAGGATGGTCTTGATGATATACGGTCCGGAACGCTTAGGTCGGAATTTGCCGTGGCGGTCGAAAACTAGCGCTCGAATCTCCTTTGTGACCATGTCCCCTTCAATTAAGTCCTTAGACTTCACTTTCTTACTGAACGCCCGGGCGATTCTCCGTTGATACCCTTGAACATGATACAAGGCTCGGAGCCTCCGCTCATCAAAAAGCATAAGCTCGACGAATCTTCCACTGAGCCATTCGGATTCCGAGAGTTCTGATTCCACCATAATCCTCAGAGATGGTACCTCAAGCTCTATAGGGAGAATTGCTTCCATCCCGTAGACCAAGGAATAGGGAGTGGCCCCTGTTGACGTTCGGATCGATGTTCGATATCCCCAAAGAGCCAGAGGCAGTTGCTCGTGCCAATCCCTAGCGGATTCTACGGATTTTTTGATGATTGTCTCGACATTCTTGTTTACCACTTCGACTGCTCCATTTGTCTGAGGGCGATAGACAGTTGAATGGTGGATTTGAATCTGGAATTCCTCGAAGAGCTCCAGGACCCTGCCTTTGAAATGATTCCCATTGTCCGATACAAATGCCTGGGGAACCCCATACCGGTAGATGATGTTCTTTCTGATGAACTGAGCAACTTGGACTGCGGTCAAAGTCTTGTACGATTCAGCTTCAACCCACTTAGTGAAGTAATCGATTGCTACCAAAATGAATCTGTGGCCATTTGAAGCAGAAGGCTTGACCATGCCAATGACGTCGATACCCCACACAGAGAAAGGCCAAGGCGAAGCCATGCCAAATAGATTGGAGGGTGGAACATGCATTAGATTAGCATGGATTTGGCATTTGGGACATCACCGCACGTAATCCACACACTGAGATTCCATAGTTGACCAGAAGTAGCCTTGACGCAAGATCTTCCTAGCAAGCATGACGCCGCTCATGTGAGGACCACAGACCCCTTTGTGGATTTCTTCCATGATTCTGACAGCTTCGGTGCTGTTGACACAGAGTTTGTGCATCCCGCAGTGAGACCTCTTGTATAACCTTCCCCCACAGATAATGTATTGAGCAACGATCCTTCGTAGCGCAGTTTGATCCTTTTTAGAGGACTCGGCCGGATACAAGCCACTCTCGACAAAGTTTCATATGTCATGGTACCAGGGTAGGCCATTATCGACATCATCGATGGCGTTGACGTATTGATAGGCAGGACAATCCCGTTGTTCAATTAGAATAGGGCGGAGCTTGACTCCCAAGGGCAGTTCAATCATGGAAGCTAAAGTAGCAAGTGCATCGGCAAAGTGGTTCTTCAATCGGGGAACATGAGTGAAAGTAACTTTGTTGAAACGAGGAATCAGCCCCTCTAAATCCTGATGATAGGGTTTCTACTTCTCCTCACGTACCCTCCAATCCCCATTGGCTTGAGACACGACAAGGTTAGAATCTCCGATGACTTCGAGTTTCTCAACGCCTAGTGCGAGTGCAGCCTCCATACCTACGATACAGGCTTCATATTCTGCTTGGTTGTTCGTAACGTCGAAATTGAGCTTGAATGCAAGCGGAATATGAGAACCATCAGGGGTGATCAACAAGACCCCGATCCCGAATCCTTTCTGATTGGCTGCTCCATCGAAATAAAGAGTCCAAACATCTTCGACAACTGCTAGCACTTCTTCATCTGGGAACATGAAATTTGAATCCTCCGGTCCGTCCACTGGATGGTCGGCTAAGAATTCTGCAATGGCATGCCCTTTTACCGATTTTCTTGTGACATATTCGAGGTCAAATTCTGCCAAGAGAAGCAACCAATGCGCTAACTTACCAGTGAGCGCAGGTTTCTCAAATAGATACTTGAGGGGGTCCATTCGAAAAATCAACTTCACTGGGTAAGCCAGCATGTAGTGTCTCAATTTCTTGGAGACCCAGACGAGGGCCCAACATGTCTTTTCCAAGTCAGTGTAGCGTTCCTTGGATCCAACCATCTTCTTACTTAAGTAGTAAATGGCTTTCTCAACTCCCTTATCCCCTTCTTGAGCCAGTAAGCATCCCATGGACGTAGGGTTTACAGACAAGTAAAGAATCAGGGGTTTCCTGGGCACCGGCGGCATCAGAACGGGAGGATTCTGCAAATAGTTCTGGATTGAGGAAAAGGCTGCTTGGCACTTATCCGACCATACAAACAGGGTGTCCTTCTTGAGTAGACGAAACATCGGCTCGCAAGTTAAGGTTAACTTGGCGATGAATCTGCTGATGAACTGGACCTTCTCCAAAAAGCTCCGCACTCCCTTTTCAGGCTCAGGTGGCTTCATTCCAAGTACGGCCTCGATTTTTGATGGATCAAATTCGATCCCACGAGAAGTGATCAGGAAACCGAGCATCTTGCCCGCTGTGACCCCAAAGGTACACTTCCGTGGATTAAGACGCATCCGGAATTCACGGAGTCTTTCGAAAAGCTTCCTTAGTACGGGAATATGTCCTTCCTGAGTTTTCGACTTGGAAATCATATCGTTGACGTAGACTTCAACCTCTTTGTGCATCATGACGTGTAAGATAGTCGTAGCTGCCCTCTGATAAGTGGAACCGGCGTTCTTCAACCCAAATGGCATGACCAAATAACAGTAAGTCCCCCATTCGGTAATGAAGGTCGTTTTTTCGCGGTCTTCGGGTGCCATGAGGATCTGATTGTAGCCCGAGAAACCGTCCATGAACGAAAGCAAAGCAAGCCCCGCGGTATTATCCACAAGCACATCGATGTGTGGCAATGGAAAATCGTCCTTGGGGCTTGTTTTGTTTAAGTCCCGAAAATCGACGCAAACGCGAATCTAGCCATTCTTTTTGGGAACCGGTACAATGTTGGCCACCCATGTGGGATATTGAGAGACTGCGAGGAATCCGGCGTCGATTTGTTTGGTAACTTCCTCTTTGATTTTCTGAACCTAGTCTGGTCGCATTTGTCTGAGTTTCTGTTTCACTGGCTTAGCATCCGGCAACAGAGGGATTCGATGCTCCACTATCTCATGATCGATACCGGGCATGTCTTGATGAGACCATGCAAAGACATCTTCAAATTCAGTGAGGAGTTCCTTGAAACCACTATGCTCCTCTGGATTTAACGTGGAGCCCACTTGAACCATTCGGGGATCACTTTCATCTTTCAAATTTATGAAAACTACTTCATCTTTTAGTGGTTGAGCATGCCTTTCGCCTTCCCTCTCGATGAGGGTACGGATTTCCTTGGGAATGTCACCATCGAAATCCATCCCTTCATCGTCGCGGTCAACACAGTTTATGTAAAGATCATTCAAGTAGTCAGAAGAGGATTCCTTTATCTCATAAGACCCTGTGGGGTCGCCAAGTACAAGGGAGTCGAATTCAAAGTAAAAGCTATGACGTGGAGGGCCGAGAGGCACAAACTCCGACTTAGAACTAGACTTGGACTCGAGAGACTTAACAGACTCAGTGTCAGACTCAGATATGTCATCAATGCAAGTAAGGCGCGGCTTAAAAATGCAATTTTTAAGGCTACCCTCGGCCTCTATAATAAGAGAGGTGGGATCCTCGAGGGCGTCGGGCCCGAGCATGAACACTTCGGCCTCTTCAGCTTCCTTGGCCAAACCCACTTGGGAGAATTCAGAGAACAGCTGTTCCAAGTTCCTTTGATTAAAAGATCCCAACCAGTCAGTCTTCAGCTTCGGTTGGTTAGGCTTCCTTTTGAATTCTGCTTTTGTTGGTTCCTCGTCACTAGAAGACCAAGTATCGTCGGCGAAGATTTCAAAACCGGGCAGCAGCTCCCCAGTGACCGAATCGATAAACGGCTCAGCCTGCCCAATATAGAGATCGTATCCCACTTCACGAACAAAGTAGCTGTCAGGTTCACCGTAGAGAGATCGAGGTTTTCCCGTACATTTCCTTCTTTTGGCATCTTCGGCTGAGGAAGAATAGCCCAAACCGAAGCGGCCCTCACAGGAAGGAAAGGTAGGGAATTCCGGGATCCCTTGTTGGTGAATCCCTAAACCAAGACTAGGTAGATAGGACATCCTCCTCATGATGTCTAGAGCGACAGAGCTTATAACAAAGTCCCCATCCACATTGATGGCCAAAATCGAGCCAGAAGTGTCGAAAGAGAAGCCCGCAAGGTCGACATCTTCGTTGTCATGCGTGATGCCCAAAACAGGTGTGCCATCTTCTTTAAGCGGGCAAATGCCCGAGTCCCCGCAGATAGTTAAAGTCCCGATAGGAAGTCCCAACATGACCTTCTGATGGAGAGTGGACGGTACAGCCATGATGTCAGATCTGTGAAGCCATGGTCTTCCTAACAAAAGATTGAAGGAGGCCGGGATGTCAACCACATGGAATTCGACATCCATTTTGAATCCTTCCGCATCGAGCTTGAGTAGAAGGGTGCCCTCAACCACACGGCGAGTACTGTCGTATGCCTTGACAGCCATGTTGGAGGGTGTGAAGTCCTTTCTGGTTAGCCCCAGCCGGTAAGCCACCCTTAAGGGGCAAACGTTGATTGCCGAGCCATTATCGATAAGAACGGTCGGAACCCAGAGTCCGCGACTTTTGACAGTGATGTATAAGGGGCGATTGTGGTCGACTCCTTCAATTGGTAGGTCCTTGTCAGTGAAGGTCACAGTGTGCTTAGAGGTAGGCGGGAGGATAAGAGATATCATCGCTTCGGGCGTGATGTCTAGTTGAATCTCGAGACGAGATAGAGCGTGGCAAAACTTCTGACGGTGCTCACGGGAGGAACAGATTAGTCTCCATAATGATATGGCAGCGGGAATCCGCTCTAATTGCCTTTGAATCAGGTTATCAGTCGAAGAGGCGGCAGACACCTCAAATGGTGCAGTCTTTGAGAAAGTAGAAGGTTCATTCTTCCGGTTAGAAGAATTGGATGAACTTCCAGCTTGCAGATTAGCAGGCTGAAAAACTCGTCCACTCCTTTTAACGTTAAGAACGTTCTCTAAAGAGGGCACCACCTGAGGGTCTTGACTATCATCCCAAAGATCAGCAGGGACCTCCCCCAATTTGCGCTTTCCTTTGTCAGAGGCCGGCAGGGTTACAGGTACTTCCATGTCCAAGCTTAAGTCTTCGGCCAGATCTTTCAACAGCAGAGAATTCCAAAAGTCTGGATCCCCAACGGCTATAGCCTCCCGGATAGGTTCCGTATTAGCAATGAAAGGGACGTCCCAAAGTCCTCCATCAGCAAAGGAACGATTGACAGTCCAAACCTCATATCCAACTTGGATATTGACTACATCATCGACGTCCTAAAGGTTGGCTGGTGGTATCAGATCTGTGACCATGATGTTGCAATCTTCTTCCGGCGGGACAGGTACCACGGGACGTGGGAGGTTTTCATCGGTGATATAAAAGGTAGGGTCATATTCGGCCTCAGTTACTGAATTAACCAGTCTGTCTAGAGTAGATGGGAAGAAGCATTCCCCTAAGACACGAGTCTCATCTTGAACAAGGTCATCCTCCAGGTATTGAATTTCATGGTTGGGTAAAGCGTAACCCTGGAGAGGATTAGAGTCAAATTCCAACGGAAGTTGCCATGCAGGCTCGGGATCCCAATAGTACTCCTCCTCTGGCAAAACAGGTTGAGGCTGTTGGAATAGCATGTCCAATGAGAAACCATCCAAAGGATCAAGCATGGCTGCTTCATAGTTGGCCATCCAAGCATCATACCAAGCATGGTCAAAAGGGACGTATTCGGGGTCCTGAGGAAAACCATCTAGTTCCAGTTCTGTCCATTCATTGATTATGGGGGTGGCATAATCGTCATTGTCAGCTATGGCCCACCCCACAGCTTGCATGTCAAGTGGTTGCTCTGACTGAGAGGGAATAACAGATCCAAAACGGTGCATCAGACTTGGAGAGGGATTGGGATCTGTCACGTTGAAATATGGGCTGTCCAAGGAGGAAGCAGAATTGAGCTGCACAGTAGGGATGGATTGATGGAAGAGGTCACTGATGGAGGCATTAAACACAAATGCTCCATTCTGTAGGCGCGCAGAAGGCATATTAGAATTGGACGACTGTCCTTCTTCGGAGTGGATATAGGAAATCTCGGCTTCGGGTTGGGAAGGTATAGGCACGACTAGCCTAGGTTGTTCTGTTGAGGTTACGTAGTCGGTAGGGTTGAATATAGTGGAGCTGGGGTTAATATCAGTGGAGTTGATGGATATTTGGTTGATGTGTGGAGTAGCATTATGATTTGGCATGGAATTGGAAAGGATATTTGGCTTTTGTGTAGAGGGAGGTGGAGTGTGAAGGGTTCCTTCATCTATGAGATCCTGAATTGCATGACGGAGACGAAAGCAGGAATCCGTAAGATGGCCAGCCCCTTGATGATAGGCACAATAGAGATTGGCCTTGAAATTGGGTGACGGCTTCTTAGGCAAAGGAGCTGGGTCGAGAGGTTTTAGATGCCCTGATTGGATCAGTTTTTCCAGTACCGAAGACAATGGAGCCTCAAACGTGGAGAAGCTGCGGGGTTGATTATGAGTTCGATTATTCTGCGGAGCCTGCACTTGGTTGACATCAACAATGTGATTGGTTGCATTGGAGGAAGATGCATTAGTACCACTAGTCACGGTGTTGGAGTAAGTCTCTCCCCCAAACAACGCATTGGTATTCCCAGAGTATGCCCGAGGCTTTGACTTTGTCGGATTAGGAGACTCCCTTTTAGACAGGATCCCACTTTGCAGCGCATCTTCGATGGCCAGGCCAGAATCGAAGAAAGTGTCGAAATTGGAGGATGCTTGAACGAGGACCAAGTGTCTAGCATAATCAGGCTGGAGATTGCGGGAGATGATGCGGAGTTGATCCCCCTCGCTCGGGCGTTCGGTCATTTGAGTGGCCTTGGCCCTCCATCTCTTGACGAAACCCGCGAAGGATTCCTTAGCTTCCATTTTGGTGGACTCCAACTCACGGGTAGTCATTTTGAGCGGGGAATTATAGCTGTACTGTGAAATAAACGTAGCCCCGATGTCTTCCCAAGTCCTTCGCTTGGCTATGTCGAGTGACAAGAACCAGTGGAAAGCAGGGCCTGAGAGGGTTTGAGGAAACAGCTGAGACATGGCCTTGGGCTCAACTGACAGGAGCTTCATGGCAGCATGGTAACCATAGAGATGGGTTTTAGGGTCGCCACTGCCGTCAAACTTGGCCATGTCCGGCATTTTGAATTTGTCAGGGAGCTTGGCATTAGGATAAAGGCAGAGACGATCCAAATCGATACCTCCAGCACTGATCTTCTCAGATTTTGAAATGGATTCCTCTAGCCTAGCCATCTTGGCGACAAGAGCAGTCATGTCAGGGTTCTGAACGGTCCTCACAGTAGTGGTGCTTGGGTTTTGAACAGAAGTTTGAGCCCTCCTAGGGTTGAGCAAAGCTACCAAACGCCCTGGATGGTCTGGATCTTCGATCATGACAGGTTGCTCATGCACGTCCTCTTCGGCCTCGCCTTCCTCTTGAACAGCTGGAGGAAGACGAGTGTTAAAGAGGTCATTCAAGCGGGTCATGTTGGCATCTGTCTGAGCGGCCCTCTGTTGTATAGCAATGATACTAGTTTGGATGTTCATGAGAATAGCTTCCACAGTGAGCGGTTGCGGCTGATCTGCCATAACTGGTGGTCCTGAGGTACTTGATGCAGAGGATGGAGTAGGTGATTCTGGAGATTCTGTTTCTTCAATGATAGGAGACGAGGCTGACTGTAAAGTGGCAAGCAGTGAACGCGATGAGTCTTCCGTATTGACTGACTGGGCTTGAGACCTGACTAGCCTTTGAACCGGATTGCGATACAAACGTTCCCAAGTGGGTTTGGCTTTCTGCCTCGATACTTTCCTTGGCGGTGCAATGATTCAGATACTTTGCTTGCAGAAAGTGAGAAAAGGCATAATAAGGGCCCTGCAGCAATTCTATTCTAAATAAAGGACTAAAAATGAAAGCACAGTAGTCGTCGTCATTGTCGCCCTTAGACTCTAAGACTAGAGGACAAGTCAGTCTTATAATGTTCGGACATCGCCAGTGATCCTCAGAAATCTTTTCGAGGGTGTATCCTTATTTGAATCAACTAATACTAAGAGATGTCAAAACAATCTAAGGCTTTGACTATTCCGTTTCTCAAAATTTCAACTTTTGAACTTGAAACAACTCGGTGTAGATGACGTGATACTGAAATCGAAGCGGCGTAGGCGGCACAGCGCCATAGCCTAAATGGTGTACATGCTTCGCATGATAACCGAGGCGGTCACAAGCATCATGGCATTCTCTCTGTGGTTTCTTGTTTTCTGTTTGAAACCTCAATTGGGTAATAAACAAAGATTTAGAAAGTATTGATTTCTTAAAGCCCTGCTGATCAAAGGATTTTTGAGAAAAATGGTAACATGCACCATCGGGATGCATGACTCTTCATTGGGTCAAGCAGTGTTTTAACAAGCATAAGACAGACTTGTAAGAGAGAACCTAGGAGTTGTCCTAAACATGCTCCTACGCGAAACGGTATGTATGTACAGTGCATGCAATGATGAAAGCAGTAACACGTAGACAGTATATGGGGTTAGATGCAAGTAGATCTTACCCTGTAGGTACCTGTCCAAGTTTGAAGAGTTTTAGTGTTTTTGTATATGCAAAGGCTGGTTTTGGTTTGTAACGGGTTCCTCAGACTAGAGCCAAGATATACCTCCCGTTGCCCGTGTAACCGCAGAGCAATAGTCGAACGGTAGAATGACTCATCATCGTCGAAGGTTGTTGGTCATTCGGGGTCCCCGGGCTCCGATAAACCGTGTCGGATTGCCAAAACGATCCAACGAGTTTTATCCCACATCGATGCAAATGAAAAATGCTAAAAAGTTTGATTAATGGAATAGAATCGCAGATTCACAAACGCCTTTTCAATTTTGACTCTCTTTATTGATCAATACTTAGAAGAAACTACACAAGAGAACAATCGGAAAAGCCCCAGATTGGATGGCCGGACACGAGGTCCTGTTAAATCACCAATCATTTCTTTAGCAGCGCGAAGCTCACTATTTTGATAGACTTTTGTGGGATTGTTCTCAAGCGTATTAAATTTTAAGTATAGACCAATATTGGTTCGATCCCCAGCAGAGTCGCCACTGTGGGCACGCGGGCGCCCGATTTTCTTTTCCTTTTGTTTGGGAAGGGATTCCATTCCCCCCCCCCCCCCCCCCCCCCCCTAAGAAGAGAAAAATGCTGCCGGTTCGATGGAGCGCTTTTGGAGCTGGACGACAAGCGCTCACGAAAATACAGAGTCGCCAATCGGGTTCGAAGGTCCGACACCCAAGGAACCGTATTTTGAAGCACTTGTCGCGCTGTTTGATTTGAAAAAGTTAAGGAATCAGTCCGTCATAACCATATCTGGGTTCGGGAGCTAGGTTACGAGAGGGGAAGGGTTTTATGGCACCCCTCTCCCCCAATCCGGAGATCGGTCTCTACTTGAGCATTTGCGAAAATGTTGTTTATTTGCGATTCTGTTTAATTAATCAATTTTTAGCCAATTAAGGTAGAGGAACAGTTAATCGGGGATTTAAAACTGTAACAATTTGCAGTTTGTGATGTGTAATAGCATGAGTGAATGAAATGATAAGGAAATAAATGAGATAATATATAACGCTGATTTCAGGGTGCTAAAACAGTGCCTTGATCTAAGTTTACCGTGAGCAGTGGCCAGCTTGCATGCACGAGAGTTCATGCATGCAAGCCAGACCATCGCGCGATATTCTCAAACCATCGCGCGAGTGTTGACAAACCATCAATAGGTTAGATTTTATCTCCTTCTGGGCTCTGGAAGGACCAGTGCACACCCAGGGTCAAACCAAGCAGTTCATATGTATTGAGAATAAATAACTATTACAATCCGAATGAATAGGAATAAGATACAACCCTTAAAAAGTGAGGGTGTTAAAGCAAGGGCCAAGGGCCTAGCTGCTCATGCAAGGGCAGCTTCTGGAAACAGCCAAACCATCGCGCGATGGAGTGACACCCTCATGCGATTGTTCTGACTGGACTTCCAGGAATTGCTTTGCATGCCTGAGCTCTGAGACATATTCAGGAGCAACCCAGGGGCATTCCAAAGTAATTATAGGAATAGAATGAACAATATACCGATTTTAGCATGCAAAACAGTGGAAATATACCAAATATTATTAGGCAGGAAAGCATATAACCACGTATCTAGTCCAGGGCAAGTATCCCATCCCCACGAGGACCATGTCACACGAGCTAGAAGCATCGCGCGACGGAATGGGTTCCTCGCGCGTGGGTTTGCCACTCCATAGTAACTTGTAAATTTGCTGGCTTTGGGACCAAGACTGATATTGATTACCAGCCTTGGCCCTGTCAGCCCCCCTCGGAGATCAAAACAGTAAACAATAAAGGTTATACCTTTGCTTGAGTGTCTTGAGGATGACTTGAATGGGATGATATGGCTTGGGGAATGATTGAATGCAAGTAGTTTGAGTGAGAGGAGAATGTGGGCTTGAGCTTCTTTCTTCTCTTTTGGATTTTTTTGTAACCCTTTGAAAGATGAACCATGGGGGGTTTTTATAGGAAAGGAGGGCTTGTTGGTGGATGATGCAAGGCAATGCAGCCAGCCAACAATGCTGGCTGCACTTACTTGGTGGAGAAGTAGGGTATAGAGTGTGATGGGAGAGTGGGGTGGAGGTGGTGCAAGGGTGGCCCTGCAAAACGCTGTTCAGCCGACGTAACGGGGTTGCACAGGCCTGTAGACCCCTGATCATCACAAACTCCAGCTGGAAAAAGGTGGATATGACAGGTGACAACCATCGCGCGATGGACTGAGACCATCGTGCGAGGGTTCTGGCTTCCCCGCGACGGTCAATCAGTCAAAGTTTGACTTTGACCACCACCTGGCAAGTGAAGCATCGCGCAATGGATCCATTGTGTCGCGCGAAGGTATATACTCCAGTCAGGGTTTGGATTTAAGGGGTTTTGGGGTTAAGGATGGGTACCACACATACCAAGTTCAAGCCATTTCATTTTCTCAAGACTGTTTTTGACCTGATTCATCATCGGAGGAACAAGAAACTGAAAAAGAAAAGCAAAAACGATTGGGAAATCGGATTGGGGTGTCTACAGGGGAGACATCATGCTGAGAGGAAGCCACAACAAAGTCAGCAACAATCTCAGAAACAATATCAACACTACTAGCATGAGGAGCTTCAAACAAGTCATTAGGAAGACCCAAAGAAGCATGGCTAGAATAGACCTCCTCTGTACCACTCAGATTAGGCACATCAAGGGCAGCAAACTGATTAGAACTAGGCACCAAATTAGAAATTTGAGGAGCAACAGTAAGGCCATGAGGTACCCACAAAGAGCTATCCAAAATAGCAAACATGCTGGCAACTTCAGCACCTTTTAAAGGAGTAAAACCCTCAGAAACAACACCTTGAGAGCCAGAATTAGGAATAGGAATGGGCTGAACAATTGTAGGAGCAACAGAAATACCAGAATTGGTATTAGAGACAGCAGGCATGCTAGTGGATGCAGGCATTGAATGGAGAGACAAAGGAGGACGAAATCCCACTTCACCAGGAGCTTCCTTCCTCAAAGACCCTACCACCTGCCAAGCTTGAGAACCAGGAACAACAGTTTTACCTACATTACCAGAAGATGTATTATTTTGAACCTTAGCTACAACACTCTTGGGACAGTTAGAGGAGCCATGACCAAAAACCATACAGTCAGAGCACACCATGGGCTTCCAAGGATAGTGAATTTTAATCTCCACCACATCACCATTAGCATGCTTCAAATCAAACGAAGTAGGGAGGGGAGAAGAACAATCAACTTCCACACAAATTTTGGCAAAGCTAAGACGCTTACCAGATTTAGTCAACTTATCCACATACAAAGGACGCCCCACAGAGCTAGCAATATAACTAAACCCTGGCCCAGTCCAAAGCTCCAAAGGAATATTGTAAAAATGAACCCACAAAGGAATAGTAGATAATTGAACCTTTTCCAACTTAAGATGGGGATGCCAGAGCTTAAGAATCAACAACTTACCTCCAAAATGCCAAGGACCACCTTCCAGTAGCTGGTGGAACTTCTCTCCTTCAAATAAAAAGAAGAAAAACCCCTTTTCATTTGACAGAACATCACGAATCCCAAACCTCTCCCAAATATTCATAGCAATGTTCCTAACACCGGGAAAGCCAAGTCTCTTATCCAAAAAGTGACCCATAATACACTTTTCCCATTTGGATTGCCCCAAAGCTTCAACGTCTACTGGAGGGGACACCACAACCCTGTCATTAAGAACAACAGGAGGAATATACTCAAGCTTCATCTTCACAGGAGTCACCTTGGTCCCATCCCCTGAACCAGCTACCATCGTACTCCCATTAGCCACTACGTTGCTCCAAGAGAGGACATTACTAGAATCAGAGACAGTCTTGCTATCCAAAAGCCGACGAAGACGAGTATTCTCAGCATTCAACTCCTTAATTTGACGAACAGACGGCGTATTCATCGCACTCGGCATTAAATGATCTTCATTAAGGATCGTAACAGAATGAAGAAGATCAAGACCATGCTCCAGCGAACTAGAAATAGGCAAGTTAGAAACCCTAGGATGCATAACCCTAGGACTCACACCAGAAGAAACCCTAGATTTATCCTGCAACAAAATCTTAGGCGAAGAAGAAACAGGCAATTTCCTCTCATAGATGCCGGGAGAAACCGAGGAGTGATTCAGGTCAACCACAACATCACCCACACACGTCAAGGAAACCAAATCAGAAGTCCCACAGGCCAATTTTGAACCCAAAAATACAGAATCCATAGCAATAAACCGAAGAACAGATCACAAAAGAAGAAGGCAGAGATCAAGTACCTGCAGTTGAAGAAGAACGAAGGAGAATGGAGAAGAAATCAGTGAGAAGCAGTGAGAATCGATCAGGTAGAACATCCCGTCAAAATCGCCCCCGCCATATGCAACACCTAATATCCCCTTGTTGCTTTTACTTTTGTGCTAACATGGGTTGTTGCTTGGCTTGTAATGAGTTTACATATCCCAAAATCAGAAATCTTTCCTACGAAATTCTTGTCCAACAAAATATTTGTGGTCTTCACATCTCGGTGTATGATACGTTGTTCAGTACCAGCATGAAGATAGTCGAGTCCTCGTGCAGCACCAAAGCCTTTGAGCCCATGTTAGATGACATATACTTTCACTACTTTCTTCTAGACTGGATTTGTAAAGATGATTGGCGAGATTTCTAAGTGCTATATATTCGTAAACAAGAATCATCTCATGATTTTCGTTGCAATAACCGATGAGCGAAACAAGATTAAAATGATGGAACTTTGAAAGCAATTTTACCTCTGTCCAAAATTCTTCAGCTCCTTGGTTGGACTCGGCATTCAACCGCTTTATGGCAACAACGGTAGTTGAGGCACCATTACAGATGAACCCTTTATATACCTTACCGATTCCCCCAATCCCGATAACCAATGCATCATCAAAAATGTTAGTAGCTATTTGTACCTCATCCAGTGTAAAGCGACGACAAGATCCCTCTGACTGAATCACACCACCATCGATTCGATTCTGACTCTTTGAAATGGGCAACTGGTAGGACGAGGCTCCAGGTAGAGCAGGGTCCGAAGAGGGTAAGACGTCGGAAACCTTCGTCTCATTCCTTGAAACACTATTTCCTTTACTCAAATCCGTACCACTAGTGACATTGGTGGCAAGGCATACTGGTTGACTAACTTGCCCTTCGAAATTCTGGCTGTCTAAAGATGACATATTTCGTTCGTAGAATCTCTGAGGAACACTGGCAGCAACTTTAAGAATGGGGAATTTTGAGATCGAGTTCACCGGTGATGGAGGAGAGAGAGGAAAGTGGATGAGAGAGAAGCAATTGGTAGTGGTTGAAGCCGCCTTTGAGGAAATGTTTA
Source organism: Rhododendron simsii (assembly GCA_014282245.1). Taxonomy (NCBI): domain Eukaryota; kingdom Viridiplantae; phylum Streptophyta; class Magnoliopsida; order Ericales; family Ericaceae; genus Rhododendron; species Rhododendron simsii. Next base: position 10,134,950 of record CM024954.1, read on the forward strand.
GGAAAATGGTGATTTCAACTTTTATAAACAAGTCTTATTAATGCTATGTTTGGATTATCATTTGAAAAGTTTTTTGAAAAATAGTAGTGGTAATAAGTGGAGAGACATAGAAAAAGAAATGTTACAAGTAGAAAGAATTTAGAGGAAATTTTTTTAAAAATTCTTTTTGAATTATAAAGAGAACAACACATAAAGAAAACGAGTCTAATTATCACTACGCCAAATTTTGGCTTTACCGGCAATAGCATTACCGGCATTAATTTAATGCCGTTAAAAGACACTTTTAGTGGCATTAATAAGACCGCCGGTAATAATTACCTTAAAACGGCAGTATTCCGAAGACCGCCGTTTTTAGTGACTTTTACCAACGATTTTTAAAATTACCGCCGGAAAAAGTAGAATGTACGGTTATTTTTAATACCGGCGGTTTATTACCGCCGTTTATAATAAAACAGACCCGTATAATATAAATAATATTATTTATCCTAGTTGAACCAAAATGCGGGTTAGCCGAGTTGGTCACACGCGGGTTCAAAGATCCGGAGGTTCTAGGTTCGAGTGACGGGGAAAGCAAAAAAGTTTAACCATCGATTTTATTGCCGGCGGTATTATTACCGGCTGTTCTTTACCACCGTTTTTAGTATTATCGGCGGTTTTCTAATGCCGCTTTTGTTTTTCCGACAATTGTTTTCCCGGCGGTTTTTGAACTATTACCAGCGGTTTTGAGTATTACCAGCGGTTTTGGGACTATTAATGGCAGTTTTCTCATGCCGCTAATACTAAAATTTGGTGTAGTTATAATAAAGAAGGGTAAAGAAGCGGATCAAAAAAAAAAAAGAAGGGTAAAGAATCTTGCTACTGACAAAGCAAGTCTGTGCACAGATTGCATTGTGGGGCTCACTAAGGATCCCATACAAATAATCTGATCTGTTAATTATGTTTAAAACATTTTTTTAACGGCCTCCGCAAAAAATTAGCTCAATCCAATACCTATAAGTGTTTGATCTAATCATCTAACTTTTCATTCAAGTTTTTAGAGAATGAAAAGCTAGACAATTAGATCAAGTACTTATAAGTATCGAATTGAGCTGACTTTTTGCGAGAGCCCTTGAGAAAATATTTTAAACATAATGAATGGCTCGAATCCTTTTGCGAGTTATTGAGAAGAATCGAAAAAGTAAAAGATTTTGACTCTTACCTAATTCTTTTTGAAAATATTCATTAATTGGCACTTTTAGCCAAACAAAAAGTCATAATCTTTTACTTTTAAAAAAGTGCTAAATTTTGAATATTTTTAGATCTTTTTTTGGGTAGAGGCCCGGTTTGATTTGACTTGGTTTTAAAATTCATAATACTTTGAAATGTCTTGATCATTCAAAGTTTCAAGGGCTAATACCTAAGGTTCTTCATAAACAGATTTCAACGACTAGTACCGAGACACTTAAGCACAGCTATTCAAGATAATCTAGGGCATTAAGATCTAGAGACCTGCTACACACAGCAATCTGTGCACAGATTGTGCACAGATTTTGTTGTGGAGCCCACCACGGGTCCCACACAAATCATCCGAGCCGTTCATTAAATGTAAAACATTTTTTCAAGGGTCGCCGTAAAAAATAAGCTCAATCCAATACCTATATGTGCTTCATCCAACCATCTAACTTTTCATTCAAATTTCCGGATAATGAAAAGTTATATGATTGGATCAAGTACTTGTAAGTATCGGATTGAGATTATTTTTTACGGGAACCCTTGAAAAAATGTTTTACATTTAACGAACGGCTCGGATGATTTGTGTGGGACCCGTGGTGGGCCCCACATTGAAATCTGTGCACAGTCTGTGCACAGATTGTATGTGTGTGTAGACTTTCTGTAAGATCTATGTGAAGCATAAAAATAGTAGACTAGATGCTACAATGACAAGTTACTGCATACACTTTTTTTTCACAAACTATATGAAAAATGCATGATTATAACTCTTGATATCGGATTCGATAGTGTATGGCACCAAGTGAGATGCTCTTCTCCAAGTCACAGCTTCAAACAAGAGGTGGAAAAACTAGACACACCTAGCCACTCTATCACCGAAAAACTCATACAGAAAAATACCACATGAAATGTGAAATGCTTACAGGCACAAATGATTTGTCGGTATCCGGAAAATGCCAATCACATTAACATGGACGAACCAAATTTGAAATAAGATAGCTCTGTCCACCGATTGTGAACTTGCTTTCGGTAGAAATGACGTCGTTGCAGCATCAGCCATATGTAACTAATTACCCATCTCAGACGGAATTTTCCCGTGCAACTTGCATTTGCAAAGAAGATTCAAGGCCACGCAACACATCGTTCATATAGAAGGGCGTCGGATGCCCTCTTTAACCACGCAACTTAGTGCTACATTGACATAAACCCTAAAACATTCAGGAGCTATTTTGCCGATTCATTATGTTTATACTGTTTGTGTAGTTAATCAGTGATGTAAAGCGTCCCATCCTTGCGCCTATAAAAGGAGGGCTTCCCCCATTGTAAAGAACCAAGTTACCAAGGACGGAACCAGGATTTTATTGTAGCAGTGGCGAAATGTATTCTAAAAAAATCTAGTAGTGGCAAGACTATATAAGTTAGGCATAATTTATTTTTTTACATATAATAATTGCATTTTCTAAAATTCTTGTCGTGGCGGTCGCCGCCACTAGACCCCCCTGATCCCATCCTTGCAAGTTACAAAGCCAGTCAGTATTTGCAATAATATTCCAGTCTCTTGTGTTCTCTATAATTCCTTGTTGTGTTCTCTTTTCGATCCTAACCTACTTTGTGTTTGTACCCACTTCGTGTCTGGAAATTTGGTATCAGAGTCATGTCTTCCATTCTAACTTAAACCCCTTTCTGGAAACTTCTTTTCCAACACTACTTCAAATCTTTTCTAAAAAAAAAACTTGAAGCGTATGCTCTGTGGTTGCCTTCTAAGGATCTTCCACATCAGAAACTTCACTAACTATTTTGGTTAAAAAAATTTTGTATCAGTGGGATAAAAGTACCTTGAGATTTTGGCCCTTGTGTTGGCAGTGTATCTCGGTTTATCTTCCCTAGTATACAGAATTTTATTAATCAAAATTGGTTGAAGATCTTACGTTAAAGAAAAAAAAAAAGGGTTTGCTGTACTAAGGAAAAAGAGAACCCAAATTTCTACTTAAAATGAATCGTTTGTTTACCACCTACTCCTCTGCTATGTCATCTTTAGTTCCATCAACATCGTCCACCAGTAGAAACTCTTCCTCTTCTTCTTCTAATCTTAAATATTTGTATGAGTTTGAATATCTTCTTGATGACAGTAAGGTTCCCCTTACAGATCTCCCTTTCCTAAACCTTTATAATGCTTTTATTCGACCCCAAACTTCTGTGAAAAAATCCATTACCCAAATTTTCTCCAGGTTTGGATCAATGGCCTTATCCATTAATATGCGGAACCATTCAACTAACGAAAATCTCATCCTTTTTTTCGTTGGGAGAATAATAGGTCTTAGCACACAATACTTCCAACAACACGGCACCGAAAGCATACACATCAGTTTTCTTTGTCACTATACCAGTGTGCAGGTACTCAGGGTCTAAATATTCCACCAAGCCAATATGTCTCATCTCACAAATAATACTTTTTTCCATGCCCTCGGTTGCCATGCTAGTGGGAATCGGTACGGAGTGTTGAAAACCAGCAATTTTCACGACCCATTTATCATCCAAAAGTACGTTTGATGAATTTAGGTCACAATGGATGAATTGTTTCTCTACATTCGTATGGAGGTATTCAAGACCACATGCAATGTTGATGCAAATCTCAAGCCGCTTTTTCCAAAGAAGTGGATCGTTATTGCTTCTATGGCGATGACTTTTCAATGTCTTGTTTACCATGTATTGGTGGAGAAAAATAGTTGAGACTGATGCCTCTAATAATGGTTATGGTGGCATCTTAAAACAATACAACCCCAAAACTTCTAAGGAAGAATTAGTCCGTTTTACTTCTGGGTTATTCAAAAATGCACAAGCTAACTATAGCACTGTGAAGAAAAAAATTCTTTCCATCGTTAAATGTATTAATGAATTTCAAGATGACTTACTCAATCAACAGTTTTTACTCAGAGTTGATTGTAATGCAGCAAAACAAGTTTTGAAACAAGACATTAAGAATTTGCCTTCAAAACAAGTATTTGCTCGATGGCAGTCCGAATTATCTGCTTTTGATTTTGACATAGAATACATAAAAGGAGAAAATAATTCTCTACCTGATTTTCTTACAAGAGAATTTTTACAGGGATGAATCATCTCAAATTTGTTCAACAAAGGGCAATATTTCAACAATGGTTGAAGTTACAAAGAGAAATTCATAGGACAAGGGTTGAAATGACTATCCTTAAGCGACCACATAATAGATATAACCTCATCAAATGGATACATGTTCGTGAAGCAATGCTTCACCACTATGCACAATATGGATCAGATGATGATCAGGATTGGGAAATAGAGATGCTCCAGTCAACAATACAGGATCTCCAGAACAAGCTTAATATTTTATCTTGTGCTTAACTTTGCAGGATGAATAGACCTCCGGACAGGGGGCGTGGTCGAGGAAATTCCTCGCGAGGTCGTGGCAAATCGAGGGTCACACAGGCCGATGTAGAAGCCTACCTGAAGGCTCACAAGCTTCAATATACATCCCTACAGGATGCTGCCTTAGCATCGACATCACTCTCAATGGCGGAGGTGGTGCAAATAGAAGAGGTTTTCAAATCAGTGGAAGCCAAAGAAATAATACTAATCCTGGACTCTCAGGATGAACAATATTGCAATAATCTGTGGGAAATAAAGGCCTGCTATATGGATACACTTAGTTATCCAGCCCCAGAGGGGAAATATCGATATCAATATGAAGCCATGCTCTCAGAAACAGATCCTGTGGAATTTAGCCACACTTATGAGGGCAAGCCGGACCCAAAAAGTCCGATCAGTTATAGTATGGCCATAATAAAAAAAGGTCATTACAATACAAAAGTGGGGAATACACCCACAGCAAACTAAAACCTTGTCAATAAAAGGTACAAATGGAGTACCAGTCCAATTTAATTACTGGGATTATATTGACACCTGGACAAGTAACTTTTACTATCAAAACCAGAGAAGAAAGCATTCCTGGTTTACGAACTTGTGTCCCAAATTTGACCGAAAAAATGAAATACCGAATTGGTTTCTTAATTGGCGGTCAAAATTTGGCCCAAGAGCAGATTATTTGCCAATTGAGGTACAGAAAGAGCTGGAGTACTTCAGGCAAAATCATCCTCAATTGCAAGGAACAAATACTGCAGAAGGGAAATCATTCCTTTTTACTATGATCACTTTTGGCATGCCATGGATATGGAAATGGGATGTCCAATTTGGAAGAAATAATTTGGGGCCTCCAGTTCTGGAAAGGACCTTTCAATACAGATGGTAGAAAGGCATCAATCTTGAGAGAAAATTTGCAGAAATTAAGGCTGCAACACAAGAATTGAAGACACAGGTCAAGAAACGGGAAAATTTGTCCATCAAAAACCCTTTCTTGGAAATTTCTGCCCAAATAAGAACTAATAATCCTACTTTATCGGACAATGAAGTAGTTTTAAGAACAATGGATTTTATGAAGAACCAATTTCTTCTTTCAGTCCAAACCACATCAACAGCTGATGATGAGTCGATGACATCGGCAAAAAGCACTGAAGAAGATAATAATCCTTTCACTTGCTTAGCAGGGGAATCTCAGGACCCGTATGAAGATGATGGGACAACCCCAGCACCAACCCTAGCGGATTATTGGGACAGCATGACTGAAATGATGGCCGAACAGCTGTTCTCTTGCAAAGGAAAAGAGAAAAACCAATAATGTATGCTTTCAGTTAAAGTTTCAATTATGAAAACTTGAAGACAAAGTTTAGAGACTCAATTATGGAGTCTCGATAATGGAGGGTTGTACCAGCCTGCGGTGGAAACGTTGTGTCGATGGGGCCCCCATGAGTACCCGGCAATTTTTTCATCCAAGTTGTAATAATTTCTTTTCCCTGTTCAGTCCTATAGAGTCCTCTATATAAAGGACGCGTCCTCTTTGTTTCAGTGAGATTTTCCTTTGGTTTTGCCCTCTCTCTCTAAAAACCAAGTCTTTGCTCTCTCTCTCTCTCTCTCCTTGTAATATATTTGCAGTCTCTTTCCTCAATAAAAGGTTAGTTTTCTTTCAATTTAATTTTTTGAACAGCTTTGGTGTGCTGTTCAGTCCAAGGGGGAGGATTCTTTTTAAGCCTATCATATAAAGGTGCTGAATCCTGGGCCAACTCCTAATAATAATCTCCGATATAATTAAGACTCCCAAGAAATCTCTATAATTGAGTCTTATCTTTTATGTCATCTGGAAACTTTGAAGCAAATTCAATACTTCTGTCTATTGGGATAATTTTCCCTTGGTGAATATTGTGCCCTAAGAATCTAACCTTGTTTTGAAACAATTTCATCTTAGGGGCAGAAACCACTAAACCATTTCTTTTGATAACATCTTTAAAGATTCTTAGATGTTTGATATGTTGGTCAATGTTCTCGGAAAATATTAGAATATCATCAATATAACATATTGCAAATTCAGCATAAGTGTAGAAAATATCATTCATAATATTTTGAAATTCTGAAGGAGCATTCTTCAGACCAAATGGCATTACGTTCCATTCGTAATGGCCAAAAGGAACAGTAAAAGCAATTTTGTATCGATCAGATTCTGCTATTTGAATCTGCCAATATCCTGATTTTAAATCAAATTTTGAAAAAATTACTACTTTATTCAGTTGATCAAGTAAATTCTTTTTATTGGGAATGGGATATCTAATCCACATCAAAACTTCATTAAGAGGTTTATAATTTATTACTAGTCTCGGAACACCTCTTTCCTTTTCAGCATTTTTATTTACATAAAAAGCCATACAACTCCAAGGAGAGTAGCTTTTCCTTATTAATTGCTTTTTAAGCAAACTGTCAATTTCATTTTGACATAATTTCAAGTATTCTTGTTTCATTTGAGAGGGTCTAGTTTTAGTGGGTATTTTTCTTTCATCAAAACCCTTCTCATAAGGAAGTGAAACAATATATTTTTTCCTATCCCAAAAAGCATTTGGGATATCACTGCAGATTTCTTGTTTGAAATTTTCTTCAATTTGAGAAATTCTTTCTTTTAAAGAAGGTCTTTGTAAAGCTTCTTCGATATTCATAATTTGAATTTCTTTTTTAAGATAATTTATTTGTTTATCTTTATGAGAAATTTTACTCATAATATTATCTATTTCCTTGAATACAGGTGGGGACACAAATTCAAAGAAAATATCATGACCATCTACCTTGGCCGATATACCAGCTGTAATAGTCCTCATTGTTAGAAGCATTGCAAGAAAAGGAGTGCCAAGTATTAACTCATGTTGAAGATTTCTTATGCAAATAAATGTTGTTTCTAAACACACACCTTTATTACAAATGTAGACCTCATTAAGTTTGTATTTAATTATCATTTTTGCACCACTAGCATTGGTGAGGCTTTGAGAAGTTTTCTCAAAATATTGGATTGGAACTATTCCTTCTTGGATGCAATTCATGTCTGCACCACTGTCAACTAAAGCAATTATGTTATTGATTGTGTATTCTTTGTGTATTACCAGATTAACCTTGATGTGCCATTTCTGGTAAACAACCTTATTAATCGAATTCAAGTAACTTAATTCAGTGGAGTTACTAGAATCTCCTCTATTCTCTAAAACAACTAATCTTGTCTTAACATCATAAAATTCTTGAACAGCTTTGTGTTGAAAAGTTTTTAACAATTTTATTTCTGCTTTCAAAGTGTTAATCTCACTTTTGAGATCAGGTATTGTAACAGGTTTGAGATTATCCACCTGTTCCAGTCTATCAAGCACAGCTTTAAGATTATAATTTTGACTGGGTATTTGAGGTCTTTCTTCTTCTTCTTCCTCTTTGTTAGAAGAAATACAAGTTTCAATAATCTTTATTTTTAATTGAGGATCATCAATTTGATCAATTATGTCTAATAAGCTTTGTTGCTTATCAGTCATAACATTAATATTTAGACCATTCATTTCAACTATTGCCTTCCAATAATTATCAGAAGTTGAACATTCAATATTAGAACAATTACAATTATTGGTATCCAAATCTTCCTCTTCGGAACTGGAAGAGGTCTCACCTTCATCAGAAAGATTATTGATTTGTTCCTCAGAATTATTTGATTCTGAGTCACTTGAATTAAGTAGCAATTTATAAAGAGTTTGTTCTAACTCCTCATCCAGTTGGAGTTCATCCAGCTTTTTCTTGGTTTTACACTTATTAGCATAGTGGCCAATTTTTCCACATTTAAAGCACTTTGCAGTAACTTTCTTTTTATCCTTATTATTCTGCTTTTTTGCAGAAGTTTTCTTTGAACTTGATTGTTCTTCCTTATCTTTCTCTTTAGATTTCTTTTTTCCCGATTTTCTTTTGGAATATTTTTTAGTAGTTTTATTACTACTTTTGTTTTTAGTAGGTTTAGGAAATTGAGTCAAATCATACCCAAATTGATCACAAAATTGTCCTAACTCTTGTTTTCCAGTTAGGTTTTGTTTTTTCAATTGGTTATGCAATTTAATGTCATTGCATAATGTTAATCCTTCTTGTATTATTATGGATATAAGTTGTCCATAAGTGTAACCATTATAATTAATGGTTAGACCATTATTTTGGTCTCTTAATTTTTTTCTTATTTCCTCAGCAAAGAAATAAGGTAATCCATCTACAAATTTAGATTTCCAATGCTCACTATTAGCATCGTATCTCTGCATGACTTTTGCTAGAAATACATCTTTATACCAACGAAAATGAGTTAACGTTGGGCATTTCAAATTTTGAAGTAATTCTCTACTTCTTTCTCGTTGGTTATCCCAGTGGCCAACAAAGTCCAATATTATTGATTGGACTAGAGTGTAAACCACATCGTGCTTTATCTCACCAGTCTCTGTAGTTTTAACCGCAGTTAGTATTTCTTGTCTTTGTCCTATAGATAGGACATTATCCCACCAACCTTTTAACATGGCAATGAATCCCACAGTAATCCAACTAGCAACTTCTTTATCCTCATTTTTATTATTGACACATATTGTATTGTACATCATCATTTGATGCACAACACCAAAAATCTGGTATTCTGTCATACCATCTATGTTCCATTCTTAGATTGCACGACCATTATAAGACATTTGTTTTTGATAACCATATTCTTCATAAAGCATATCTTGTGGAGTAGGTCTTGGATAATAGTATCTATCGGCTCCACCAAAGTTACATTTTTTGGGATATTCAATTTTGTTAACAGAATTAGTTTGCAAAAAATTATTCTCTAATTCTGTAATCTCATGACTAGTCATTTCTAGTTCTTGATTTTCTGTTATAACATTAAGAGTTAATCCTTTTAATCTCTTTTGTAGCTCTTGAACTAACTCAGAGTTTTTATTAGGATTTCTTAAATTAAATCTTGTTATGGGTATTGGTGGTAGGATATTTTAAGGGGAAACTTCCTTTTCTTCATCCTTATTCTTATAGTTAACATTTTTAATGTCTTCTCTAGTTTGAGCTATTTGGTCTTCGATGCGAATTAATTGGTCTCCAATAGTGCTGAGACAAGCATTAGTATGATTATTTTGCTTATGAACCTTTCCATTAGGATCAGTAGTTGTAGGTTTGACAAATGCTACAATGTCTAATGGAGAGTCAGAATCCAAATTCCCTTCTATTGATAAAGGTATCGTTGGAGGGTGAACAGCTTTTATAATATTTCCAGTTATTGACCTCCAACTTCTTTGATAATCCTGGATAACATTTATGGATCTATCAATTTCTAACCAGTGTCTTCCAGAAAAACATTGGGTAAATGGAATGATCTTTTCAGAATATTCAAGCCAATTATAAAATTATTCTTTGAATTTTTGTAATTGGTCTTTATCATATTTTTTAAAATACCAATTTCTGAATTCTTGGTATTTGGGTTGTTGGAATTCATTATTGATTTTCTTTCTTAAATCAGGACCTATAATCATTATTAACGATTGATGGTAAAATTCATTTCACTAGCAGTAGGCGATTCTACTGGATTATTATAAACAGCATGAGGAATTTGATTCTCAGATATTCTAATTCCTGCTAAATTTATTTCTTCTATTGGATGCTGAGATTCAGGAACCTCAGATGTCAAGTGTCTACTAGTATTTGGAATACTAACCCTAAAAGGGGTTTGTGTCCCAAAGAAGCTGTTTCTTGAACTTATGCTTCTATTAAGCCTATTAGGCTGGGTATTTCTGAAATTCAAGAAAACCGTACCCTCATTTTCCTGAACTATTTGTTCAATCCTATTGACAATTGGTCTAGGAGGAACAACATTTTGTATGGTCCAACCTTCAGGGAAAGTAATTTCTTCCCAATTGATCAATCTATTGGTTGCTTTATTTGAAGTTAACATATTGGATTCTATTAAAACAGTTTGGTCAAAAGGTCTCAGATTACGGACTTTAGGATTCATAGTATTCATGACCTTATAGTAAACTCTATAGATCACAGCTATTACTTCAGATTCAGGCAAGAAATCATATCCTCTAGTCTGAATCCTACAATTCAAAATTTCTCCTATGTTCCTATCTGTAAGTGAAACAGATAAATTAGGAAATGCATTAAAATACACGGGACCATGACATAAGCTGGTCTCGATAGCCCCCATAATTGAGGACCTCCAATTATTACACCTGCCATCACGCAAAGTAACTTGAAGACAAGTATCCATTCCAAGCAATGTCAAAGGTTTAAGGGCAACTTGCACTAAACCAATATGTACATATTTATAACTATTCATGTGAGCAAGAAGATCCGCACGATCCATAAGATTTATTATCTTGTCACTTGTTTCTAAACTTTCTGTTTTTTCAACAATTTTTATTGCCTTGGAACTTTTGAACTCAAACATTCCATGCCTATACAACCGGCAATTTTCACGACCCATTTATCATCCAAAAGTACGTTTGATGAATTTAGGTCACAATGGACAAATTGTTTCTCTACATTCGTATGGAGGTATTCAAGACCACATGCAATGTTGATGCAAATCTCAAGCCGCTTTTTCCAAAGAAGTGGATCGTTATTGCTTCTATGACGATGACTTTTCAATGTCCTGTTTACCATGTAATCGTACACGAGGATCAACTCATGCTTCTCTTCACAAAGTCCTATCAAAGAGACTATGTTAGGGTGACGAGTCAGAGATTGTACCTCAATTTTTTTTACAACTAAAGAGTGAAACGGGAAACGATATGCACAAATTCTAATTGTGCCATATCCACGATACATACCACGTGCAACGCACGTGTACATTGACTAGTAACTATTAACAAATTTAGTTTGGTTGTTTATCAATCTTGAATGCTAGACTCGTTACTTAGAAGAAGAATAGGAAGAAACAAAATCAATCATTTTCGTCGTCCATAACTCCAATTCAACCATCAGTTCATAACTTCTACTGTCATATAATCATTTTGTTGGATTTTTGCTTCTGTTCTCAATTCGCGCTTTAAGATTTTATTCTTGCTAGAGATATTTTTTAATGACTCTCAGGGCCGACCCGAGAGTTTTTAGTGCTCAAAGTCTAATAAAAAAAATGTGTGCCCTTAAAGAGTCTACTAATCATTACATACAAACACAAAATACAAAGTCTCCAAATGGACAAATACATATTGGGAAAAAAAATCGAAATGATCCCTGTAGTTTAATGTTTCTCTCAACTTAGTCTCTATAGTTTGAACTGGCTCAATTTACACTCTGTAATTTTCATTTTGTTCCAACTTGATCCAATTACTAACTGTTGTTAGCCTCAATACAAACTTATCAGGTAATTTGGAAAACTAGATACATGCAAATATTTGGATAAAAAATTCAGCCACATCGTTTTAGGATTGTGTGAAAATCCCAAACCCCGACTCGTCATACTCAGAGTCGTAATTGACCTCGTCGGGATTCTCGTTATACTCAGAGTCGTAATTGACCTCGTCGGGATTCTCGTCATACTCAGAGTCGTAATTGACCTCGTCGGGATTCTCGTCATACTCAGAGTCGTAATACTCAGAGTAGTAATTAAAAGAGGGTCCAATCAAATCTGAAATACGATAGCTCAGTCCACCGACTGTGAACTTGCTTTGGACAGAGATGACGTTATTGTAGGATCCAGGTACGTTGGCCATATGCAACTCATCACCCATCCGGATGGAATTTTCCCAAGCCTCTTGTATTTCCAATGAAGATTGAAGGCCACGCAACACATCGTCCATAGAAGGGCGTCGGATCCCCTCGGAAGCCAGGCAGCTTAGTGCTATATTGACATAGTGCCGAAAACATTCAGGAGCGATTTTTCCTTTAAGGTATGGATCAATGACCTTATCGATAGTTCCACTTTTGATGCACACGCAGAACCAATCAAATAACGAAGCCATATACTCCCATTCTCGGTTGGGAGAAAAAGGGATCTTAGCACACAATACTTCCAACAACACAACACCAAAAGCATACATGCCAGTTTTCTTTGTCACTTTACAATTGTGCTGGTACTCAGGGTCCAAATATCCCTTCGTGCCAAAAAATCCCATCATGCCAATAATATTTGTTTTCACGCCCTTGGTTGCCATGCTAGTGGGAATAGGTACGGAAAAATCAAAAGTGGCAACTTTCGCGACATATTTATCATCAAAAAGTACGTTTGATGGGTTTAGGTCACAGAGGACAAATTGTTGCTCTTCATTTGTAAGGAGGTATTCGAGAGCTCGTGCAGTGTCGATGCAAATCTCAAGCCGCTTTTTCCAAAGAAGTGGATAGTTATCACTTCCGTGGAGAAGACTTTTCAGTGACCCGTTGCCCATGTAGTCATACACAAGGATCAACTCATCCTTCTCTTCGCAAAATCCTATCAAAGAGACTATGTTAGGGTGACGAGTCAGAGATTGTACCTTAATCTCGTCAATAACTTGTCTGACCAAGTTTGCCTCTCTCAATACGTATCGTTTGATCATAACTGCATGAGTTCCCCTCACCATACATCCCTTGTACAAACTAAACCAATTGCCTTGGCTGATCAAAAGATCGTCATTGAAATCATTAGTGGCAGCGCGAATCTCAGCAAGCGAGAAACAGGGATTTGAACCATTGTCTTTCCCAGCTCTCCACCAATGACTCAGACCTTTAGCCACAAACTTTTGGCCCTGAAATGCCTTTGCAATAGTTCCGTGCGATCTTCCCTTACGCTCATACGATACCAACACAATCTCAAGGCTCTCTACTACTTCAGACATTGTGGGCCTTTCCTTTGGTTTAAGTTGTAAACAATTGTTCGCAAGTTTGGCAAAGTACTTAAGACTATGTGGTGTTGTTTCTCCATTAAGAGAGGGATCGATGATTCGGTCAAGCTTTCCCTTTTTGATGTACATTTTTGCCCAATTAATTAGACTAATTTGCTCGTCCTCAAGTCTATCATCTAACGGTGGCCGACCACACAAGACTTCCAACAACACCACGCCAAAGGCATACACATCAGATTTCCTGGTTACTTGACCAGTGATCAAATATTCTGGATCCCAATATCCTCTTGTTGCTTTGACTTTTGTGCTAACATGGGTTGTTGCTTGGCTTGTAATGAGTTTACATAACCCGAAATCAGAAACCTTTGCTGCCAATTTCTCATCCAACAAAATGTTTGTGCTCTTCACATCTCGGTGTATGATACGTTGTTCGGTACCCGCATGAAGATAGTCGAGTCCTCGTGCAACACCAAGGCAAATTTCGAGCCTTTGAGCCCACCTTAGATGTGATATACTTCTACCGCTTTCTTCTCTACTTGATTTGTAAAGATGACTAGCGAGAGTCCCACAAGCTACATATTCATAAACAAGAATCATCTCCTGATTCTCATTGCAATAGCCGATTAGCGAAACGAGATTAGTATGATGGAACTTTGAAAGCAATTTTACCTCTGTCCAAAATTCTTCAGCACCTTGGTTGGACTGGGCATTCAACCTCTTTATTGCAACAACGGTGTTCATAGCACCATCGTTAATGAACCCCTTATATACCTTGCCGAATCCTCCAGTTCCAAGAACTAATTCATCATCAAAGTCATTCGTCGCCATTAGTATTTCATGCAATGAAAAGCAATGACAAGATCCCTTAACTTGAATCACGCCATCATCGATTGGATTCTCCCTCTCAAAAGAGATCGGGGTGTTGGACGAGGCTTCCGCTTTATCAAAGTGTTTTGGAGACGGCAAGGCATGCGAAATCTCATCCATATTTTCCGGGAGGTGAATTTCGTGATTCGAATCTGGACCACTAGAAACGTTAATGGCAAGCGGGCCGGTCTTGTGTAAAATTCTCCTTCTGTAAATCTGAAATGGTCCGGAGAATCTCTAAGAAGCACTAGACAATGAGGGATGAGAGATATTGGTCATGAAACCGCGTAGATGATATTGACGGAGATATTCATCAAAAGAATACCCTCAAATCAGGATTGGGGAATCCTATAGCGAGTTGTCGATGTTGTTTTGTTGCCCATATTAAAGGATGACTTGACGCGGCAACATCTTTCTTCCTTGCCTCGCTATTCTAAACAATTCAGTGGAAGAAGTTAGGGATCCAAGAAATTATACTCCCGTGCATCAAATTTGTAATCAAACCAATCAATGTGAAATCGTAAGAAAATTAATTCTACAAAGTATACAATCAAAAGGTTCATAGCTGTTATGGGCAGGGCCATGCTCCATAGCTCTTTTAGCTCTTCTATTACCTAAACAGAGAGAAACATAGCACATAATACATACATACAAATATGTACGTACATACAAAAACAAACACAGGGGCGGTGTCAAGATTTAAAATCGTAAGAATATCAATTTGATTTAAAGAGTACATGTTCTAAAGTTAATTATCACATATTTTCATAGTCTAATTATCGATCAACATAGAAAAATAAAATAACACTCTATTAAGCTGGAACTTGACGTTTTTCATTTCCAGAAATCGTTCATTTCCAATTGCCTCCGCCGTTACATACATATATACATAAAAACATGTATTTACAAATTTATATAGGCAGGGCCATTCCTCATAGCTCTTTCAGCTCCTCGATCTATTACCTAGACAGAGAAGAAACAGAGCACATATACATGCATACATTGGCAGAGCCAGGATTTAACATCAGAGGTGGCATCCGAGGGAAAAAAAAAGAAGAAAAAAAAAGAGCACAATATTCTAAAGTTAAGTGTTCATAATATCCAAAAATTTATACATTCTGATAGTTTAATTCCCCTTCTAGTATCCTAATCCGTTCTTACTGTATTTAGGAGAAACCTACCTCACATAGCTATAAACCACATGTGGAATTTCAGTATAACCTCATTTTGTATACAGTACACTGATTCTAATTGATACATTCATATATATCATGTTGCCAAGTAGGGGTACCGGCCATCTACTTGTATGCATTTGATAGAGTTCAAATTAATCTCACTAACAACAACTAGTGGCATAGCGAGGAATTTGGCTCGGTGGCCATTAATTAACATGGTCTTAGAATTTTCTATTATTTTTCATGGTAAACAACCATAATGTAAAAGAAAAGAACTTAGAAGGCAAACTTTGCTACAATATACGATGGATAAAGGGCCTTTATGAAAAACAAACGTATTTTGGAGAATTAGATAAAGATACTAGGAGATGTAAGTGTTACAAGAGGGAAAATGTAACTTTCAGATACAAATTATCATGGCCATTATAATTTGGGGAGTAAAGCTGAAATTATTAAAAATTACAGTGGGGGCCCGTGCCCCCACTGGTCTCCATGTGGCTCTGCCACTAACTACAACTAACAATGCTTACTTTGGCCGAGACAAAAAAGGGAAAAAACTTGTATCTCTACAAGTTGCTGTAAACGTGGGGTCCGTTAAGCTCACTGGGCCTAGAAAACTAAGGGATGGCCCTGTGCTTTCACCAATCCCATTTGTACAAATACCAATATCTAATAATAAGTTGTATTGGTGTTGACCTAAAATGTTCCTCAATCGAAATCGACAGAGTTTTGAGATAACAACACTCGGATAATATTTGATATGATTTTAAGTGTATTAGGTTTGTAAGAAAAAAAGTGTGCAAAATTGCAACCCATTTGACACAATTTGAAAAAAAGTGTACTGTTTTTTTTTTTATAACAACAAAAAATGGTTCTATTTTGATTAGTAAAAATTCAGTAGTTGATAATGGATTTTACGTTTTGTTTTTTCAAAAGAGCTTCTCCAACGGATAAAACAAAGTCATTTTGATTCAAAATAATAGGAGAGTTGATCATTTCTATTACTTTTTTATTATTCAAAAGGGTTAATTTTTGGATGTAAGTAACTTTTGGATCTTTACATAACGTGTTTCGACAGTAGTTATTGACTGGACATGTCAGTGAAATGCATATAGAAATCAAATGAGTTTATTTTAGGGTTAAATATCTACTTCCCCCCTAAACTATTCCAATTTTAGTTACTTCCCCCCTGAACTACCAATTGAAGTTACTTGCCCCTCCAACTATGAAAACGTTATTCCCTTCATCCAATCCCTAATTGTCTTCCAATTGTTGGACGGAAAACTGAACACTTCTTACACCAAAATGGTTTTGATGCCCTGAATGTGGTTTGGCGCCAATAGAAGGGTATTATGGACATTCCAACTCAAACCCTAACTCACTAAAAACCCACAACGGCACAACCCCTTGTAATCTCAAAAACCCACAACCTGGATCATCAAATACAGAGAGAGATAGAGTGTGTGACCTATCTACAATGGCATGGTTCTTGAGAGATCCAAATGGAAGAACACCAAGATGTAAGTCTTTTTTAATATCTATTCTGAGATTTGCATATTTAATATCACATTCTTTATATTAATATCTATTCTGAGATCCAAATGGAAGAACACCAAGACTTAAGTCTGCTTTAATATCATACTCTTTATATTATAATCGCACTCCTTTAGAACTTTTCGATTATTCTATGGGTTTGAATCTGTGGTCCCAACCATGGTTCAAAGCCTATTATATGGGTATGAACTTTTCGATTATTATATGGGTATACTCTATATTATAATCCTACTCCTTTAGAACTTTTCAATTATTATAGAACTTTTCGATTATAATCTTACAAATCTTGCATGTTTGTATGTTTTTTTAAACCTTTGCAGATTCCAGTCCTGAATACTTTAGTATTAAGTTGAATCATGGTGGAAATATAGTTAGGGATATCATAGAGTATTATGTCGGTGGTACTATGAGCTACGTTGATTACTGTCAATGTCTAAGGAAGTTGGGTATGTGGAAGAAGTAGCTCTTTTCTACAAGGTTCAAAATAATGGAAAATGGGTTTTTAAAAAGATCGAATTTGATGGTGATGTCACAACCATGGTTCAAAGCCTTAGAAATGGTTTGGTGGAAGTGTTTATAACTGATAGTAATTTGGAAGGTCTTACTGGTGTTGAGTACAATGCCAATGTGGATGTGAAAGATGGCCTTTTAGATATTGATATCACTAGTTGGGAATGGGATTGTGGATCATTTTCACAGGACAACTATAATTATCTGGATTTCACAACTCACATACCAAACCCACCATCCTCCATTGAACCACTTTCCACCAATGAACCACCACCCACCACTAGAAGAAGAAATGCTAGAAGAAAACCTATTCATCATGATTCTGATTCAGAATCTGATCCTGATGTTTTCATAGACAATGATTATGAATTCAGTGAAGATGATGATGCTTTGTTTGATGCCAATGTGGATAAAGACATAGAGTGGTGTGGTGTGAGGCAGAAAAAGGTAGTTGGAAGTAATATTCCCCATAATTGTTTGTCTGAAACAGAGTCTGAGGAAGGGGATTCTTCTGATGGTTTTATGAGTTTCGACTCTTCTTCTGATCAAGACAAGAAGGACAAGCCAAAGTTTAGGAAATATAGGCCTGTACTAGGGAAAGTACAACCTATAATAGAGGAAAATATGATTTTTAAGAACAGGGCTCAATGTGTAGAAGCTATAATGCAACATGCAATTGTCAATGGAAAAGCAATCACATTTGAAAAGAATGACACAGATAGAGTCAGAGCTCATTGCCTTGCTCCTTGCCCATGGAATATACTAGCCTCAAGCATCACAGGTGATAGGAAAACCTTGCAAGTTAAGACATTAAACCTTAATCATAAACAATGTGGCTAGAATTGGACTAACAAGCTAATAAACTCAAGCTGGTTGTCAAGAACTTATTTCAAAGAGTTCAAGATCGATCCCTCATGGCCTGTTACTCAAATTGTGGAACGAGTAATGGCTGATTATATTGTCAAAATATCTCCACAAATGGCATACAATGCTAGGAAGAAGGCAGTTAAAAAAATAGAGGGTTCTTATACTGAGCAATATGAGAAGTTATGGGATTATTGTGGAGAGATGAGTAGAACCAATCCAGGAACCTCAGTATACATGCATTTTAGGAAAGATATGGATGGATTTACCACTAATCAACTTCAAAGAATTTATATTTGCTGGGTTGCATTAAAGCAGGGGTTCATTGAGGGTTCTAGGCCTATAATTGGAGTAGATGGTTGTCATTTGAAAGGCCCCCATGGTGGGCAACTATTGGCAGTAGTAGGGATAGATGGGAATAACCAAATTTATCCAGTAGCTTATGCAATGGTTGAGGTTGAAGAGAAGGCAAAAGGTTTGGTCTGGAGGTTTTCCGTCCAAGAATACCGTCTTGGTCTGACTGAAGTGAGGGATTGGATGAAGGGAACAACGTTTTCATAGTTGGAGGGGCAAGTAACTTCAATTGGTAGTTCAGGGGGAAGTAACTAAAATTGAAATAGTTTAGGGGGAAGTAGATATTTAACCCTTTATTTTAATTTACCATTGTTTGTAACTGCAATAGTAGTAACTAATTAGGGTGACCAGTTATGTTAAGCACATCTCGATTAATAAGTTTAGAAGATCAATTTATCGACCAGAGATAATTTTGAAGTCGGCTAAATAAGATAAACCTGCAGATGTTTCTTGTTTCTATATATTATCCTGACAATCTAAATGACTAAATCTGAACCACATATGGGTGAAATTAAGGGAAAGGCTACAATACACACCCCTTATTTGGGTGTGTATCATATACACCCCCCAAAATGTTATGAATTATAGAGAAAATGTTACGAATCGTATTGCTAAAAAGTTATGAATCGTATAAAGGTTACGATATACACCAAAATGTTATGACATAATGAAAATGTTACAAATCGTACTGCGGAAAAGTTATGAATTCTAGAACAAAAATTATGAAACATGCTAAAATGTTATGAATGAACCATAAAATAGGTGCATATGGTACACCCTTTTAAGGGGTGTGTATT
Source organism: Rhododendron simsii (assembly GCA_014282245.1). Taxonomy (NCBI): domain Eukaryota; kingdom Viridiplantae; phylum Streptophyta; class Magnoliopsida; order Ericales; family Ericaceae; genus Rhododendron; species Rhododendron simsii. The sequence continues at coordinate 10,154,507 of CM024954.1, forward strand.
ATCGACGAAAAGAAACAAAAATAGAAGTTACCTTGTAAGATTCCAAAAGTTGATCGATGAGTTTCCCCAGCTAAAAAGTCAACTTGCCTCACTCTTTTTCCGTCAATGCTTCGATAACCTCTAGAGAGAGAGAGAGAGAGAGAGAGAGAGAGAGAGAGATGAAATGAAAGGGGAGGACGAAATGACTAAATCTAAACCATATATGGGTGCAATTAATCGACGAAAAGAAACAAAAATAGAAGTTACCTTGTAAGATTCCAGAAGTTGATTGATCAGTTTCCCACGCCAAAAAGTCAACTTGCCTCACTCTTTTTCCGTCAATGCTTCAATAACCTCCCGTGTAGAGAGAGAGAGAGAGAGAGAGAGAGAGAGAGAGAGAGAGAAATCGATGAAATGAAAAGGGGAGGACGGAGGACCAGATGCAACGTGATCAAAAGAAGGTTATTCAATGACTTGAACCTGCAACACCAGAAATGTTAATGGCAAGAAGGACTTGTACAACATTCTCCATCTCTAAAGCTGAAATGGTCTGTATAATATTTCATAAACACTTGACAATGGGGGAGGGATGAGAGATATTGACGAAACCGCGTTGATGGATAATGGTAAAACACTTTAAAATGATAGTTTTACACTGTGTCATGGACATTTCTGGGGCCCCAAATCAACAACCAGTCGGCCCCAAGTTGGAATGGGGGACGGTGCTTCTAAGCGCACGCCAAATTTGTCTTGGTACACGTTTTGACACCAAATAAGAGAGCAAGCATAACAATCTAATCATACTTTTAAGTAAAATCCCACACATTTTCGTCCCTACATTTTCTCCTGTCCTATTCTCCTTCCTCTGTTTAGAGGAGCCCGTGGTCTAATAGATGTAATTGCCTCAATTTTTAGCTCGTTTTTGTTTTTTAAATCAAATTCTAAAACGAAAAACACCCAAGATACAGATTTTTTTTCACGGATTTGTGGACAATATTTCTTAGAGCCCACTTTTAGATCTTACACAAATGATCCGATTTGTTCATTAATTTTCTAGTACTCCCCTATCCCATTTTTCGTTGTCCATTTTTGAATTGTGTGTCATTTTTTAATTGCTTATATCTTTCAATCTATAATGTTTTTTATAATTTTGAAAATGTTGTATTATAGAATTAATACAAGTGGTCTGCAGCAGCTTTAATTAGGAAAAAGTAAAAGAAATTGTCTTGTTTCCGGCTATGCGGTAAATAGGTTGTTTACAACACCAATCAATCTCAGCCTTCTATTCACACAATCAATGGCTGAGATTCATTTTCAATTATAATCGGTCACAATTAACTCTTCACCGGAAAAGTTTCATTAAAATCCAGACTGTCCAAAATATTTTTGAACGGTCACGATTGAGTGCTATAAACACTTATTTACAACACAGCCGAAAACAAATTTTTCTCAATGTATAAAAGAGAAAAAGCCACTTGACCAATTGAAGAGAGAGAATGTTCACATGTTGGAGTATGCCCCTTCTCAATTTTTGTTTTTCTTTTCAGTATTAACTTTCAGTGTGTCATGATAAATTATGCACTCGCGAGCTCGTTCGAGCCAAGTTTAAGGCAGCTCGAGCTCGGCTCGTTTGTTAAACGAGCTACGTAATTGAGCTCGAGCTCGAGCTCGTTCGTTTTTGAATTGAGTCGAGCTTGAACGAGCTGTTAGCAAGCCGAGTCGTGAGTCGGTTTGTTTGCAGTCCTAATTGACGGATTTCAAGACTTATTTGGATGCAAGTAGAAACTTCCCAATCAGGTATGGACCGATACATTTAGGGTTGCTTCCAAACAGGATCGATGTTTCTTTTGTCTAACGGGCTGGTAACCTGGTAGCTAGCTAGTGTCTTAAGAATGACTCATGGTAAGCAGGTTTCTGGCAATTGGGCATCCATACAGATGATCGTCCCAAAACTGGCTTTTACATTCCTGATCACCACTTCCAGTGGTCAGTCATGCCTTTTGGTAACAGTTCTTCCAACAACATAGTAACACAGACGTAGAAAGATCAGTACATGTCGGGTTCTTGCGTCAACTTGTCCTTTTCGCCACGTTAATCCTTCCGGTCATTATCTCGTCCAGTAGAATCTTGGATGACTGGATTCTAATACTAAAGTAAATAATAATAAATAAATAAATTTTCAATCTTTTAACCAAATTGATAAGTCCTCTTCGAATAAAAATTAAAATGGTTCTTTCAAGTGGTAAAAAAATAAATAGTTATTCATAAATTTTGTCTCGTTCTATCAAAAAATTCTCTTCTAGTGGTAAAAGAAAAGGTCCTTTTGATTTAAAATGTGTGAGAATCGATAATTTGTTCTCTGCGCCCGATTTGTCAACAGCCACTACGGTTATAACTGTTGGGTTCCCTTCTTATGTTAATTTTTTTGGAGGCCCAATAACATTTTGTTTGGCCCAAAAAATTTATTGTTGTTTTTTGGGTAGTCTTTGGTGGAATGTTCTACACATCCTTGGCACATGTTTTGTTAGCTTCTCTTTGGAAGCTCTTGGAAGCAACATAAGGTCTTGTCTCTTGGGAGCAAATATTACTGGAACTTGGAGGAAATAAAAAAACGCGAGTGTGCATCAAGAGGCAAGAGTGCTCCTCTGTGTGTGTGTCTTTCGGTTTTATAAGAAGCTTCAAGTCGCGCAGCCTCCTAAAGCTTCCAATTTTGGATATTTCAGTCAGCTCTGTTCTAATGTTAAAATGGTTTCTCCAAAATGTAAATCCCATGCAGGTAAATAGATTTTTTTCAATTAAACTACAATATAATTTGCTGATTATTGGCTAATGTTAAAGCTTTACAATGAGCAAGTGCAATATTAATTGTTCAAAAGTTTGCTAATTACTTTTTATTCACGTTTTTACAGAATTAAGAATGGTTTATACAGAATCAACCAGTCCACCACATACAGAAAACAAGAAAACTAACAGATTACAGATCTCTTTATATACTAGACTAGATACAGTACTTGAGCACATACGTGTTACCGCTCCCAGTAATGAGCTGGTGGACGAACTAAATTTGAAATAAGATAGCTCTGTCCGCCGATTGTGAACTCGCTTTCGGCAGAGATGAGGCCGTTGTAGGTTTGGGGGACATCGGCCATCTGGACGGAATTCTCCCAAGCCTCTTGCATTTGCAATGAAGATTCAAGGCCGTGCAACACATCGTTCATAGAAGGGCGTCGGATCCCCGGGCTAACCAGGCAACTCAGTGCTATATTGACATAATGCCTCAGACATTCAGGAGCTACTTTGCCGATTAGGTATGGATCAATGACCTCATCGATAGTTCCTATTTCGATGCAAAATCGGAACCAATCAAGTAACAAAACCTCATCCGTGTTTTGGTCTCGAAAACAAGGGGTTTTGGCACACAATACTTCCAACAACACGACACCGAAAGCATACACATCGGTTTTCCTTGTCACTTTACCAGTGTGCACGTACTCACGGTCCAAATATCCCATCGTACCAAAATATCTCATCGTGTCAATAATATTTGTTTCCACGCCCCCGCTTGCCATCCTAGGGTGAATCGGCACGGAATGTTCAAAATTGGCAACTGCCGCAACACATTTATCATCCAGAAGTACGTTTGATGGGTTCAGCTGACAGTGGACGAATTGTTGCTGTACATTCGAATGGAGGTAATCGAGACCTCGTGCGGTGTCGATGCAAATCTCAAGCCGCTTTTTCCAAAGAAGTGGATCGTAATCGCTTTCGTGGAGATGACTTTTCAATGTCCCGTTTACCATGTAATTGTACACGAGGATCAACTCCTGTTTTTCATTACAAAATCCAATCAAAGAGACTATGTTAGGGTGACAGCTAAGAGATTGTACCTTAATCTCGGCACTATATTCTTTCAAGCTTTGTCTCGACGTTGATATGAACCTTTTGATCGCAACATCAAGATTTCCCCCCGCCATATATCCCTTGTACAAGCTAAAAAAATCGTATTGGCTAATCAAAAGACCGTCATTGAAATCATTTGTGGCAGCACAAATCTCAACAAGAGAGAAACGACGGTATACGGATTGGGTAAGGTCGCCTATAACTGGTCCTCCACCGTCATTTGAACCGTTGCCCTTCCCTGGTCTCAACCAACGATTCATACCATTAGGCACAAGCTTTATGCCCTGAAACGGCTTTGCAATAGTTCCATGCGATCTTCCCTTACGCTGATCATGCGACATCAATGCAATCTCAAGGCTCTCCACTACTTCAGACATTGTAGGCCTTTCCTCTGGTTTAGTATGTAAACAATTGGTAGCAAGTTTTGCGAAGTACTTAAGACTATGTGGTGTTGTTTCTCCACTAAGAGAGGGATCGATGATTCGGTCAAGCATTCCCTTTCCGATGTACATTTTTGCCCAAAGAATTAGACTATTTTGCTCCTCCCCGAGTCTATCGTCTAACGGTGGCCGACCACACAAGACTTCTAACAACACCACGCCAAAGGCATACACATCAGATTTCCTGGTTACTCGACCGGTGATTAAATATTCTGGATCCCAATATCCGCGCGTTGCTTTGACTTTTGTGCTAACATGGGTTGTTGTTTGGCTTGTAATGCATTTACATATCCCGAAATCAGAAACCTTCGCTATCCAATTCTCATCCAACAAAATGTTTGTGCTCTTCACATCTCGGTGTATAATAAGTTGTTTGGTACCAGTATGAAGATAGTCGAGTCCTCGTGCAGCACCAAGGCAAATGTTGAGCCTTTGAGCCCATGTTAGATGAGATATACTTTTACCATATTCTTCTCTACTTGATTTGTAAAGATGATTGGCGAGAGTCCCACGAACTATGTATTCGTAAACAAGAATCATCTCTTGATTCTCGTTGCCATAGCCGATGAGTGAAACGAGATTAGTATGATGGAACTTTGAAAGCAACTTTACCTCTGTCCAAAATTCTTCAGCACCTTGGTTGGACTGGGCATTCAACCTCTTTATGGCAACCATCGTAGCACCATCGTCGATGAACCCCTTATATACCTTACCGAATCCCCCGATCCCGATAACTAATGCATCATCAAAATTGTTAGTCGCTATTTTTACCTCGTCCAGTGAAAAGCAACGACAAGTGCCCTCCGATTGAATCACATCACCGTCGATTGGATTCTGACTCTTTGAAATGGGTAACCGATTGGACGAGGCTCCGGGCAGAGCATGTTCTGGAGAGGGTAACAAGTCAAAAAGATCAGTAACATTGGCGGGAAGCCCAACTGGCTGACTAATTTGGTCTTCTTCAAAATTCTGGCTCTTTAGAGATGACATGTTCCGGAGAATATTTTTGGAACACTGGCAGCTACTGTTAAGAATGGGGAATTCGGAGATAAAGATGTCACTGGTGACGAGGGGGGAGAGAGAGAGAGAGACGGGAAAGGGGTAAGAGAGAAATAAATGGTAATGGACGTTGACGCCAAGCCAACTTGTAGGAAATTACTGGGAAAATGTTTAACTCCAAATGTCAAAAAGTGGCCCCCTACTCGGCGGCTCCTCCTTCTCCACGGAGGCGGGGGGCTGCTCCCCCCCTTGCTGCTCCCCTTGCTGTTGCCCGGGCTTTCCGGGCCCACTCCGGTCTCGCTCCGATGATCGGAAACGTTCACTTTGTAGAGCTCGTCGAGTAGAACAAACATGTCAAAAATCAGCTTGATTGGATATCATTAAGTGCCTGATCGGAACCTTTTTATCTTAAAAAGAATGGATCCGAAACACTGGATTAAATCCATTGTAACCCATGGACCGAGAGTTATATGGGCTCCGATCAGGCACTTAATGATATCCAATCAAGCTGATTTTTGACATGGTTGTTCTACTCGACGAGCTCTATAAAGTGAACGTTTCCGATCATCGGAGCGAGACCGGAGTGGGCCTAGAAAGCCCGGGCAGCAGCAAGGGGAGCAGCAAGGGGGGAGCAGCCCCCCGCCTCCCTTCTCCACACGGTTTGCGTCTCTAGTACCCGAGAATTAGTGTCTTTTTGTTATTACTTATATATTTCGATTTATAACGAATTTCATAATTCTGCGAACTTTAGATAATAGATTTAATAGAAATCTATAAAATAATATTTATTTTGTATATTTTCTTAGATCCATATGAAAAAATTTAAGCGATTAAAAATGGCACACCAAATAAGTACTTACTTCTTAAGAATACTTAGTGAAACAAGAATTCTTAATTATTTTTCTTTCCAAAGTTGCAAAATAAGTACTCCATCCTTCTCTTTTTTAGAGTTCAGTGTTTTATTTTGAGATATCCTTTAATAAGTGTCTATTTTATAAAATTAGTGAGTAAAAGTTGATATATTTTTCTTTTTGCCCATAAAAGTATATTTTATTTTGAAAAATTATGTTGTATTTAGATGAGTTTTTGAAAAATTTTTGAAAAATTTTGTAGGGTTATAAGTGGAGAGAGAAATGAGAGTAATGATTGAAAGTATGGGTAATGATTGGAGAGAGATAAAAAGACAAATGAGAAAAATGGTTAGAGATAGGTGTGAGTAATGATTGAAAGTTGGAGTAATGAGTATTTTTTGAGTTAAGAATTTTTTTCCAAATCACAATCCAAACAAGGCATTAGTGATTAAAAAAGTAATGATGATGTTCCATAGAGGGTAAATAAGAAAAGTTGAGATAAATGCTGATGCGAAATATGTCTCCTTAATAAGTTGAAGTTACAAAATAAATACTTCAAAATGATGAAGTGTGGATTTATTTTTTGAGAAGGCTTAGCGGTTTAATAGATGGAGATATGCATGGGGGTGTGGTCTGCACCGTTAATTAAAGCTTTTGATAGGGTCCACTCTCAACTACTTGCACCATAGTGTGTCCAAGTCAGTTTATTTACTGTAATTCGGGTAGTTGACTTATCAGCACTGAACTAACTAATGAGAGATTGCTGCATATAGGCGAAACCCACATGAATTAATATACAACACTTAAAGAGGTTTCGAACTTGAGATATAAGAGTAATCAAGCCCCCAAATCTTAAACTCTTGATTAAATAAATAAAGGGAAAATGACAGTTCAGGACGTATTTTGACCATTAATATCCGCCAAGAACATGCTGAGAATATTTGTTATGATGAAAATGTCCTTAGCGAATTATCAAAACACGTCATTGACCATCATTTTCCCTTAAATAAACTTGTCTCTTGCTCTATACATTTTTCATGTGTGTGTCTATGTGTTTATTACTGTAATTTTTTGCTTCCTAGTTGTAATAACTTAATTAAGGGGGAGTTTTTAGACTGCATCATTTGCATTTTAAGATAATGAATTCTTTTTCAGCATTTCCCATGGAAACTAAAAAGAACAAATGAGACTTGGAAACTCTGTTCATTTTGAGCAAACTTTTGTTCGCTCATACTTATTTTTATTTTTAAAATTCCTCCAGTCATAAAGAGAAACCAAAAAAAAAAATACCCACAAATGACTTATAAGCATCAAAAATTCAGAAAACTCAAAAAAGCAAATCACAAATGGGGCCTTCATTGGACTGGAAGAACATGTTTTGATGTACGTGATTGTTGCTGAATTTCATTAGCTCACACGACAAAGAGATAGAAGGATTTCAGAAATAATCACGCCAAATAACATGGCGTCTACCGTAGAAGCTTGATACTGCAAGCTAGTACTGTAGCCATGATAGTTCATCCAAAAATACTAGGTACAGACACGCAAATGCACGGGCACACGGCACGCACACTCACACCGGCCAAGGGATCGACCGTGTCCGTGTGATGGGAGAAAAGAGAGTGATAACCGGTTATTAATTGCCCAAGTAAAGATGGAGAAAGATTGAGCAAAGTAGAGATGGATAACATGGACAAGATTTGGGGAAGAGAATAAGAGAACTCGTGGTATATTTTACGCCCACTGTAGTTTTGGGCTTTGTTCGGCCCTCGGGTGTTCTTGAACTTTCATTGTATATTCTGGGTATTGTAGACCCATAGGTGTTTGGGCTTTGTCCCAATTTGGCTGTATTCCGATGTTTGATTAGTTCTAATTGATGCATTCACGAAAAGAATCATATGAATTTAAATACAAACTATTGGATAACGAGTAATTATTCAGGAGCCTGGAAGCACCACATGATAGAATGGGAAAAAAATAAAGAGAAATTCGGAAAATACAAATTGCGAAATTAATAGTAGCAGACTGGATTTGGAGGGTCATTTCCTGCCGCCCATCCACTTGGATTGTCTTCAGAGTGACACACTTGGGAACTTGCAAGAGCCATGGCCTACTCAAGAAAATTTACAAGAAGGAAATATCAATCAGTACAAGGATAGAAACTGTACTCAAAACAATACAGTATACACATATTACTAGCATTAGTTAAGCTAATTTACTACACGAGCCTGTTTATTTGACCGGGTATGATTTACCAAATTGAACTATACAATGTGACCACATGTCTTGTTAAATGTTTACCGGCCTGGACAAATCATCCATTGGATATATAATCTCACGAAGTATACTACGAGGGGTATGGTATTATATATAGTCCAATCACTATAATTACTTCAACGGGACAATCGATCCTGTGAGATAATATATCCCTTCGATGTTAATCCCGGCAAACAAACGGTCAGAGTGACTAAAAGGACTATTCCTAATTTGCAAAACTCAAGCCATTTCATTAGGGGTTTTTTTTTTTTTTTTTCAATTGCTGTCCTAGCTCTGACTCTCTCTCCCAAATGATAAAAATGGAACTTACTTGGATCCCTTGTGGTTTCAACAGCAAGTCCATTGAAGTAGCAAGTTGCGCCAGTATTCCGAAATTTCGCCCAATACGAACTAAAAGCATAACTCGCGTGTGAAAACACCGAAATCGGCTCATAACACTCCCTCCTGCGCTCAATCGCAGCACAAGTCCCGTTCCCCCGACCACAAACATCCCCTAATGCCGACTCTAGCTCTGTCGAATTCACCCCCTTCGCCGCCACACACCATATGTTTCCCCGGTATGGCCTATTATTCGTTGCCTCTGGCAATGGTGTAGCGTACTTGGATTCTGACCTTCTCCCGGTCAAGTCCAACTCATAGACGGGCCTTCCGTTAGGGTAAAACAAGCCCCAATGTCGCTCCGTCCCTGGCCCGGGCTTTTGATTTTCATTATATAGGGAAAAAATAAATGTCGGTATTATCAACCCTGGCCTAGCCGGTGTCCCTATTGGTGGTTTGGCAGTCATCTTTTGTACGAGGTTGCGGTTGTAAGTGGCTGCGTTGTATATATTTGCACCATATTGTTCAATGTCACCGTCGTTAGGCCAACCGGTCTCTGCTATCGCTAACTTGATATTTTGATGCCCTAATTTGGTCATGGCAAAGATGATCGAGTCTAGCATTTGGTCCAAAAGGTTGTTGTACTCTAACCCGGTGACAGGGTCCGTGTAGATTAAGTTTTGGCTTCTACATAGCGCGAAATCAAGGTTTATGTTGGTAGGATCTTCAGACCATGGAAAGTATGGGTAAACATCGATGAAGAAAAACGACCTGGTCCTCCCCAAAAAATCTAACAACGGAACCATGATTCGTTCCAATATATCGAACCTAAATCTTCCGGAAGAAGGCGGGTAGCTCGATTCCAACACATCCATGGCGAGTGGAGTCCCGACTTTAATATTCCTAATGTTGTGCCACTTGAGCGCGATCTGGATCCTGGTCATGGCCGGGACCAGGTCGCCCCACAACCGTTGGTCTTGGGTGCCATTGTAGCTCAGGATTTCGTTCCCGACAAGTATGAACCGGATCATGGTCTCCGGGTAGTACGGGAGGACATTTTCGCGTACCCAAAGGTCCGCTTCGGCTCTGTTCGAAGCGATTTTTGGAATTAGGTCATTTGGGACCATTATAGAGACATGCATATTAGTTCCAGATAATTGCCTGAGGATTTCTGGGTTAGCATCGTATATCTTCACTAGACCGGCATTCATGCTTTCGAGGAGCTGAACTGATTGGGAGGGGGGTGGTAAATCGTTGCCTAGCTGCCCATAGTTAACTCCAATCCTGTTTGAATTTGTTGCACCTGCCAAAGGGAGTGAGAGAAAGGTTAGCGGAAGCCAGAGTAAGAGAGAGAAGAATCGCGTACGACGAATTAAAAGGACGTACGAAATCATCCACGGGCGGATATGGACATCGGAATTTCACTACGAAAGAGGAGAGAATATTTTGCTAAAACGCTAGAGCTTCGAAACTCCTGTTATGTTCCAAGAGTATCGCGCAAAACGAAATGTCAAAATACCCAAAGGAAAACTCAGGTCAAAAAATTAATCGGGTTCGTGCAAGTCGTGAACGAATCATAACCCGAACTCGAGATGCCAGTGACAACAAGAAAGAACATGTGTTACATGAAAGAGACTTACATGAGAAAGCAAGGGGACAGAAGAAAAGCAGGGCAAGAAGTGCCGTCTCTCTCATTTTGTGTTTGTCCATCTCAAAATTCCTCCAAAGTCATGAGCAAGCAAGTGGAGAGAGAGAGAGAGAGAGAGAGAGAGAGAGAGAGAGAGAGAGAGAGAGAGAGTGCAGAAAATGGAGTAAAGGATGAGGTGTATATGTAGTGAAGTGAGTGTTAATTAAAAGAACTCGTGGAACAGTTGAACAACCAGAAATGTGAAACGTACTTAAGCGAGAATGTGATAGTTTTTAGGCTGGGTGATCTTTGCGAGATCACTCACAAGGAAAGTGAGTTCCTATTGTTTTAGTTTCATTTGGTTCTTGTTAAAACGAATTCAAACAAGAATGTGAATATGTAAATTAGAGCGATGTCAAGAAATTTCAAGCCTCGATTAATTGGAAATTTGGAAGGTATATATAACAAAGCAAAATAGAATGATATAGATCATTGAATACATGAACGAGATTATATTGTTTACACCGCCAGTATAAAAATTTGTTTCATTCAAATCAATTACATTGCGCTACGTCGCCACATGAATAAGCTCATGTGTCGGAGGCAACATGAGATTCCTTCAACTCGGGTTTGAGGAAAGCCTCGTCAAAAAGTGGTACATATGAAAAGCATTTCGGTTAAATTGGTACATATGAAAAGCAATGTGGATGTGCCTAACGAAAATGGTTTATGAACTCCTAGCATGCCACTATCTGTGGGTAGCTAATTCAGAGTTTTTTTTTTTTGTGTGCGCGCTAAAAATAAAACTACAGGTATAGTACTCTGTCACTCTCATCTGAAAGTATTTCTCCTTCATACTATACTACAATCTGTTAGGGACTCTGCGCATTCATATCGGAACTGATGCTAAGGTCCCACAACGTAAGCTAATTCAGAGTTGACATGTGTGACTTAAGGACCCAGATATCGAACCATCTTTCCCACATGATTTCTTATTGCAAATCATAAAACCATAAAGAATTGGGCTTGGGAGCTAAGCCCATGGGCTAGACTAAGCTTCTTGTAATGGGCCTTTAGAAAACCCAATAGACACAACAGTTCAAAGGTACATCAAGAATTGAGAAACCCTCAAATAAACAAAGAAAATTGGCATGCGGCCTGCTATAGTGCTATGGATTGGGAAGTTGAAAATTACAGTACATATTTGCTCAAAAGCCATCAAATAAGCAAAGAAATTGGTAAAAAAAAATTAAACCGGCAAACTCATTCCACAGAATGTGCTAACTCTAATTGTAACACTCCACTAACCCTCACTGATTTATATCGCCTGACAAAAAAAGAAAGGTGGGACTATGGAGGTAATCCTCACTGGTTGCGATGCCACGATTCGAGGTTTACTAAGTGCCAATTTGCAAAAAATTGTAAAAGCAAATTATAGAATTCTAGTTTCTAAAAGTTCACGATGGATTGTTTGCTGCATAATCAAGAAGCGGTTCTTTAAAAATCACAAGCTTTTTTTAAGCTATTTTATTGCCCGAAAGTTGATTTTTTAGAAGCTACAATTTGGATGCTTTTACAGATTCTGAAAAAAGACTACCCCGGTGAAGGACAAAATAGACTAAAATTCACAGCAAAAAGCTTATTTTGCAGTTTTTATAGCATACACTACTCTTTAGCTTCGGTAATATTTTATCTACCATTCAAATTAAGTTGCAGCAAACACTCTTCATAACTTTCTCCAGAATAAAAATTATGAATATGAAATAGAATCAATAATTTAGAATAAAAATACAAGATAAAGCTATTGCAAATTTGCAATATACTCCAGCACTATATATATGAGTTTCCATTGTCTCAGTTCCTAATTTTTTAGGTAGAATTGTCGTAATTAACTTTAGATCATCACAAGGATATTTAAGGTTTATTGATGTGAGTTGCTGCTGTCGCTGTTGCTGCTTCTTCTTCTTCTTTTTAAACAAGTGCTTATACAATCAAAACATAATAAACTTGTTAATTTCCTTGAAATCGACTTATTTATATAGGTGCTCTCTTTTTTTTAAGTGGCAAAGAAATTTTATTGTACAGGTACTCGTAAAGATTGCTTTAGAAATCATTGAAAAACATAAAAATATTTTCTACTTAAACTAGCTTTTCACTAACCTTTTTTTATTCCCCATAATGATCGCCTATTCGTGCCATGCACGACCCCATACTTAATAAGATTATATTTCACTACTGCTTAATTATTAATTCAGAATTGCTCAGCCGACCATTGTTATTAGATTCGTCCTTTCTGTGACTCATACAATAGAAAAATGTTAGAACTTCATGCATCTGTAATTACAGAAAATATCTAAAAAAATATCTAGAAAAATGTTCTGGAAATATAGCGGTTCCAGGGACATCTACAAAAATATCTAAAAAAATATCTCATAATTTCCAATAAAATTTTAATGATCCGAGCCGCTCAATATGATCAGAACGTGATTTTAAGGGTATCCCCAAGAAATCAGCAAAAGAAATTATCGGGAAGGGCTTGATCCGAATAGTTCCGAATAGCTTTTTATTGAACGATTCAAATAAAAACTGCTCAAATCAAGCCTTTTCCGGTCATTTTTTTTTGCTAATTTCACGCAGACACCCTAAAAATCACATTCTACACATATTGAACGGTTCGGATCATAAAAATTTGGTTGCGAATTATGAGATTGATATTTGAGATATTTTTTTAGATGTTTTTATAAATATTCCCAGAACCGGCCCATATATATATATATATATGCTTACTCAAGAAGATTCGTTGTATTGAACAAATTCAAGAAGTCCCATTTATTCACCATACTCAACACAAAACATTGGTCAACTATTATCTTGATCGAATAACCAATGATCATTTGAATGCTACATCTGTATCTACTCCGGCAACTGAAGACCCCATTGATGATGGAGAAGATTATTGGCATAATCTTTCCCCTGGTGAAATGCACAATCTTGATAACATGATGGAAGATTAATCTGTTCACCAGCTAGCACCTACTATCCAGTCTATTAACCTGGTTACCGAACCTATTCAAACTCAATATAGCCCGAGTCAATCAACTTTCCTATACAGGAAACTATTCAATCAACGGCTAACTATTTAATTACCCTCAGATACTATTCAAACAGTAACGACTTTTTACTGTTCATCAATCAACTGTTCACTCAACCGACAGTCCACTGTTCAACTACTGCTCAACCACGTATTGCTTACTTTCCACCGAAAGTTCACATGGCCACAGTAGGTCAATTATTCACCTGTAATGGACAGTAATCCTTGGTTTATAAAAGGATTCTCTGCCTCTGCTCAAAAGGGAGGAGCTTCTCAGCATCCGAAATGGGAGAGCCACTTCTCTCTCTAACTTCTCTTGCCTTCTCTCTTCTTCCCCCTTCTCTCTCTACTTAAATGTAATACTGCTCACTGCAGTACCCTCTTCCCCCATTAACCCTGTTCACCACCTTCTCTGAAGGTACTGTTAAATGTTCTTCTTCCTCTTCTTCGAGGACTACTGGTACTGTTAAATGTTCTTCTTCCTCTTCTTCGAGGACTACTCAATTAATGAGTTGATCCTCTCTGATCTCTATCAATGAAATAATAAACTGATGTTTATTCTGTTTTCTGTTTAAATGGTTGGCTTTGCCACCTACTGCTTAATGTTATTGTTTTAATTTTCTGTTCATGGTCGGCTCAGCCGCCTTATTAACTGTTTAATGCCTCTGTTCATGGTCGGCACAGCCGCCTGTTCTTACTGTTTACTCTGATTATGTCTCTGTTCTTCTTACTGTGTCTCTCCTTCCGCCCCCAAATGGTATCAGAGCCACTTCGGGAGTAGTGAGGTAGGTGGTTGGTGGCATGGGTCGTCCCTGAGTCGGTGGTAGAGTCCGGTGGATGAATAGTTACTAGGTAAAGTATTTATTTTCAGAAAAGAAAATGAAATTAAAAAATTATTTTGGCAAGTGGTCTTGCTTGTTGTTCTTGGTCTATTGGACAGAGTTTATACTTGATTATATGAACATGAGTTGCATGTGTTTGTTTTGTCACTATGTTCTGTACCCAGTTTTGACAAGTAAGAGTCTGTATTTGATTATATGGACATGAGTTCATGTTTCAATGGTTTCGGTGCCTGTAAAAATACTTTCAAAAATTTGAAGTAGCTGTTTTGGCTGTCCCCATTTCACATCCTGGTTTTCTGTAAAAGGTCCCGTCGAGTAAGTCCCGCGGTAGGGCAGTTAAGGGTTGGAGGCAACCGTCTGGGTGTGGGGTACGAGGGAGTGGGAGACAGTGGCTTTAAGTGATTGAAAGTATTAGGGTAGTTCTTAAACACATAGAAATCAAATACAGAAATACTGCAGTGTCAAAACAGAGTATAGATGAGTTCCTGTACAAGACACATACAAATCAAGTATAGAAAAACTGCAGCGACTGTGAACAACAAAAAGGATTTTCTTAAAATTATAAGTTTTTAAAATCCATTTCTTTTGGGTAAAGAAATATCTTATTTAGTAGTTGTCCATCCACCAGTCCCTTCCCTTATTCAGGTACGGATCCATCCACCAATCCCTCCATTCACTCCAAGGCTCTTTATTAATTATGAATTATTCATATGATAATTCTTTTGATAATGATAATTCTTTTGATAATGATGAGTCTTATGATAATTCATTTGACATAGTAAATACAGAAGAACAAGATCATGAATTTGATCATAATAATGATGAACAAAATGATTTTGATAACAATAGTGAATCTGTTTATGATGGAAAATCTATTTTTTCATCTAAAAAATATGATTATTTTTATACTCATCATGCTGAAAGTTCTTATAATTACATTGGTTCAAGTACTTCTCCTAGAGATTCAGGATCAGTACCTATAATTGATAAAACAACTATGTTAAAACAAAGATTAAGAGAATCAATTATTCAATTAAGAAATGCTAAAGCAAAAGAGGATAAACTTGATAAACTATATGCTGATTATAAGTCAGATATTAATAAACAAAAACGAAGAGAATTTAAGAAAAATTACTCTTCTAATAAAAGAGAGAAAATATTTGCTAAATGGGAAAAATATCTTGATAAAAATAATACTGAAATACATTTCTTTGATTATCTGGAAAAAATCTATTCAAAGACTGATAAAATGGTTATTTATTCAAAAGATCAATTGATAGTTAAATGGCAACAATTTATGAAAGATAAAAATGTTAAACTTCCCTTTGAAAGTTATTTACAGTTTTACAAACAACCTATTAAAACCAAAAACAATGTTCAAACAGATTTGAAGGTAATTACTAAATATAATTGGAAAATGACTAATGATACTACTAGTAAAACTGGTCATCCCCCTTTAGAACCAATTATTATTGATTACAAAGGATCAAGCATAACTGCTTCTCCTTTTAAATTACCTAGTGACAGATCTGAAAGTAAACAAATTATTGAACAAGTTAATTATACTAATCAATGTTTACACACTATAGGAAAACAACTGGATAAAATAGAAACTAAAATTGATAATGAAAAGCCCAATAATATTCCATCCACTAGTAAAACTATTGAAAAACCATTACTAATGTTGCCAGAGAAACGGCCATATGTTAAATTAAATCAAGAAAATAATATCCAAAAAATTGAAGAATTATTAACAAAACTAATTGTTAAACCTGAATCCACAAGTCCACAAATCACTGTTTTAACACAAGAAGACTCTAGTCAATATTCATTGTCCACTGATAATGAGATTTCCAATCTCCAAAATCAATTTACTAGTCAACCAATGAATATTAAACGATTGATTTACCCTTCTGCTAATCCAACTAGCATTACCAAAAATTGGTATTCTAGGCCAACACCTCCTGATCTTCAATTTGAAGAGAATAATTTATTAAATCAATTTTCTGTTTCTTCTACTAAATTATATGAATGGAATATTGATGGATTAACTGAACACCAAATTTTAGAAAAATTAAATCATATGTCTATGGCTGCTAATAGTTATCTTAGTAATACTAATCTTGATCAAACACAAATTGTTGATTTATTCACTTCTGGTTTTACTGGAATGCTAAAAGCTTGGTGGGACAAATATCTTACCAGCACCAATAGACAAGAAATTAAGCATGCTGTTCAAACTGATGACAATGGTGTCCCTATATTTGATCATGAAATGGGAACTGTTGATAAAATCATTCTAGATGGTGTTAATACCCTTATTTACACTATTATTAAACATTTTATTGGTCAACCCAGTAATATTACCTCACGTATTCATGATCAACTTAGTAATCTGCATTGTCCAACATTAAGTGATTTTAGATGGTATAAAGATGTCTTTATATCTAGAGTCATGCTAAGAGATGATTGTACTAAACCATTTTGGAAAGAAAAATTCATTAATGGTTTACCTAGTTTATTTGCTCACAAAATTAGAGATGTTCTTAGTCAACTGACTAGAACAATTGATTATGATAGATTAACTTATGGTGATTTAGTTAGTACTATTCAAAAAGAAGGATTAAGAATGTGTATTGATATGAAACTTGCTAAACAAACTCAACAAGATAAAAATAAAGCTAAATATGAATTAGGAAATTTCTGTGAACAATATGGTCTACCCCCTGTAGCACCATCACGGAAAAAGCACCAACATGATAAAGAAATTAAAAGTTCAAAAAATAAACAATTACCTTCTAAAGAAGAGTATTATGCTAAACCCAAGTCAAAAAGTCAGAATCCTAAAAAGAATAAGTCTAATAAAACTAATGATGAAAAACCCAATAAATCCAATGCTGAAAATATTACCTGTTTCAACTGTGGGAAAAAGGGGCATTATAAGTCCCAATGTAAGGTTAAGCAAAAAATTAATCAATTACTCATATCTGATGATGATAAACAAAAAATATTAGAAATATTCAAAATGGAAAATCTACATGATTCTGAGATTGAAGAAGATACTAAATCTTCTGATTACCATTCCCTTAGTGAAAGTTCTAGTAATGATCAAGTCAAAATAGGATGTACTGATAATTGTTGCAAAATGATTAATGTACTTACCAAAGATTTATCTGAAGAAGATTTATTAATTGATCTTATTAGTAAACTAGATAATACTGAGTTAAAACAACAATATATTAACAAATTAAAACAAGTTCTTACTAAACAAAGTCAAAAACTCCAATATAATAAACCAATAGTAAGTATCCATAAAACAATGGAAAGATTTAATAAAACTATTAAAGAAATTACTGTTCAAGATTTACAAATTGAAATTGAAACTATTAAGAATGAAGTTACATGGTTAAAAACACAGGTTCCAAAATGGAATCAACAGAATAAAAAATATGTTAAAATAGATACCCAGTTATCCAGTAAATCTTCTAGTAAAAACTCGGATGATTCCGAGGATGATCCTATCACTCCTCTTTCTACTCAAAAACTTAATAATCAGGACAATCTTAGAATAAATTTGATAAATCAAATTCATATTCAAAAATGGCATGCAAATGTCAAAATATTAATTGATAATTTTGAATTAAAAATCATTGCTCTAATAGATACTGGAGCAGATTTAAATTGTATTCAAGAAGGATTAATTCCTCATGAATACCATCAAAAAACTACTGAAAAATTAAGTTCTGCTAATGGTAGTAAAATGA
Organism: Rhododendron simsii; assembly: GCA_014282245.1. NCBI lineage: Eukaryota > Viridiplantae > Streptophyta > Magnoliopsida > Ericales > Ericaceae > Rhododendron > Rhododendron simsii. Next base: position 10,172,595 of record CM024954.1, read on the forward strand.
TAATTAGTCATAAAATACAAACTGCTAGTATTCACCAGAATGATGTTTGTTTTAAAACCTCATTTGTTTTAGTCAAAAATTTAACTGATAAAGCTATTCTTGGAATGCCTTTTATTTATTTGCTTTATCCGTTCACTGTTGATTATAATAAAATTACTTCTACATTTTCTGGTCAACAAGTAACTTTTGACTTACTTCTTGCACCTGATCAAAATGATTTACAACAATTACAAGATAATTCTATTAACCATTCTGATCTATTTACAGATGACTCAAAGGAGGATCAACTTCGGCAAGATTTATCTGCCAACTGTTCCTGAGGATTCTCCCCTCAGTTTTAAAAAATTAAACCATTTAACTAATATTGATGAAACCCAACAATGTCTCCTAGATGCTCTATGGAACTTATGTGGGGAGTATCGTCATAATAAACAATTTATTGATGGTTTAAATTGCCTGAATTATTATTTTTGTGAACAAAATCTATTGTTAAAAAATAATGACGCTGCTTATACCTCAATGGCCTCTGAGTTGCATCATTTATCTGTTAAATATTCAAATTTATTTGAAGAAGATGTTAAAAATCAGGCTAAATTGCATATCATGCATCATGATTTCAAAAATGTTAAAAAGGAGTGTTTTGCATTGAGGGAGCAAAACAGTGAGTTATCTAGCAGATACATTCAATTACCAGTGGGGAGTGCACAGTATGCCACCCATAGTAATTCTGGCCAAGACTTAGTAGCTAGCACCAGCAGGACTAGCAGATACATTGAATTACCCGTGGGGAGTGCACCGTATGCCACCCATAGTAATTCGCATAGTACACGCATTGCCTCTATGAGGAACTACTTCTCTACTCTATTACAGAGTATCCCTCACACACCTATCTCATTAAAAAATCAAATTGTTTTCCCACAGGATTTTCCTGTTGATTTGGTAAAAAATATTCAAAATCTGGCTAAGAGGGACGGCCACTATTTTCAGGAATTTTTATTCCAATTATTAACTGATTTGTCTACTAAAACTACTCCTGGTTTAGAAATATCTTGGGATACTCTTTATTTTAAAGACCAAGATAGAATTGAATGCCCAAGAATCAACCCTATTTGCTCAAATTATCCTTTAAGCAGGATTGATTGTCCCTGTAATTTAATATATAGTATTCCAAGAGCTTGCATTGATATGCAGTTCTTCAAAAATATTAATGTTGAATATAATAAAAAATTAATTGAAATAACTCCAATGACCCTATTGGATCATGGATTTTTGAGACAAGTTATTTTTACTAATCCGGAGCAGACTGATAGTTTTACCAGAAAACTGGCTGTCTCCATTTTAAACCTTTTTGCTAAATATGGTTCATTGAGATGCCAAGTCCTCATCAAAAGCAAAATGCCAGAATGGACTTGGACTGGTAACATTATCCCTGCTCAACATATTATGCACATTGCAGTCAACTGGCCATTCAGCAGAGTTCACCTCCCTATTCACCTCGTTGGGGATGAAGAACCCTGGCCATGCTCAAAACCAATTCGCAGTCAAATACGCCACTACAGGGCTTATTCAATTGCTGATAAACTTGGGGATGCCTATCACGATGATCTCCATGTCTATGTTGATCCTAGATCAATTTATTTAATCAGTGAAGATTCTATCCAGAAGATTCGTTGTATTGAACAAATTCAAGAAGTCCCATTTATTCATCATACTCAACACAAAACATTGGTCAACTATTATCTTGATCGAATAACCAATGATCATTTGAATGCTACATCTGTATCTACTCCGGCAACTGAAGACCCCATTGATGATGGAGAAGATTATTGGCATAATCTTTCCCCTGGTAAAATGCACAATCTTGATAACATGATGGAAGATTAATCTGTTCACCAGCTAGCACCTACTATCCAGTCTATTAACCTGGTTACCGAACCTATTCAAACTCAATATAGCCCGAGTCAATCAACTTTCCTATACAGGAAACTATTCAATCAACGGCTAACTATTTAATTACCCTCAGATACTATTCAAACAGTAACGACTTTTTACTGTTCAACTGTTCACTCAACCGACAGTCCACTGTTCAACTACTGTTCAACCACGTATTGCTTACTTTCCACCGAAAGTTCACATGGCCACAGTAGGTCAATTATTCACCTGTAATGGACAGTAATCCTTGGTTTATAAAAGGATTCTCTGCCTCTGCTCAAGAGGGAGGAGCTTCTCAGCATCCGAAATGGGAGAGCCACTTCTCTCTCTAACTTCTCTTGCCTTCTCTCTTCTTCCCCCTTCTCTCTCTACTTAAATGTAATACTGCTCACTGCAGTACCCTCTTCCCCCATTAACCCTGTTCACCACCTTCTCTGAAGGTACTGTTAAATGTTCTTCTTCCTCTTCTTCGAGGACTACTCAATTAATGAGTTGATCCTCTCTGATCTCTATCAATGAAATAATAAACTGATGTTTATTCTGTTTTCTGTTTAAATGGTTGGCTTTGCCACCTACTGCTTTATGTTATTGTGTTGCTTTATATATATATATATATATATATATATATATATATATATATATATATATATATATGAACTGACCTGATTGATCCTAGCTTTATGGAAGACTGCTTAAAATAAATTTGATTTTTTTGTCTCACTTGTGATTTGCCTTGTCAGCACAACATGCAAATAATTGTTAGGCAACGCCAACTTGGGCGGTCAAGAAGTGGTGTTAAGATTGACTTGTTCAAGTTATACTTGGCCCTGGTGACAGTTTCAAGAATTTTTAATGGGGTATTCAGAATTTATCTTAATTTTTTAAACGATAGCATATATATATATATATATATATATGCAAACTTCATATATTAGTACGAATAGTGCAATTAGAAAACATCAAAATGCATAGGAGTTTGCAATTGTTCTTGATAAAACTTTACATTTTGAGCCAAGTAAGCAAGATTATTTGGTGCACAGATCTACTAACATTTTTTCAGGGAAAATTGTGGCGAATATATAGGTTGGCATGCACAGATCTTTTTAGATATATTTTCTTCTTTTTGGAGATAAAGTGTCAACTGTCGTTCGAAAGAAGTCCGAGTATGATAGCTATACCAATAGATCATACTCTCTCTCTCTCTCTCTCTCTCCCTCTCTCTCTCTCATTTTTGTAATTTTGAACACCTACCTTGTTTTGGCTTATTGTATAATTAGGTGTTCTCAAATTCTATTTTGAACCGCAAAAGATGAAATTTTATTATTCTTTGAACTGAGGAATTACAAAGACTAAAAAGGAGCAAGTATAAGATGGCATCACAATCATAGGTACCTGAATTGATTGATTGATATTCATAATAAGGCTGAGTGTTCAAATAAACCTAAAAGACCATTACTACTTATAAAATTCGAGAAAAAAAATTATTGTGCGGTGTTCACTCCCAACCCAAAGTATTCAAATGAACTTTCCAAATTAATCGGCCGATTTACATCGCTTAAAAATTAGTACTCCAAATTTTCAGATGTCCATTCCTATTCAAAGTTGCCAGCATGAAAACACGACCACAGAGTATTGTGTCACTATCCATTGAGGAGACAAAAAGCAAACGCGTTTATGCCCCTAAATTATGGCACTTCTTGTGGTACACACACTAGTTCTTTTCTGGCAGTATTTATTTTAAACAAATAAATAGTTAGGTATAGTAGTCGCTGTTGGAAGGGAAAATTGCTTAAGCAACGAATCATATCTACTAGATAGACCTTAATTTGTTCATGTTTGAACATGGAAACTGCCCCACATGAGGCGTTGGCCAAGACTTTACTAGTACTTTCTTTAGTCCCAAGAAATTTTTCGGTACCGGGTGGGTATATTCCACGTGGTATCCGCTCAGAACATTCAGATCGTCCAATACATTTTTGGACAGCTTGGATTGAAATTCTCTCTCTCATCTCACCCCAACACTCTCTCTTATTTTTCTCTCTCCAAATCCGAGCCATCAAAAAACGCAAGGGACGGCTCGGATGCATCAAGCGGGCACCACGTGGTACCCACCCGGGACTAAAAGTACATATTTTTTAAATTAAATACAATATATTGTGAGAGAATGACATATCTTGTAAAACAACAAATAAGTAATTAAAAAATAATAACTTTAGCAAAACATGGGCTAACTAAGCACATTCTGTCTTTCCAGTGGCAAAATTTTAAAGTACTAACAAATCTTTTCCAATAAACTAAGTTCATAAAACAAAAAAAAAACAAAACAAAACAAAACAAAAAGGAAGAAAAGGAATAAAAAGAGCAGATGGTTTCATTTGGTTAGAATTTATGACGTTGATAATTTGATATGAGATGTGGGCCTTGCATGATTGTGCAGTTGGTAAGGATATGGGAGGTTTTTTTTTTTTTGGTACACTGGAAATGAGGATATCGGATATGATGCTTGAAACCACGACAAGCCTTGCAATCACAATTCTCAACCAAATGAACCACTCCAAATTGTCAAAATTAGGTTTGTGAAGTTTGATTCGGTGTTGCTTGCACTTTGTTGACTATTTGGGATTGATCTGCTAGTAAAAAAATTAAGGAACAGTGCCCATATCGGAGGTTCGAGGGCAGCGTCTTCAGAATCTAGATAAGGGTATTACGTTAATTGCTAATGTAGAGCTTAAGTGTTAAATACTTGAATTCTCTTCATCCACCATGTAGTGAAAATTGGTGTGAATTGTTAATGTACTCATTTACACAATTAGGAACGACATAAAGATATTTGTATTTTTCTATTTGTATTACGGGGGTGTTTGGGAGCCTACTTTTTGGCTTTTCATTTTCAGCTTTTTGGCTTTTTGGATTAGGGCCAGAATGTATTTTGGGTATAACAGAGTGTTTGGGAGATTTGTGCAGAATGTATTTTGAAATTGTAGTAGTGTTTGGTAGATAATTGTTGAGAATGAATTATGGGTTGCATTTTTACCATATTGCCCTTTGTCTTCTTATACCAGGTCACTTGCGTTTTTTTTTTTTCCCAATTTTTTTTTACTTTATTATTGAATAGTTTTTATGGGTTATCTATTGAAGTCTATTATTATTCTAAAGTAATATTTTGTTTTTGCCTTTTTTTTTGTGTTTTTCAGATCCGCTGTTTGCCTTTGACCTTTATATTATTGTGTTAAAATAATTATTTTTGATATGTAATTTTTTTCCTTTTTTTAATTTAAGGAAGACATTTAGTATTTTTATTTGGTATTTTAGATTTCAAATAATAAGACCAATGTTACAAGTAACACTTTAATTTAACGACAAATACAAAATCCGAAAATGACAAGAGTATTAAGGGTATTTTCGTAATATAACCTCAAAATCCAAAAATGAGAATCCCAAAAGCTCCTCCAACCCAGATTTTGGTTTTTGGCTCCTAAACCCATAATCCGAAAATCTATTCTCCCAGAATCCATTTTGAAAAGTTGTTGCCAAACACCTAAAATCCGAAAATGGGAATCCAAAAATCCAAAAATCCGGTTGCCAAACACCCCTTACATATACTTGATTGTTCTTTGTGCATTGTGTGTAATGTGATTTTGCCGATTTCTCAACAGTCGAAAGTACAAACACCATCAATCAGATGTCACATAGCTAGTCGGGGGTGCGTGTAAAAAGCTGAACCGAACACCTTTTACATCACTAAATCTAACAAGGATATATCGATGTCACTTATTTAACCAATTTGGTATATGCTAGAAATTCACTACCTGGTCATGCCAACTTATACTTAATTCTTGGTTAGAAAGAAAAATAATAATCAAGCTCCGCCCAAACCTGCACGATCCAAGCATCTTGACTCGGACTGCTCTTTTTCTAATGGTGAAAACGTGCCGCAAACAATCAATTCCACAAACAAAAAAAATAACCCAAAAAATATTCGAGACAAAAGTACCCACAGGGCCGCATCATGTGCACAAACATGCAACACCAAAAGTCTTCTTCAAATAACAATCACCGAAACAATACTCCCCTGTATCTGCCTTCTAAGATCCCATGTGACAATTTGACTTTAAACTTCATACCCACCAAAATCCTAAAAGGATTCATCGGAACTCAAATACAAACTAATAACGAGTCATTATTCAGTAGTCCAAAAGCACAACGTGAGCATCACATATTTACGCTCACATATTTACGTGGGTTACATACACTTAGTCGTGGACCCTATGAGAATGTGTGGTTGTGGCGGCGCTTCCGGACTACTGAATAATGTCACTTGAATAACAAGCCCTTCTTGCTTAATCTATGCCAGCTTGGGACCATCTCTTTTCAAATTTTCAGACTTGTTTGGTCTATTATAGCCAGTAAACCTAGCTGGCATATTGATAGTCCACGGGTCTACCAGTTTTATACAGACTGGAAACCAATCCATACCCAACCTTAAATGTATCCACAATTGCAGGTTGCAAGAAAATTATGGACACAATCATAGAAAAAAACCAAAGAGTAACCAAGAAAATTAACCTCAAAAATACGTATACCATTATCAAAATGTCAACGAATTCGATACAACTGGTTAACTCTTTGTTCTTTTATTTGGTCATTTACGCTGTGCTAATTCTAACCCCTCAAAAGTAAACAACAAAAGATAATATGAGTAGCATTACAAAAAGAATACATACATGATTTTCTGTCATCTCTTTCCCTTTCAAACGGTTGCAGCACCGTCATCTCCTTTTTTTCAAACCCATTTGATCTTTGATTTTTCGTCTATCGACAGTCGGTTGAATCAAACGAGTCTGCAAACCCGAAAGGCTTCGACGGGATGCTTGATTGCGTTTGGCTGTATGAAGAATCACTAACCATTGTTGAAGTGCCTTCATTTGCTTGCCATCTTTGAAGGGCCTGAGGAAGACTCATGTGGAAGTCAATACCGGAATCTTCTTCCTCTTCCTTGCCAGAAGGTTTCCACTCCTCCACAAGAGGCCCCAAGACGTTAACGGCATGGCCCATATCGGGCCTTTGAAATGGCTCGCGAGCTGTACAGTGGCCTGCCAGCTCAGCAACCTTAGATATGCTCTCGTAAGTGTCTTCGTCGGGGTCTAGGGTTTGATCGATGGCTTTTTGAAGGTTGTCCTTGTTGATTAGGACCCTCCGGAACCAAGTGACCAAGTGACACCTCTCCTCTGGCATTGACTCGTCTAGTGATTTTCTTCCGGTGATTATCTCCATCAGAACGACTCCAAAGGCGTAAACGTCCACTTTTGTAGTCACTCTTCCCGTAGCTGTTTGGATACCAAAGTTTATTCAGTATATTACATAACTAACTTAATTTAATACATGCGCGAAAAAAAGTAGTTTCAATACCAGTTAAAATTCAGGATAACAAACAACGAACCAAACTCACCAATGGTCGAAAAACAATACAAAATATAGAAGAAAAAGAGCTTGTGCACAATTTCAGAAAAGGGCCGAAGGGTTAGTTAAGTTTAGATTATCAGAGACAGTTGATATACCAACACAATTGCAAGCGGAACAGAAAAACAAGTGATATCAACAATGGATTTCAAAATCGCCAGGATAAGGCAAGAGATCTTTGGAAATTTTGGAAAGAAAATCTACCACAAGAAGTAAGGGCAGGAGAGAAAGAATTAATGACTGATCAGCTAAAACCAAAGCTACGAACTAATCGCTGACGTGAACAATTAGACAAAGGTGTTGCTAACAGAATGTCATTGTCTTTGTGGCAGCTTTTAAGAAACTACCAGGGCTTCGGAAATTGCCTCAGAAATAGCATCATCTCGAGACTATAGATCCTAGTCCCAGCCCTAATTCATCATCACAAGACTACAAGAAATTGCTGTATCGCTCTTACGTCTTGCCCTTACTTTTCAACAGTGTAAAAATACTGAGACTGGGTACTTCATCCTAATTCATATTTAAAATATTCAAACACAGCCTTACATAGGCAGCAGCAAAAATTCTAATCATATGAGGAATATCCATGACAGAAGGTAATTGTGTATAGAGCAGATGATACGTGCAAAAAGGAACGCTAGAGGTTTTCAGTTTCAAATTGTCGTCATCTTAAAATCATATGCAAATTCAGTGAAGCTTTGTAATAAAAGAGTTAAAGGAGACAATATAATTACCAGCATACTCAGGAGCAAGATAACCGAAAGTTCCAGCCAATCGTGTCTCCAGAGAATACTTCCCATCAGGTGCATTTTTGACTAAACCGAAATCCGCAACCTTAGCTCTCATGTCGTCCCCAAGAAGTATATTGGAAGGTTTCAAATCTCTATGAATGAAACTCTGCTGTGCCAAGCTGTGCAGATACTCAATCCCTCTGGCCACATCCAATGCAATTGTCACCCTCTGCTTCCAAGTAAGAGGAGAGTTCCCAAGTTCCCGCCACTCGAACAAATGCTGTGATAAAGTCCCCTGTGGCATGTACTCATATACCAAAAGCCTCTCATTCCCATTGATACAGTAACCTAAAAGGGCAACCAAATGCCTATGCCTAACTTTTGTTAAAACCGCGATTTCTGCTTGGAATTCGTTCATTCCCTTAGTACCCATTGCCCCTGATTCCATCCTCTTCACAGCAATCTTAGTCCCATCGTGTAATTCCCCCTTGTAAACAATTCCAAAACCTCCTCTACCCAATATATTTGCTTCATTGAAATTGTTTGTCACTTCTCGAAGCATTTGGATCGAAATCGACACATTACCACCTTCATAAACGGGCATATCTCTACGATCACTACTACTATGACTCTGTAATTCACTTTGGGCACCACCGTTCCAATTTGCACCACTGGCTACAGCACTCTTATTAGCCATTCCGTCAATCTTATTAGCCATTTCTGAACCTTTCTCAGACCCCACAACCCTCACTAGCCTCTGATGTCGCTTCTTGGCATAACACTTGTAAGAAACAAACAGAACAACACCAACAAAAACCACAACAGAAATCACAACACCAGCAATCATACCTGCTGAAGTAGAAGACCCGTTCGACGTTCCCGCCGGACTTCCACCGGTCGAGGTGGAGTTCGTGCCTCCTCCCGGTGCTGCTCCAGTGGTAACGTTGGTCCCAAGAAAAAGATTACCAGTGGTAGTAAACTTCACCGAAGACCCGAAAACGGGTATCGGGCCGCTCAGATTATTATTCGACACGTCGAGAACTTGAAGCTGAGACAAACTAGTCAAAATCTCCGGAATAAAACCAGTCAGGTTATTGTCATTCAGAAACAAGCTTCGCAACGAGGTGAGATTCGCGAATGCGGGTGAAACAGTACCCAAGAAATGCTGCTTGCCCAAATTCACAACCGTGACATTCGCATCCGTCGAATCACAACTAACAAAACTCCAACTAGAACAAGCGTTGTTCCCTTGCCAAGACTCGGCCAGAGTGATTGGATACCCGAGTGCACCCGCAACCGAAATAAGCGCAGTCACTTGGGGATCACAAGGCCCAGGAGTAGTCCTGCAGAAGCTATTAGTACTCCCGAGAGTAACAACAACCCCGCTGCCGAACACAGGCATAGGACCCTGCAACTTGTTGTTCTGCAACGAGACGTTGGCCAATTTCGGAAGACCCATCAGAGAGGCCGGCACGATTCCAGTGAGCTGATTGCCCCTCAGCTGCAAATCAAACAAATCAGTGCAACCTGACAGATCCGGAATCGAACCCGTGAACAAGTTCTGGTGGATCCAGACCTGGTGCAACTGGGTCATCGAGCTCAATACATCAATTGTTCCAGATAACCCAACGAGCTGATTGTTGAGCCACAGGTTTACGATACCGGAGCCACCGAAAGACGGCGGCAAGGATCCGGTGAGGTTGTTGTACGACAGCCGTAGGTTCTGCAAATTGGGGAAAGAAGAGAAGAAGTCTGGAACGGACCCCACGATGCCGGCGCTGCTCGCGGACAGAGTTGTCAAGCTGCTGGATTGGGTCAACTCGTCGGGAATCGTCCAGGGGGAGAGGCCGGCGTTCTGGCTGAGGCTGAGAGTTTGGAGGCTGGTGAGGCCGGCGAGGAAGTCGGGCGGGACGGAGGTGAAGTTGTTGTTGTCGAGGAAGACTTGCTGGAGGGAGGTGAGGTTGGAGAGAGAAGGGAGGGGGCCGGAGAGGAGGTTGTTCTGGAGAGAGAGGGAGGTGAGGTGCGAGAGCTGGTTGAGGGTGGAGGGGAGGGAGCCGGAGATCGATTTGGAGGCGAGGTTGATGGAGGTGACCCGGGCGGAGGAATCGCAGGAGACGCCGGTCCAGGTGCAGGGGTTGGTGCCGGTCCAGCCGGAGGGGGCGGGGGAGAGGAGGGAGAGGAGGGCGGTCATGGTGGCCGCGTCGGGGGAGGAGGCGGAGGAGGAGAGGGGGAGGAGGAGGGAGAGGAGGAGGAGGATGGAGGAGAGAGAGAGGAGGGTGGTAGGGGTTAGCATTGTGTGGGGTTTTCTTGGGAGGTGGTGGTGGGAAGGAGACGGAAGAGGAATTTGTATGAGAGAGAGGAGAGAGAGTATTTGGATGTGTTCCGCTTTCCCCCTCGAGAGGAATGCTAGGCTGGCGCCTGCTAGGGTTACACTATCACCAACTAGAAGACTACTGTATTTGTGATGGGTAAGTTAGAGCATCCGCATTATAATAAGCAAATTATTGTGGATAAGCAAACTTAACAACAATGCTCAAAAAATACCCCACATTGTAATAAGCAAAGTTACAAGTCTTTTAGCAAATAACCAAATTTCACTCATTCCATAATCAAACTTAACAACTTTTACCAATAATCAAAACTCAATAACCAAACTCAATAACTAAACTCAAAACTCAATAATTCAAAAACACCTCACATTAGAATCGTCTCATCGAGACGAATAATTTGGTGTAGTCGGGTACGTGATTGGAACTTGTTTGCGATTGGACATATGTGCATTGTGTATTATGGGGGTTTGTTTTGTTCGAGATGCAAAAATAATCAATGCAGAAGTAGAAGTTGTTAAGTTTAATTATGAACTAAATGGATAATCAAATGCTGACGTGGCACATTTTGATTATTGATTTTGATTATTCCCATTGCGGATGCTCTTAAAGATCCTAAAGATTGAATACGAGGTGACGAGACGGAATATATATCAACAATGTTATTCATACAATAATTCAAACATAATAATTTACACAATAATTTCTTATATATATATATGTGGGACCCAGACATAATAATGTGTGTGGAGCCCGTATATGTGTAAGAGATTGTGTTTGGTGTTATGTTTAAATTGTTGTGTAAGTATCATTTTTAAATATATAATGGAACAATGATACTCTAATCCGGTAACATATGTATACACAAATTGGTGGTGTTTGGAAGTATTTCATTTTTCGAGCCGAAAATTGCTCATCTTTTCATAAGGAACGAGCAATTTGGGACGAAGGGAAATTGAAATTGTTCATCTTGTAGGTATCGGGAGGGAGCTCATCCTTCCAAAATTTATTTGTTTGGTTTGATCCCGAGCTCATAAAAAATATTCAAATTGTTCACCTTTTAGGTCTCACATTAAATAGCACGTGTAGAAAAATTAATTTGAGCGAACAGTGTAGTTATACGAACAAATGTACTGATGTTGGATCAATTATCAAGCTATTTCGTATCAAAAATTCTAACTTCACATCCACTCACACACTCAATTACACACCTCCACACACAATAGAGGTGGGGCCCACACACATTGGGTGTGTAGTGTGTGCGGACTCCACCCCTATTGTAAATGAGAATGTATAAATGGGTGTGTGTTTAGGTGTGGAGGTAAAATGATCGATTTCGTATTCACATGTTCCTCAGTGTGACCGCCAACAGATGAAGGGTTTAGATCTTTTGTGTGTATCACGAGATTAGAGCAAAAAGTGTGATTTTTCTTTTAATCATCAGAAAGTGCAAGTTTGGTGGGGTATAAAGCATAAGGTAGGGGAGCTGAACTCGCTTTTACACAAGCACGGACAATACATTTTTATTAAATAATTTTTGGAATACAATTTTTGTTGCCTAACAGCAGGGGCGACTGTTTGATTTCAACTAAATGGTGACAAAAATCTATAATACATTACTCTATATAAAATAAAGAAATTTATCTTGGTTAAAAATTCCTCAGGTTTAGTTTATTTTATTACTTTATCTACTCCCACTCACAAATTTAAGTGAACTTTCATTTATTTTAACTTCGTACGAATGATCTAAGTAGGGCTGCAAACGAACCGAGCCGCTCGCGAGCGGCTCGTGACTCGGCTCGCTAACGGCTCGTTCGAACTCGGTTCATCAAGCAAACGAACGAGCTCGAGCCATCATTTTCAGCTCGTTTCATAAACGAGCCGAGCTCGAGCCACTTGATGCTCGGCTCGTTGAGCTCGCGAGCTGCCATATATAGCCAAACGAGCCATTCGAGCCGAGCTCGAGCTTACATATACATATATATATATACACACACATACATATACCAATACCCATATATGTACCGAACGAGCCATTCGAGCCGAGCCGAGCCGAGCTCGAGCTTTTGAATATATATTCGAGCCGAGTTCGAGCTCACATATTTCAGCTCGATTCGAGCTCGAGCCGAGCTCGAGCTGAGGAAAACTAAGGCGAGCCGAGCTCGAGCAAGGCAAAACTCGGCTCGACTCGACTCGTTTGCAGCCCTAGATCTAAGCAGACAATATTGTATGTAACAAAATGCAAATTTTTAGAATATTATTTTGAATCTAGAGGATTCACTTAAGCCCCTAAAACCGGAGGCAGGGCAGCAACGTGTTGTCCCGGCCAAGTGGGACCCGCTTTGATAATCAGAAACATTCATTTTGTAAAGCTCATCGAGTAGAACAAATGTACCAAAAATCAGCTCGATCAAATGTTGTTAACTGTCTAATCAGAATGCATAAATTGACAATAATGGGTTCTAGTGGATTTGATCTAGTGTTTCGGATGGGTTCTTTTCAAGATAAAAATGATCTGTTCAGGCACTTAATGATATTTGATCAAGTTAATTTTTAGTACACTTGTTCTACTCGAAAAACTCTACGAAGTGAACGTTTTCGATTATCAAAGCGAGACCGGAGCGGATCCCACTTGGCCGGAACATCACGCTGCTGCCCCTTGAAGGGACAGCAGCGCCCTGCCTCCCCAAAAACTATGGTGGAGCTGCCCAGGGCCTAACAGAAATCTTCCACTTTTTAGGGAGCCCATCGAGAAATTTTGTCAAAAATTATTTTGAATCTTATCTTCCTTGACGAATCACAATTACATTTATATTGAGATAAAAGGATTCCAACGGTGTATCCAGATGTATCTCTTCAAAATAATGTACAGTACGAATCATGAGCAAGGAAACTCACATCAATTATGTCGAGGTCGAAGTCCAGTAGACGTACTTAACGTTTCGAGTTCAATTCATGGGTTTAAATTCCCGTTAAACCATCTTCCCCAATTTCTACATTTAAAACTAAACTATTGATCAGCTTCACTCAACAATCCATCATCCGTTTCAATTTGTTTACATTCATGTGGCGGTGTCGCAAAACCTTCCCATAATTTTCCTCTGTTTGGACAACTGGCACTGCCATTTCAGTATCATCCCAATTAAAGTACCAAAAGGCCCACAAGTATAGATCCCCTTGCTAAATTAATTGATGCCTTGGGTCTTTTCGTATTTCGCCTAACTTATCGTATGCCTTTATTAGGCCAATTTTATGTTGTTTTTGTAGGGCCGCATTGGTCCAAGATGATCTAGAATGTCATATACTTGTATTTGGACTATGTTATGTTATTTCTAGTTGGGCCGTGCAGAAAACCCACTTAAAATGTGAGTGTCAACTATTTTTTTTTTTTTTGGGGTACAAGAGTGTCAACTTATAGTTTGGCGTAATCAACGTAATCTTGTCCCCTTGCCTTAATCGATCATCCATTGAAGAAATACAGAGTCCTCTTAAGTCTTCATCTGCATCGATCGAAGTTTGGGTTTGTCTGTGTTAAGGACTAGATTTGTGGAGTTGTCCGTCGTGTTTTGGATTTGTGTATGGCGAATACAAAGTATGAGAGAGAGAGAGAGAGAGAGAGAGAGAGAGAGTTGTTTGTGCGTGGATTGATGTGGAATGGCAGTTGTGCCCTCTGAGTTGTGGGAAATAGGGCATGTGCTACCACTTTTTTTTTTTTTTTTTTTCCGTTTGTTAACAGAAGTTAGCAATTTGACTTAATTGGTTGCAATGTAATAGTTGAAGGACGAAGTAAACGATTTTGATAGTTTAAGGACGAAGTAGAAAAGCTGGTACACAATTTGAAAGATCCAAACGAAAAAAACTCAATATTATTTTGCTTATCAAGTTTCATTTTGAAATTTGAACCGCTATTTCTCAACTGTAATAAGAAAAAATGTGGTGTACCCAAAAAAATAAAAAAGGGGTAAAAGCTTAGCTAAAGCATATGCAGCAATTTGGGCTGAACGAACCACAAGGGTTTCGGCCTGTCACACCACTTGGTATGGGCCCGCGCAAGAATGTGATTTGTGGCAAATTTTACTTATGGTCTACGAAAATGGGGGCTTCACAACCGAACCGATCCATCCGGATACAAATTGGTACGGTTGCGGTTCGATATAGCTCAAGATGACTGAACCGGTTCGGTGCTCAAAAAATGTCAAAAGCCACTCTTTCACTACATACTCATACAGAAAAATTATACTTTCTCCGTCTCTTTTTAAGTGTCTCGCTTCGTAACTCTAACTTATTAATAAAACATCATCATTACACCTTTTACATCAACTTTTATCTCTACTTTCCCTAGTTACCCGCTATGGAGACATTATTATTACACCTTTACTCACTAACTTTTCAAATTAGAATATACTTTTAGGAGTAAAATGAAAAATGTACCAATTTTATCCACTAATTTTATAAAATGAACACTTGTTAAGAGATAATTCAAAATAAAATACTAAATTTTAAAAAGGGAAGGAAGGTAGCATGAAACACAAGGCAAATACAAGCCACACAGTTCAAGCTACTTCCCAACTGCCTTCTTCAATACCAAACAAAGCAACTCCCCCTCTTTACTAGTAATTACTAGCTTGGACCCCACTCACATGCTCGAGCTCTCTCGCTCTTGCCCTTTTTCTTGCATGCTCACTCATGGCCCCTAATAATTAAGTTTAGTACTCCAAGATAAAGCTCTGAGAATGACTTCGGTATCTCTCCTAAACACAGAGATGTCGTAATTTTTAGCATAACAAAATTATTATAAATATAATCAAAATTATTACAAGCATAATCAGAATCATAATAAGGCATAACTTGGTTGGTTATATCTTTGTTGGTTTTTAGTTATGTTTTATAATGGTTCGATTATGCCAAAAGTTATAGTGTTTCCAAAAGGAGGAAAGACACTGTAGTCGTTCCCTAAAGCTCATACTAAAAGCCTAAAATATTGCGAAAAGGGAAAAACTAGGTGTCTCCCACCCAAAAGGGGACACCGTTATGCCTCACAAAGGTTTAGTGTTATGCTTTTATCTTATGCCATTTTTTAAAAGTTTTATGTCTTCGAGTAGTTGTGTTATATCTTTTAGGTGATTATGTTATGCTATTTTAAAAAGTGATCCACACAACGGCATAACCTGTTATGCCATTTTGCGATCTGTTATACCGGTGTCTCCAAAAAAAGGCGGAGACATCATAACATTATCCTAAAATATTTGTTTCTTTTTCCTGCTATTTTTTTCTATTTGCACTTCCTTTTCCTCTATTTTATTATGTTTGGCTTGCCTAAACAAGAAAACAGAAAGACATTAATTAGACACCAAATTAGACATTTGAAGTAATTTCTACCAAACTATACTCACAAAATAGTCAAGTTCTGATACTGTCATGTTCAACGAGGTGAGTTATCCGGTGATCTACTCGTAAAATTGGACTTTTTAAGTTAAGTCCGTACACAATTTCTGAGTTTCCCACACTGTTAATTATCTGTGTAAGGTACCTTTTATGTAAGGTACCCTAGTATTTAAAGGATAATGCAATGAAAGAAAGGGCAAGAGAGCTGCCCCCATTTCCCCTGTTTTCTTCCCCGTTTCAGCTGCTGCTACTGTCCGAAATGCACAGCCCTTGGTTTTGCCCTTGGTTTTGCCCTTGGTTTTGTTGATTTTCTTCCACTAAAATTAAAGAAGAGGTTAGGGTAAAGCCAACAATAAGTAACAGCTTCACCAGAATAATGCACAATTCATAACACACATCTAATGAACAAAATTAAAGTAAAATCAACAAATAAACTAAATGAAGAAACGCGAAAAGACGAAGTTCATCTAGTAGTCTCCTCCAACGTCCTCAACAAAAGCCTTGAGATTAACATCCGAAGATCCGCCTTCCTTCCCAGCTTCTCTAGCCAAATCCTTCCATTTCTTAGCATTTCTCCTCATTTCTTCCCCTCTCTCCTCACTGCCCATGACCATCTCTATGCACCTCTTAACCTCGTCACTCGTAACTATTCCTTCTTCGTTTGCCCTGACTCTCACGCCAATCTTCCACACATCCGCCATCATCTTTGCATTCGTCCCTTGATCTGACAAATGAGGAAACGCCACAACTGGAATCCCAGAAGCCAAGCTCTCCAACGTAGAGCTCCACCCGCAATGCGTCAGGAAACATCCCAAGGAAGGGTGTGGTAGGATTTCTAGTTGGGAACACCAAGGGACTATCTTCCCTTGTTGTTCTAGCTCTTCCATGCAACTTAGCCTATCTTCTTCCTTTTCTTCTTCTCCATTTTCTTTCACTCTTATCACCCACAAAAATGGCCGACGGGTTTCCAGCAAACCGCGGGCAATCTCCTCCATTTGTGGCTTTGGAAGAGTCACAAGGCTTCCAAACGACACGTAAACCACTGATGATTCAGGTTTCGCGTTTAACCATTCGGTATAGTCATTTGCTTTCTGAAAAAGGTGACATACAAATGAAGCGTCTAAGGGATCTCTTATGTCCAAGAAAGCTGATGGAATTAACGGTCCGATCGCAATCAAATTATAGTATTTCTCAACGACAATCAGGGCCTCGGGCTCTAATGCGTCGAATGTGTTTACAAGGATTTGCGGCGTAGTCTCTGAATCATCGAGTGTCTGTATCAGCTCTTCGAATAGTGGCAGTATTGAGTTGAAGTGGCTGTTGGTTGAAGGAAATAACAAAGATGGAAGGTCACGACCATTGAGCAGTGGCAATCCCGGTAATTCGGTAGATCGTGAGGGGTCCTTGTATGTTTGCATAATGACCTCCTCATAACCATGAAAATTATAGTAGTAGATATCCAACACCGTGGCTGGTTGAATCCACAGAACCGATGACCGGACGCGACAATCACGCGCCACCTTTGCTGCCCAAGGGAAGAGGGGATTGTAGACCAAGCACGTGATTGGACAACCTTCTACACTGCTAGTCACGATGATCTCCCTAAGCCTTTGGGAGCTGTTACTTCTCGTTTCGGAAAAAAAGCGATTCAAATCGTCTCCGGGTTTGATTCCCTCATCGTCGTAGCCGTCAGAATAGGTGGCGAACTTCAAGCCATCGGGGGTTTGAAAGCCGTATCTAGATATTCGACGTTTGCCATACACGCTGATAACAAAGGTGACTTGCACGCCTATTTGAATGAGGCGCTTGGCGAGTTGAAGGCATGGGTTAAGGTGGCCTTGCGCTGCGAAAGTCGCGATTAGGAAGTGGCGGTTCACCATAATTGGCGGTGGCGCGTGGGGAGGTTTTTTAGTGATGTTCTTCAAACTCTTGAAGTGATCAAGAATTGGAAGAAAAACTAGTGTTGTTCAAGTGGGCTGATATTTTCTGTATGAAGTTGGAGGATTACTTGAACTTTGAGTCATGACAATAACACTTGACTAACTTGAGTATTGTTCATGTGCACCATGGGTTGTTAAAATGACATTGTGTGGATGGAATCATTTCCTCTCCATCTCTTACTCTTGAGCTAACACCGAGAATCAGAATTGTTCATGTAGCAGAACTCGCAATTAGTTACATCAGGGAAAAAAATCAAATTCATTGGGCATTTATAAATGTAGGGCAAATCCTATTCTATCTCACGTAATGAAAAGCAATGGGACGATAAACTTAAACTGCCCAATATTTGAAACAAAATGTGATTTGTTTACACGTTCATAAATGTTCGATGAATTTGATTTTTTTTTTCCCGGGACGTAGCTGATTGCGAATTTCTATGAGATGAACAGTTCTGATTCTCGGAGTTGGCTCGGGAGTGCGAGCCATAAGGAGAGTATGGAGGGGTATAGAGATGGACTTGATCCCTAATAGACTTAACCCCAAATTATTTGTGCTTGCGGAATCTCTCACATGTTAATTACATGGTGGCTGGGAAAACGTTTTCTTTCAATTTCCAATCTGCATGTGGACCAGTGTAGTCTAGTATATACAATATATTAATGCCAATATGACGTTCGACATGACGAATTGGGATAAAAAAAATCGACTTGTTCTTGAAATAATTAATTTTTAATGCTTGTATATTCAAGTGGACATGTGAGTCATGTGACAAGTTAGAAGAATACTATAATATCTAGGGAATGATTTCGGTGTCCCCGGTCATTTTGTAGACACTGTAATTTTTGGCATAACAAAACCATTATAAGCATAACTAAATTCATTACAAGTATAACCAAAACTATTATAAGCATAACCAAAACCATAATAAGGCATAACTTGGTTGGTTATGCCTTAGTTGATTTTTTGTTATGCTTTGATTGGTTTTTGGTTATGCATTGGTTATGCCATGTTATGGTTCTATTATACTTATAATGATTTTTGTTATGTTTCTAATGGTAAAGTTATGTCAAAAATTACGGTGTCCCCAAAATGACCGAAGACACCATAGCATCATCCTAATATCTAATGCATTCGTGCACATTTACAAAGTTTGAAACTTATTTCAATATTTCTAACTTTTTGTTTTGCTTTTCTTTCGTTATAATCGTTCATCTGAACAAGACGAATTGGAAAAGTATATAAATATAGATCGACGTTGAAAATTTTCAAATAAGATGGCACTTTAGACAAATAAGATAATTGTTTAATATTGTAGTTTAGTCTTTAGTAAACTTTTTTTTTGCACTTTTTTTTTTGTTTTCCGTCACAATTTTGTACTTTTTAGATTCTTCTCGTTGAGACAATGATTAATCCAAAAAATATGATGCAAATCTAACAAAAAATTAAAAAAAATGAACAAAACATACGAAACGACGATGAAAAATAAGTTTACAAGAATAGAGGCATACTTGGACAAAAATGCATGCCCAATAAGAAAAACCATGCATGAGTATAGTTCAATAACGGGGAGTGCTTTGTTTCATTAAACTCATGCAGCATTCATATATGCCTTTGATATTGGCTCGGACACCTGGTTATGTAAAAAAAAAACAATCATTTGTAATTGATTAAGTAGTAGTAGTGTTACAACAAGTTCTAGTTCTTGCTACAAAATTCTTTTTGACAAAATTAATTTTGTCACAACAAGTTCATTTCTTGTGACGAAATATAGTTTTGTAGTATCAAGTCGCCGACAGTGGAGTTGTTGTGACAAAATCAATTTTGTTACGATATTTTGTCACAACAAAAATGGTAGGACAGTTTCCCGCCGGCCAGAATTGGATGTTGTCACGAAATAATTTTGTCACGAGAAGTTTGTCACAATAAAGGCATGTTTCGGATATACCATGACAAAATCGTTTGTCACAACATTAAATTATTATTGCTACAATTCGTTTTGTTGCAAAAGATTTGGGATTGTTCATATAGTGACAAATTAAAAAAATTTCATTGCTATTGTTGTAGGTATTTGCAACAAAATTATTTGTCACAAGAGATTTAATAGTTGTGACAAAATTTCATGTGTGGCAACAAAGACACAAGGGAGAGCTATGGTGACGACACTGATTTCGTCACGATAGTTGGTCGCAATAGTTTTAGTCTTGCTACCAAATATTTTTGTCACCATAAATTTGTGGTAATAAAATTTATTTAGATTAAGGTTGCAAAATAATTGGTCACAACAATGAATTACTATTACTGCAAAATATTTTGTAACAAAATCGTCATGATTGGACATATTTAGGTTTATATCCTTGACAAGAAAGTGAGATGAATGAAACTCAAAGAAAGCATTATTGTCTTTACAAAATTGATGAACAGATGATTTAGGAAAGAAGGAACATGTAGAACATTTGTAAGTTGAAAAGAAGAGTAGGAGAACGGAGAATAGATGAACCAACATGAGAAATGGGTATACCAATTCCATTACCAACTTGGAGCTGTGAATTTCCACGACAATCGTCAAAGGTCGAGAGGCTAGTAAGATCCGGAGTGACATGATGGGTGGCATCCGTATCCGGGAACCAGTCAACGGTAGTGTAATGAGCACTAGGAGAATTCACACGTTGATTAAAGCGATCATAGCATTGAGCGGCAGTGTGATTGGTGCGATCACAAATTTGGCAACGAATGCGGGTAGCGTTGGGTGGGAGAGAAAGAATCCCAGTGGTAGATGATGAACCAGTAGCATGTGGTGGGTGGCGATTCCCAGAGGAGTTATGGTAGCCCCGACCGCGACCGTGGTTGTGGAACCCACGACCACGACCAGTCTGAGTGAAATGCGCCTGAGGAGATTCAACGGGCGACGAGATCTGAAGAGAGGACAAGGTATCATTATGCAGAAACTCATGACTGAGCAACAAGCTATGAAGTTCAGAAAAGGACACATGATCTGGTTGGGAAGCAAGTGTGGTGACTAAGTCTTTGAAGTTTGAGTGAAGTCCTTTGAAAATATAAAGATTGAACTCAGCCTGAGAGAGAGGTTTTCCAGCAGCACTGAGTTCATAAGCCAATGTTTTGGCTTCATGAAGAAATGCAGTAATAGAGCGGTCCTTTTGCCGAATGGATTGAAGACAACAAGTGAGATGAAGCACTCGGGTTTGCGAAGCAGAGGCAAGAGACTTTTCTAGAGTGTCCCAAATCTCATGAGAGGTTGTGAAACCGACAATAATGGGGAGAACTTCTTCAAAGAGAGATAAAATTAAAAAACTCATGAGAAGTTGGTCTTGTTGAGTCCATGCTAATTGATTTGGACTAGGGGAATCACCAGTGGATGGAGGGCACGAGAAAGAACCATCAACATGGGCCATAAGATTTTGGCCACAAAGATAAGGAACCATTTGAGTTTTCCAGTAGAGGTAATTTTTGGTGGGTAGTTTGAGGGAAATAAAATGACGGGCATTATTGAGAGTGATAGGTTGAGAAGAGAAATCGGACAGGGAGGATTGGGTGGAAGAAGAAGAGGTCGATTTGGGAGGGGAAGCCATAGCTCTGATACCAAGTTGAATTTGCATTTGGGAAATAAAATGTTCCCTCACACAATTTGTGCTTGAGAGTGTTGTATTTATATTAGAGAATTTGCTACAATCGATACACATGGAGGTACATTTGAATTTGAATATCTAACAATCATTATCTCAACACTAAATAATTATCTCAACAATCATTATCTCAACAATAGGCAATACATCGTTATAGTCAGGCCCAGCTTGAGAGGCTTAGGCCCAGGGCCTCAAATTTTGGCCCCAAAAGAGGGTCTTCGTTAAAAAAAGTTATAAATATTACTTGTTTGCAATACAAATTGTATAAGCTTCCTCGGTTCAATGGGAAATTGAGGATTGATTAAATGCTTTGGTTGGGTTTGATTCCCACCCTAGACAGTTCTTTTAAGTTTTTATTTGTCAAAAAATTAGGTTTGAGGAAAAATTAGTGGCTATTGGGATTTGAACTTGTGTCTAATAGATCACAATGCAAGCAAACACCCAAACAACTGAACCAAAGCATGTTACTTGTGAAATGTTTTCCAGTATATTTATATATAGACACTTGATTGAATAGAAAATATGATTTTATTTATAAATTTGAATCCTGATGAAGGAGTTTTCTAAACCCAATCGAGTTAAAAATTTACGTAAATGATTTAATCGACAAGCATAAAGAAATCAACGGTATCGATCCTCATGGTTGTGTTACAGTCGCGTGGCTACTACACATTCAATTACAACACATGACTTTGTATAATACCAAGTAATTGAACGTATAGATTCCAAAGGTCATTGATGAGTCTATTCTTATAATTGGTGATCTAAACCGTTAGAATTTCATATCTTACTAATTTCATCAGTGTCACCCTAATTGAAGATCAACGGACATCAGCAACCATGTGATCAGATAACATTAATTTAATGCGTACGGTGGTATTAAAGTCTTATAATGTACCACTCGATCACTGCTTGAGGTATTTCTTTGTAATCGGAACTGTCTATCTTTTGAATCTTGTTGAGGAGATCATACATACACAAGAATAAAGTTTATCGGACACCCGTAACTACCTTATTGGAATAGTTTAGTTGTGCAAATGATTAGACTCATATTTTTTTCTTCTATAAAAGTGTTTCAATGAGGTGATTGCGAGTGTATGATCACTTTGAAATTTTGCGTGAAGATTCAATTTGATGAATCCTACAAGATGAATGATATGAATAATATAAAAAATAAAAAAATTATGTTAATATTAATGAACAATTTAAAACCCTAAAATGGATCCCACACAATAATTAGTACATATTCAGTACTCATACATACTATAGGTACTGACTGGGTTGCGCGGCCCACCTTAAGGTTCTGCGCGATTGATATAAATCGTTCAATATTTTTAAGAGTAAATTACACTAAACCCCCCTCAACTAACCCGCATTTTCACTAAACCCCCTTAGACTACAAAATTCAACATTGTGCACCCTCTAACTATCCAGAGTTGACACTTAACACCCTTTTGTTAGGCCTCCATTGGAAAAATGCACCGACGGCCGTCTTCGGCCACCAGACGGCCGATCCGAGCCATCCAAAAATTTAAAAAAAAAAAACCGAGTGGGCCCACGCGGGAATCAACGGCATCCGATGTGCGTAGGTGCTCGATCCAAACACCCCAAGAATTTAAATGGGGTGTTTGGATCGAGTACCTACGCACGTCGGATGCCGTTGATTTCCACGTCAGCCCACTCGTTTTTTTTTTATAAAATTTTTGGACGGCTCGGATCTGCCGTACGGTGGCCGGAGACGGCCGTCAGTGCAATTTTCCTACGGAGACCTAACAAAAGGGTGTTAAGTGTCAACTCTAGATAGTTAGAGGGTGCACAATGTCAAATTTTGTAATTTGAGGGGGTTAAGTGAAAATGCAGGTTACTTGAGGGGGGTTTAGTGTAATTTACTCTATTTCAAAAATATTTTTTCAATTGGTCTGGTGAAAATTTACTCATTAGGATAACCGTAAGTGCTTGGAAATATACCACGTTTTTATTTATAATAAGAATCCAAGGTTTTGAATGAAAAAGTTGTAATTCAGATCAAGTATTTGTAATTAGAACTCTTCTATGGAAACAGACCATGAGTACCGACCATGGGAATTGACGGGCACGTGGGGCCCACTCTGGACCCCTCACAGATAATCCGAGTCGTTCAATAATTTTAAAATAAAAATTGAGAGGACTTGTGAAAAATCAGCTCCATTCGATATGTATAGGTGCTCGATTCAATCTTTCATTTTTCACATTCCTATTCCGAATTCGTAAAAAAAAATGAAAAATTAGATCAAGTATTTACACATATCGAATTGAGCTGATTTTTCATGGGTCTGCTCGATTTTTTATTTTAAAATTATTGAATGGCTCGGATCATCTGTGAGGGATCCGAAGTGGGCCGTGCATGCCTGTTGGTACTTATTGTCAGTTTCCACAACTTTCTCGATTTCAGATTTTCCCCACAAAAAAATGAACGCTAGAAACTACCTTAAGAATTTTCGCTACTAAGGAATTTTGGTTCTGTCGGTTCTCCTATCACCCACTAAAAATGTTCGCGATAAAGGAGTTACCGATTTTTGCTCTGTCGATCTCCTGTCACCCACGACTCCCTTAAATTCGATTCTTAACACACGTCTTCACTCTAGGGTTGTGAAGCTTCGGCATATTTCAGAGGAAAAAGTTTTGCTTGAGAGGAGTTTCATCTCAAGGTAATCATATTTTCCATATTCTTCACATCGAAGGGACATATTTGCTCCTATTTATGGGTTTGAGTGGCTCAATAACAGAATCTGTGTTTCCTTTTCTTTCTTTATTTGTGCCTGAATAACTGATCTCATATTTGTTTCCTACTTGGTTTGCTTTGTTCAATCCATTAGGCATTATAGTTTGGTCTTGCTTGTGGAAGTAATGGAATTGTATTGTTCGGTGCAGTGGTCAAATTTGGGGCTTTTTCTAATTATCTATTCTTTTCCTCAGTAACAAAATGGTGCCTTATGGAAAGAATGACCAAGGCCTATCTAATATAAGCAACACCTTACACTAACCTGGACTAAGTCACTTTTTTTTTTTTTCACGGACTAAGTCACTTTTAGGACTTGAATTCAACAACGGGGTTGAATGTGCAGAGGTGAAAGCCACCTGTTCGATATAATGCCTATTTGATTTCTCCATAAATATGCAAAAAACTTACATATGCAATGCCTGTGCAAGTTGAATCTTCACAAAATATGAACCAATAACTTACCCCCTATTGTTTATTTGATCGAACTTTAAAAAAATGCAAAATTAAACTTGCTCACGCATTGCATATGCTTAAGCCTTTAGTATTACCCTATTGCATAGACGTAGTGTCTCCGGCCCTTAGAAAACCTTGATCGGCTTCTCCAACAACAAAATATAGTTGGCGAACTAAATTTTTTTGTCACAAATTGTGTCTGGACAAATATTTTTGTGACAAAATTGTGCTTCTGGTGATGAAATTAATAATGATGTTGTGACGAAATAATTGTCACCATTGTTTTATTTTTGTGACGAATGAGTCTTTTCTCACCACAAGCTTATGATGACAAAATTACCTTACAAATCATAACAAATTTTTTTTGCCTCAACAACTTTCTAATGACAAAGTTTGAATTTTTGCCACAAAATTGTTTGTCATCATAAGATTTTTATACCCTACAGAAATAACTTATTGTCACAAATGTCCGCGTAGTGGTGACGAAAGAATTTCATATTACGACAAAATATTTTGTCACTACTACTAAAACTTTTTGTGACAAACTCTAGGTCACCATAACTTTTGGTTTCTTGTGACGGGTTGGAAAGTTTGTCTTAACAAACTTATTACTACGGGCTTGTTGTAACAAAATGGCAACAAAAATATTTTGTCACTGCAACAATGTTGTGACAAAAAACTAACAAGTAGTGACAAAATATTTTGTAGCAAAATCTAGAATTTGTTGTAGCTAGGCAGCTAGCAGGTGACCCATTTGAGCAACTTTTGGTATTATTTTTTTAACATATTTGGGCTACCTTGGAACATATGATTTAAGAATAAGGTTCCTGATCATTTTTAAAGTACAATAAAGGTTGGACTAAGACGGGTCTTTTTTGAGATGGATCCACGTACAAATGTGTAACATTTGTCCACTAATTTTAATTAGTATGATCTAATGTGGTTTGAGACCCCGTTCCATTTTCTTTTTAAGCCTTCATTTTTAAAAAGAAGGTAATTTTGAGCTTACATATTATGAAAATGAAAAATAATGCTATTTTTTTTTGCATTGTTTAAAAGATCTCAATGAGATTTATTAAACAAGATCCATATTGATAGAAAAATTATTTGCGTAAGTACATAATTTTTGTTTGAGTTCATCCGGAGCCTGATCCACCTTTGGTTGGACAAATGTGTAGGGTTGGCCATTTTGGTCATACAACGTGTAGGAGTATCTTGTCTAGTTAATATTGTACTGTGATCTACAAAATCACTTTTCCATACGTAATACGACGTTATAGCTTAACTGGGATAGACATCATAATATTGTACAATTCGTAGATATACTCGTCACACATCTAATTAAAATGGAAAACAAGCTTGAAACTCTTAACCCAAAAAAATTAAAGTGAAAACGAAATTATTAATTAAAAAGCTAAAGAATACAAGAAGAGACAATTCCTCTAATTATCTCCTCCAACCTCCCCAACAAAAGCTTTGAGATTCTCATCCGATGATCCACCTGCCTTCCCAACTTCTCTAGCCAAGCCCTCCCGGCCACTTCTTAGCATTTCTCCTCATTTCTTCCCCTTTCTCCTCACCCCTCATGACCATCTCTATACACCTTTTAACCTCGTCACTCCTAACTATTCCTCTTTCTTACATGAGTTTGACTTACCAAGACAAGAAAAAAGAAAGTCACCAAATTAATGTACGAGACACTTCAAGTAATTTCTACCAAATTATACTCATCAGTCAAACTTTGATACTGTCAAGTTCTACAAGGTGAATTATCTGGGGACTGTTGAAAGGGGAGGCAACACGAACTCGCTTACTAAACAAACTCTTAACTATTGATCATTTACAACATAACTATTGATTTACAACAAAACACATCACATAGCTTATGGGAGACGGGAGAACACCCGTCTGGGGGTTGCTCCCTCGTCCTCAGTACTCTCTCTGTTGCTTTTTTTTTTTTCTCTGTATTTATACACTGTCAAAGCATATATATATATATAGGAAAAGTTTTAAATGAGTGGCTCTTAAAATTCGGACTCCCCTTTTTCGATCGAATTTCGATGATTCGAACCACTCAATGTGTCCAAAACATAATTTTAAAAGTATCTGCGAGAAATATTCAAATATAGGCATATAGAATATCACTATTCCAAGTTCATGAATGGAGACTTTTTCTTCCCAGCCTTTAATTCCACACATGCAAACAAAGTCAATCTTGGCTGCTAACTTGTCTTCAAAAGCTGATCATGGTACTTTTCTTTAATCCAAATCCAAGTTTCTGCCGTCCTCCACTATCTTTTTTCCTTAGCTAGCTAGGAATCAAGCTTACCATATTTCAACAATCTACATGTCGGATTGGACTGTACATCAAGGCATATAGTACGCACTTTAATTTTTAAAATTTTCCGACACTAAGATAATTAATTAATTGTTTCCCATTTCTGAAAATATGCGCCTCATTTTTATTTCAAAATGTGAATTTTAATTCTCTCGTATGCTTCTTAAATTGCATTTTGATCATACAATATTTTGTGAAATTGTGTGATCAACAAAATCACTTTTCTCTACCTAATAGGTTATAGCTTAACTGGGATAGACAAAACAATGCACAATTCATAAATACTCGTACTCATCTAGTGAAATGGAATACAATCTTGAAACTCTTAACCGGAAAAAGGGTTGAAAGTTAAATTATTAACAAGCTAAGAAACAAGAAGACAAAAGTTCCTCGATCTAATTGTCTCCTCCAACCTCCCCAACAAAAGCTTTGAGATTTTCATCGGAAGATCCACCTTCCTTCCCAGCTTCTTTAGCCAAATCCTTCCATTTCTTAGCATTTCTCCTCATTTCTTCCCCTCTCTCCTTACCCCTCATGACCATCTCTATACACCTCTTAACCTCATCACTCCTAACTATTCCTTCTTCATCTGCCCTGACTCTCAAACCAATCTTCCACAAATCCGCCATCATCTTTGCATTCGTCATTTGATCCGAAAAGAGAGGAAACGCCACGACTGGAATCCCAGAAGCCAAGCTCTCTAAGGTAGAGCTCCACCCACAGTGCGTCACGAAACATCCCAAGGAAGGGTGTGACAGGATTTCCAATTGGGAACACCAAGGCACTATCTTCCCTTGTTGCTCTAGCTCTTCCATGCAACTTAGCCTATCTTCTTCCTTTTCTTCTTCTTCGTTTTCTTTAGCTCTTATCACCCATAAAAATGGCTGATGGGTTTCCAACAAACCACGGGCAATCTCTTCCATTTGTGGTTTTGGAAGATTCAAAAGGCTTCCAAAGGACACGTAAACCACTGACGATTTGGGTTTCTCGGCTAGCCATTCGGTATAGTCCTTTGTTTTCTGAAAGAGGTCACATACAAATGAAGTGTCTAAGGGATCTTTTCCGTCCAAGAAAGCTGATGGAATTAAGGGTCCAATTGCAATACAGTTATACTTCTCTATGACTTTCAAGGCCTTGGGCTCTAATGCATCGAATGTGTTAACAAGGATTTGAGCCTTTGAATCATTTAGTTCCTCTATCAGCTCTTCTAATAATGCCAATGTGCTGGCGCTATTAGAAGAAGGAAATAACAAAGAGGGTAGGTCACAGGCATGGAGCAGTGGCAACCCAGGTAATTCTATAGACCATGAAAGGTCTTTGTAATTTTCCATTATGACATCCTTATAACCATTGAAATAATAGTGGTAGATATCCAATACCACAGCTGGTTGAATGCATAAAACCGATGAACAGATGTGACAATCACGCGCCACCTTTGCTGCCCAAGGGAGGAAAAAATTGTAGATCAAGCACGTGACTGGACAACCTTCTTCACTGCTAGTCGCGATGATCTCTCTTTGCCTTTGGGAGCTGTTACTTCTAGTTACGGAAAAGAAATGATTCATATCGTATCCAGGTTTACTCCCCTCATCGCAGCCATCTGAATAGGTGGCGAACTTGAAGCCATCGGGAGTTTGAAAGTTGTTTCTTGAAATTTGACGTTGACCACGGATGCTGATAACAAAGGTAACTTGCACATGCATCCGAATGAGAGGCTTGGCGAGTTGAAGACATGGGTTAAGGTGGCCTTGGGTGGAAAGAGTCACGATTATGAAGTGGGGGTTCACCCTGACTCACGGCGGTGCGTGGAGAGGTTTTGAGTGAGTTTTCCTACTCGATCTACTATTGAAGAAATGAAAGTGGACACAATTTGTCTTTGTGGGTATAGTTTTGTATATAAGGACAAGGATGTTGGCACAGTAACGTTTGAACTGACGAATTGGAAGAAAAACTAGTCTTGTTTCACAGAGAAACTTATTTCGGGTTCTGTTTCGACATTCAATAGTTCTGATTTAAAAAATTATTTTTTAAGATTACATAAAGACTGTTCAAAACACTTTTTTGAGCATCGTAAATTTTGTCTACAGATTGCTCCATAAATAAGTTTTTCTTCTTGTTCCATTATGCTTGTCGTTGTGTTCAAGTGGGCATTTCGTGTGTGTGAAAGTTGGAGGAATTCTAGAATATCCAAGTATTTATGAAAATGACTCATAATTTGGCGGAATTGTTTATGCACGCCATGAGTTGTTAAAACATGACATGATTATGTGGATAGACTTGTAGAGGAAAAGCTTTTGGCACCACACGTTTTGGTTTATTATACAGCATATACTGCCAATTCATTAAACGATCCTCCATAAACTCCCAAAAGAAAAAAATTTCATCGGACATTTATAAATTCATATTTTGTTAAGCAAAATAGAAAGCTATGAGATGACGAACTTACAACTGTCAAATGTTAGGAAAAAATGCGATTGTTCTACAAATTTATGAATGATAGATGAATTTAATTTTTTCCCTCCAGACATAGCTAACTGCGAATTCTATAAGATGAACAGTTTTGATTCTTGATGTCAGATTGGGAGTGCGAGTTATAAGGAGAATATGGAGGGGTATAGAGAGATGTAGTATCCAGTATGGAGAGGACTTGATCCCTGATAGACTAAAGCCCAAATTATTTGTGCTTGCGAAATCTCTCACAATATGTTATGGTAGCTGGGAAAGCGTTTTTCTTCAATTTCCAATCTGTAGTAAAGTATGGGATAGAAAAAATTTTGAATTTTTTTTTTTAATGCTTGTCATTGTCATTATATTCAAGTGGACATGCGACAAGTTAGAGGAATACGTTATCATCTACGTAATCACGACAATAACTTCTTTCCCTCGATATATTCCTTTTGAGCTAATAAAATCGTTTCGTTTGCCAAAAAAAAAAAATCACGACAATAACTCCAAATTTGATACCTGGACAATAATGCATGCCCAATTTGAAAAAATTAGGCATAAGGATAGTAAAATAGTTTTCATTTAGGGGAAGGATGTCAGCAAAATTGTTTTCAGTGGAGATTATTTAACTTTTTGAGTTTTTTAGTCATAAAGTCAAAACATGTTTAAACACTTTTATAGGGTTTAATTTAGAATGCACTTTCCTATTATTGGGGTTTTAGTGGTTTAGGTATTTTTATATGGTATCCTAGGGTTTAAGACATTTTCATATATATGGTATATCCTAGGGTTTTATGCACTTTCATAGGGTACCTTAGAATTTTAGATAGTATCATAGACACGTTTGTCTTTATGTTTGATTGCAAAAGGTGCTTGCTCTTGAGGTTAAAAAATTTAAATATGAAATTTTTTTGGTTTCTCCCAATAAGAAATGCATGCAGCATAGTTCACTTGAAGTGAGTACTTTTGTTTAATACTCCCTCGGTTCCATATTGATGGTCCAGTTCGGTCTCCAATGTGAAATTTAAATTGTTAATATCTTTCAATCTATAATGTCTTTACAGATTTTAAAAACTTTGTATAATAGAACTAATTGAGATCTATTATATAAGACCCATATTATACATAAAAATCATTGTAGATTGAAAAATATTACTCCCTCCATCCCTTATTTATAGTCCAGTATTCCATTTTGGACTGTCACTTAATAAGTGTTCATTTTGTAAAATTTGTGGGTAAAAGTTAGTATATTGTCTATTTTGTCCCTAAAAGTAGAATCCATTTTGAAAAGTAAGTGAGTAAAGGTGTAATGATAATGGATAAGTAGGGGAAGTGGAGAAAAAAGTTAATGTGAAAGGTATAATAATAATGTCTTTTAATAAGTTAGAGTTACGAAATAGAACATTTAAAAAGGGACGGAGGGAATAACAATTTAAATTTTGCATTGAAAACCGAACCGAACCTTCAATTTGGAACGGAGGGAGTATATTAAACTCAAGCAGCATGCATATATACCTTTTGAAATTAGCCCGTACACCTGATTATATATATATATATATAATCTTTTTTATTTGATTAACTAGTGTTAGCTAGCAGGTCATGACCAATTTGAGCAAACCTTTTGTTTTTTTAATATATTTGGGCTACCTTGGAAGATACTTCACATGGTGCAAGGTTTTTTTGATTAACTAGTGTTAGCTAGCAGGTGATGACCCACGTGATGAAGAATAAGGTTTCTGAGTGATAATCAGGGCGGAGCCAGGATTATCGTTTAGTGGGGTCAAAAATTTAAACTATGTATGATTCACTTTTTCTAATTGCTATTTGAAAGGACCAATCAAATTAACAAGTTAATCAAAAAGTAAATATATATTAATAACAAAATACAGCTTCAATTCACAATTGACCTCGAGAGCGAGAACGACGTTTTGGAAATTTTTTTGGGTGTAAATTCTATTTTGACTCCTCTTTTTCCTAAGTACAAAACCCTTATATATGGATTGGGGCAAAAATAAATTTTAAAGGGGGGTCAAATGAGTAAAAATTGGATAAAAATTATACCAATCTCTAAAAAAATTTGGGAGGCAACGGGGTTGGCCGCCCCCCCTTGATTCTTACTAGCTCCGCCCTTGGTGATAATGCCAAAATTGTTTTTGTTGGTGTTAAAATTACAATGCATAAAAGTCTTGTATACTGCACATGGTACAAATCTTTTGTGCATTTGAGTTTTCACACTAACAAAAATATTTATGGCATTATCATTTTCCGGTAGTGATAATGCCAAAACTGTCACATACTACAAATTTTTTTGCTTACTAGAGTTTTAAAACCAACAAAAGTGGGACTAAGAGGGTCCTTTTTGAGATGGATCCAAGTAAGAAATGTGTGACATAACCCATTTGTCCCTTCTGGTGTTTAATTTTTATTTTTATCCAACCTCCGATTGGATTTTCTGGCCTCCTTTTGTTTTCAACTTGATATACCCTTTGTCAAATTTTCTTAAATAAATATATTGCCGATAATAGAAAAACATATAACGCATTTGTCCACTGGTTTTAGTATATGATCTAATGTGGTTTGATCCTCGCTCTTGAGGAGCTGTTTGCTTTTGTTTTCTCTTACTTTATTTTTGTTATTTAATTTTTCTCTTTACACTTCTTTTTCCTCTTTCTTACATGAGTTTGACTTACCAAGACAAGAAAACAGAAAGTCACCAAATTAATGTACGAGAGACACTTTAAAGTATTTTCTACCAAATTATACTCATCAGTCAAATTTTGATACTGTCAAGTTCTACGAGGTGAATTATCTGTTGACTGTTGAAGGCGGAAGCAACTTGAACTCGCTTACTAAACAAACTCTTAACTATTGATTTACAATAAAACATAAATACATAGCTTATGGGGGACGGGAGAACTCCCGTCTGAGGGTTGCTCCCATGCCCTCAGTACTCTCTTTTGCTACTTTTTTTTTTTCTCTATATCTAATTAGCTATACATTACCAAAGCATATGATGATTCGAGTTTCTCAATGTGTTCAAAACATCAGTATCCGTGAGAAATTACCAATTATAGGCATATAGAATATCACTATTCGAAGTTCATGAATGGAGACTTTTTCTTCCCAGCCTTTAATTCCACACATGCAAACAAAGTGAATCTTGTAACGCTCCGATTTTTGAGAATGTTAATTTAATAAATTTCTGACATTTATAAAATAGAAAATGAATATAAGGTCATTACAAACTACAAAAATCAATAAAATTCATATTACATCTATTTAACAGATAGAGGTGGGCACTAAGGAAATCTACTTTTCGTATCCTTCTTCCTTCTCAACAAGTCTCTGATCAGCACCGTACTTTTCTGACGGATAGTACTACACTTGTACATCTCTAAACTCTGGCATATATAAGATGTCAGGGCCACAAAAAGTAGCACCGTGAGCAATTAAGCTCAATAGCTAACTCCTACCCTTATGTCTCATACTTTAGCAAAAATAATATATAACTTTGCAAAGTAAAACTTAGAGATTTAACAGTTCAACATATAAATAACAATTCAACAAAAGTGTCAATGTCTTTTCAGAGTCAACGCAATGTATCGTAATTCGTGTCATCATTTTATCAATATCGATTTCACTTTCCATTTTATTTTCTCGAGCACTAGTTCCACTAATCGTCTTTCAGATTCCATCGGGCTCCCAGGCTAGTTTGTTCCACCCAAAAGCACTGAGTCCTCTAACTGTCTCTTCTAGATTTCATCGGGTTCTGAGTCTTATTGATTTCATTGGTTCTTTCACCATTTTCACACAACACTAGTTCCGCTAACCATAATTTCAGATTCCATCGGGCTCCTAGGTCACGCACACCCGAGTTATGATTCCGCTAACCATTTTAGATTCCATCGGGCTCTCATGCTCACACCCGCACTCCCGAGCCATGATTTCGCTAACCATTCTTTCAGATTCCATCGGACTCTCATGCTCACACACGCACATTTGAGCTATGATTCCGCCGACCAACTTTACTGATCCTATCGGGCTCTTATGCTCACACAATCATTAATCTTTTTCACATTTCAGTTTCTTGTCTCTTTTCGTCTCATTTCTCGTGTCTCGTAAACATGCATCATTTTCTCCCATTTATATTATTCTTTCAAAGCTTGCTAAAACAGGCGATAATATATAAATAAATCCAAATTTCCATGCTTCTCCATTTTTTTTTTTACCATTCAAAAATTACTATAGCAGGTAACATAAATATTTCTACCACGTTAGAGGTAAACACCCCTTGCAGTTATCACGTGACAACAGTCAAATTTCAATTTTCCATTTTCTTAACCTCTAATTCACGCTTTTCCTAAGCTAAGATTAACTAACAGTAGCAGCAACATTTCCATTATTCTAACAGTAATACTATTTCCAAGTTTCCAGGTAACTGTTACATTTTTTTTATACAGTTGGGTGGTACCCGATTTTCGATAACTAAGCAAAATTTATAATGACAACATATAAATTTTAACATGTGGTATCTAAAATATCTAATTTCAATATTTAAGCATATAGCATATTAATAATATTATATTTGGGTGAGTAGATAAGAGATTTCTACTGTTCTTCTTGGCGGTAGTGGATTACAGATTCATCGGATTAAAAAATGAACAGAGTGACGTCGCTTCAGTTGAAATTTGATAAGGAAAAAATAATTTTCTTTTTATTATGAACCCGAACAATTTTTAGAATTTTGAAATTGAAAGATCCAACTGTGATTTTGAGTGGCGGTGGAAAGGTGATAATATGGGGTGGGCTTGAACTCAAATCTTTTTCCCTTTTTTTTTTCCAGGCGAATTTACCTTCTCTGTAAATTCCGTTTGACCAAAAAAAGAATTTACCTTCTCTGTTTCTTTCTCTCAAGAACCATGGGATAAAGATGAGGTGTGATGAAATGGTTGGTGGTGTTGGTATTTAGGCAAGGGTGGTATCCGTATCCGTAACTCTCTCCTGCCGGTTCTCCTCTTTCTCTCTCTCTTTGATTTTTCTTGCTCACCACTACTCATAACTTCCCTAGGTGAATATATGGGTCATGATGATGGTGAATGATGGTCATTGCTAACCCCTCTCTCGGCAATCTCTCTCTCTCTCTCTCTCTCTCTCTCTCTCTTTCTCTCTCTCTCTCGCTCTCCACACATCTAGGCACATGGGTACATGATGGCTAGAAGGGTAGGGTAGGATGATAATGATGATTGAATCAATATCCATCTGTTTCCACTATCTCTTACTAGTAGGCTTTCAGGGCTATAACAATAGGATAGGATGACATAGGCATGTGATGAGTTTGGGTGCAAGACACTCCACCTCTTCTCTTCCTACAAAAAATTAGGTCAGAAACCCGGATCGTTACAAATCTTGGCGGCTAACTTATCTTCAAAAGCTGATCAAGGCACTTTTCTTTAATCCAATTTCAAGTTTCAGCCATCCTCCACTATCTTTTTTCCGTAGCTAGCTAGGGATCAAGCTTACCATATTTCAACAATTTACATGTGGGATTGGACTGTACATCAAGGCATATAGTACACATTTTTTAAAATTTTCCGAGACCAAGATAATTAATTAATTGTTTCCCATTTCTGAAAAATATGCGCCTCATTATTATTTCGAAATGTGAACTTTAATTCTCTCGTATGCTTCTTAAAATTGCATTTTGATCATACAATATCTTGTGAAATTGCGTGATCAACAAAATCAATTTTCTCAACCTAATAGGTTATAGCTTAACTGCGATTGACAAAATAATGCACAATTTATAAATACTCATACTCATCTAGTGAAATGGGATACAACCTTAAAACTCTTAACCGGAAAAAAATTGAAAGTTAAATTATTAACAAGCCAAAGAAACAAGAAGACAAAAGTATATACCTTTATCTAAATGTCTCCTCCAACCTCCCCAACAAAAGCTTTGAGATTCTCATCAGAAGATCCACCTTCCTTCCCAGCTTCTCTAGCCAAAATTTTCCACTTCTTAGCATTTTTCCTCATTTCTTCCCCTCTCTCCTCACCCCTCATGACCATCTCTATACACCTTTTAACCTCATCACTCCTAACTATTCCTTCTTCATCTGCCTTGACTCTCACACCAATCTTCCACGCATCCGCCATCATCTTCGCATTTGTCGTTTGATCCGACAAGTGAGGAAACGCCACGACGGGAATCCCAGAAGCCAAGCTCTCTAAGGTAGAGCTCCACCCACAGTGCGTCACGAAACATCCCAAGGAAGGGTGTGACAGGATTTCCAATTGGGAACACCAAGGCACTATCTTCCCATGTTGCTCGAGCTCTTCCATGCAACTTAGCCTATCTTCTTCCTTTTCTTCGTCTTCGTTTTCTTTAGCTCTTATCACCCATAAAAATGGCTGATGGGTTTCCAACAAACCGCGGGCAATCTCTTCCATTTGTGGTTTTGGAAGATTCAAAAGGCTTCCAAACGACACGTAAACCACTGACGATTTGGGTTTCTCGTCTAGCCATTCGGTATAGTCCATTGTTTTCTGAAAGAGGTCACATACCAATGAAGTGTCTAAGGGATCTTTTCCGCCCAAAAAAGCTGATGGAATTAAGGGTCCAATTGCAATACAGTTATACTTCTCTATGACTTTCAAGGCCTTGGGCTCTAATGCATCAAATGTGTTAACAAGGATTTGAGCCTTTGAATCATTTAGTTCCTCTATCAACTCTTCGAATATTGCCAATGCGCCATGGTAGGCGCCGTTAGAGGTTAAAGGAAATAACAAAGAGGGTAGGTCACAAGCATGGAGCAGTGGCAACCCAGGTAATTCTATAGACCATGAAGGGTCTTTGTAATTTTCCATTATGACATCCTTATAACTATTGAAATAATAGTGGTAGATATCCAATACCATAGCTGGTTGAATCCATAGAACGGACGAGCAGACCTGACCATCACGTGCCACTTTTGCTGCCCAAGGGAGGAGGAAATTGTAGATCAAGCACGTGACCGGACAACCTTCTTCCCTGCTAGTCGCGATGATATCTCTTAGCCTTCGGGAGCTGCTACTTCTAGTTTCGGAAAAGAAGTGATTCCTATCAAATCCGGGTTTAAACCCCTCATCGTAGCCATCAGAATAGGTGGCGAACTTGAAGCCATCAGGAGTTTGAATGTTGTTTCTTGAAATTCGACGTTGAGCATGCACGCTGATAACAAAGGTGACTTGCACGTCCATCCGAATGAGACGCTTGGCGAGTTGAAGACAGGGGTTGAGGTGGCCTTGCGCGGGAAGAGTCACGATTATGAAGTGGGGCTTTGTCATCACTGACGGCGGCGCGTGGAGAGGTTTTGAGTGGAGTGTTTTTGTGGGTAAAGGTTTGTATATGAGGAGGACAAGGATTTTGGCACTATGACCTTTGAAGTGATGAAATGGAAGATAGACTAGCTAGTCTTGTTTCATTATGCTTGTCGTTGTGTTCAAGTGTAGTGTTCAAGTGGGCATTTCGTGTGTGTGAAGTTGGTGGAATTCTAGAACATCCAGGCATTAATGAAAATGACTCCTAATTTAGCAGAATTGTTTATGCACACCATGACTTGTTAAAATGACATGATTGTGTGGATAGACTTGTAGAAGAAAAGCTTTTGGCACTACATGTTTTGGTTTATGAATGTCTTGTTTGGAACACTTTTTAAAAAGTATTTTTCAATAGATTATCCATAGATTTCTTGTACTTTTAATCG
This sequence comes from Rhododendron simsii, assembly GCA_014282245.1. Taxonomy (NCBI): domain Eukaryota; kingdom Viridiplantae; phylum Streptophyta; class Magnoliopsida; order Ericales; family Ericaceae; genus Rhododendron; species Rhododendron simsii. The sequence goes on from CM024954.1 coordinate 10,209,757, forward strand.
TTTCTCTCTCTATCTCTTTGGTGGACAACTACCAAGACCATGTTTGAGTGTCGAGCTTGCCGACGGTTTCGTAACAGATCATTGTCTTTGGGAGGAGTGGTGCGGAAGGTCACAACTGTTTACTCTATAAATATGTATGCGCAGTTGTTTTTAGTTGTCAGACTGATTCGTCGAAGGGGCATCAATTAACAGTTTTCAAGCAAAAGGGGCAGATCCTGAAGGAATTAAAAGGGATAGCGGTATTTTTGGAATTGAAAAGTAAAGATCGACAAACATCTGAGTCTTTTACAAGGAGTTGTTATTATTATTATTATTATAGATAGTTGCAAGTGCTGGGTTGTAATGTGTCGGTTCAGAAGAGGTGTAGGACAGGATTGGTATCAGTTACAAGTTTTACGGGCATTTGTGGAAAGCAAAAAGGAGGAAACATCTTGTACTTTTAAAAGTAGTATATAGATTATACTCCATATACTGCCAATTCATTAAACGATCCTCCATAAACTCCCAAAAAAAAAAAGATTCATCGAAAATTTATAAATTCAAATTTTGTTAAGCAAAATAAAAAGCTATGAGACGATGAACTTACAACTGTCAAATGTTAGGAAAAAATGTGATTTGTTTACAAATTTATTAATGATAGATGAATTTGATTTTTTTTTTTCTCTGGACATAGCTAACAGCAAATTCCATGAAATGAACAGTTCCGATTCTCAATGTCGGCTTGGGAGTGCAAGTTATAAGGAGAATATGGAGGGGTATAGAGAGATGTAGTAGCTAGTATGGAGAGGACTTGATCCCTGATAGACTAAACCCCAAATTACGGGCGTGTTTCTTTTCTTTTTTCTTTTTGGATAATTGGATGTCCTGGCCAGTTTGAGCGCACCTTGACTAATTTTGGAAATCTGAAGTTAACAACCGTGCAAGTCTCTAATGGCTCCAAAGTTTGAAATATTCGGACTTCGTGGGATTCGAACTTACGACTTCTTGCGGGACAAGCCCTTTAATTGTTTTGTAATGGAGTTTTACTTTAAAGAATAAACAACCACGACCCTTGTGGGCGATGGTGATGGATATGGAATTATAATGGTCATCTTTTAACTTGCTTAACCACTCTTTATTAATAGTTGAAGTCAAACAATCGATCTGTTTTCCAAAACTTACCCTAGATCCCACCTTCCTCGTCTATTTCCTTTAATTAAGTTGTCTTCTAACATTAGGAAGCATTTGCGTAAGGTATATATATTCAGGGTTGTTCTCTGTTTCTATACCTATTTGACGGATATTTAAAAGTACGTTTGTTGGGCACCGGAAGAGACGGTTGTAATCGCGAAGGATATGGTGTACGTAATTCAACCATTGACCGATCCAATTCTTACGAAACTATGCATTCAAAATGATCGGCTTCTGATGTGAGCGCTAGAGTTTCTAGGTTTTCACATCTCAAGCCTGTCCAAATGACATCGATTGTTGGTTGATTTGGAAGGATCGACGAATAATGGGGAAGAGTAGATGTCATACTTATATGATCGATGCTCCAAATGGATGTGCCACATCAGACCTGCGCGAAAGCTGGTTGGAAAATATTTAAATATGAGATGGCGTCGATAACATTAGCATGGTAACGTATCTTTGACATTCAAATAAAATTTGCTGAGATTAAGCCATTCTCGATCATTTTTTTGCTGAATTCTCGCGAGTACTCTTAAAATTACGTTCTGATCACATTGAGCGGCTCGGATCATTAAAATTTGATCGGGAATTATAAGATGATTTTTTAGATGTTTTTATAGGTGTCCTCGGAATCGCTCCTATACATATATTGTACACATTTGTTAAAATTTTCTGACACTAAGATAATTAATTAATTGTTTCCCATTTCTGAAAAATATGTGCCTCATTTTTATTTCAAAATGTGAACTTTAATTCTCTCGGATGCTTCTTAAAATTGCATTTTGATCAAACAGTATCTTGTGAAATTTTGTGATCAACAAAATCACTTTTCTCTACCTAAAAGGTTATAGCTTAACTGGGATAGACAAAATAATGCACAATTCATAAATACTCGTAATCATCTAGTGAAATGGGATACATCCTTGAAACTCTTAACCAGAAAACAAGTTGAAAGTTAATTTATTAACAATGCAAAGAATCATGCAAGAAGACAAAAGACCTTGAAGATCCACCTTCCTTTCCAGCTTCTCTAGCTAAATCCTTCAATTTTTTAGCATTTCTTCTCATTTCTTCCCCTCTCTCCTCACCCCTCATGACCATCTCTATACACCTTTTAACCTCATCACTCCTAACTATTCCTTCTTCATCTGCCCTGACTCTCACACCAATCTTCCACACATCCGCCATCATCTTCGCATTTGTCGTTTGATCCGACAAGTGAGGAAACACCACGACTGGAATCCCAAAAGCTAAGCTCTCTAAGGTAGAGCTCCACCCACAGTGCGTCACGAAACATCCCAAGGAAGGGTGTGACAGGATTTCCAATTGGGAACACCAAGGCACTATCTTCCCTTGTTGCTCTAGCTCTTCCATGCAACTTAGCCTATCTTCTACCTTTTCTTCTTCTTCGTTTTCTTTAGCTCTTATCACCCATAAAAATGGCTGATGGGTTTCCAACAAACCGCGGGCAATCTCTTCCATTTGTGGTTTTGGAAGATTCAAAAGGCTTCCAAACGACACGTAAACCACTGACGATTTGGGTTTCTCGTCTAGCCATTCGGTATAGTCCTTTGTTTTCTGAAAGAGGTCACATACCAATGAAGTGTCTAAAGGATCTTTTCCACCCAAGAAAGCTGACGGAATTAAGGGTCCAATTGCAATACAGTTATACTTCTCTATGACTTTCAAGGCCTTGGGCTCTAATGCATCGAATGTGTTAACAAGGATTTGAGCCTTTGAATCATTTAGTTCCTCTATCAGCTCTTCGAATAATGCCAACGCGCTATGGTAGGCGCTGTTAGAGGTTGAAGGAAATAACAAAGAGGGTAGGTCACAAGCATGGAGCAGTGGCAACCCTGGCAATTCTATAGACCATGAAGGGTCCTTGTAATTTTCCATTATGACATCCGTATAACCGTTGAAATAATAGTGGTAGATATCCAATACCATAGCTGGTTGAATCCATAGAACCGACGAGCAGACGTGACAATCACGTGCCACCTTTGCTGCCCAAGGGAGGAGGAAATTGTAGATCAAGCACGTGACTGGACAACCTTCTTCACTGCTAGTCGCGATTATCTCTCTTAGCCTTCGGGAGCTGCAACTTCTAGTTTCGGAAAAGAAGTGATTCCTATCGAATCCGGGTTTAAACCCCTCATCGTAGCCATCGGAATAGGTGGCGAATTTGAAGCCGTCAGGGATTTGAAAGTCGTTTCTCGATATTCGACGTTCACCATAGACGTTGATAACAAAGGTGACTCGCACGTCCATCTGAATGAGACGCTTGGCGAGTTGAAAACAGGGGTTGAGGTGGCCTTGCGCGGGAAGAGTCACGATTACGAAGTGGGGCTTTGCCATCACTGACGGCGGCGCGTCGGGAGGTTTTGCGTGGCGTTTTCTTACTCTCGATCTAGTAGAGTATTGAAGAAATGAAAGTGGGCATAGTTTGTCTTTGTGGGTAAAGGTTTGTATATGAGGAGGACAAGGATTTTGGCACTATGACGTTTGAAGTGACGAATTGGAAGAAAGACTAGCTAGCTAGTCTTGTTTCATTATGCTTGTCGTTGTGTTCAAGAGGGCATTTCGTGTGTGTGACTCCTAATTTAGCAGAATCGTTCATGCACACCAGGACCTGTTAAAATGACATGATTGTGGGGATAAAATTGTAGAAGAAAAGCTTTTGGCACTACACGTTTTGATTTATTATGCCTTGTTTGGAATACTTTTTAAAAGTATTTTTTAAAAGATTCTTCCTATATATCTCTTACTTTTAATAATTTCTCTCTATATCTCTCTCTACTTATTATCTCTATTACTTTTGAAAAAAAATTCAAAAAGTGTTCCAAACACAACTTAATTGAATGAAAATACTAAATTACGAAAAAACTTCACCAACCAACTCTTTGTGCACATTCATGTCCACTTTTTGGTATAATAATATAACATGTGAGGAAGTTTACTCGTACACCAATTATTCTTGGTGACCGACTAACCTCACAATTTGCTAGTGGAAGCTCAATTAAAACCGGAAGAAATACCCTTTTGGACCCATAATATACATGTAATATTTGGGCCATTTGTTTTTATTTTTACTACCTCCGTCCGGATTTAATTGTTCCTAGTTCTATTCTAACTGACTAAAAAATGGGTTATATCTTAAAATCCGTAATGAATTTCATATCGAATATGGATCTTGTTTGATAGATCTCGATTAGTTCTATAATAAATTTATATTCGAAATCACGTAAAACATTATAGATTGGAAGATATAATCGATTGAAAAATGATACAAACTCCCAAAAAGAACTATTAAATCTGGACGGAGGGAGTATTATTTTATGTTTTTAGATGGGCCTTGTAGGCTCAAGATGAATATTGTTACGTCTCGTACAAAGGAGTCCTACAGCGTCAAACAATAATATTGTTTGGTTCTCTCACATGCAATTAGCCGCCACCATATGCTAGCAGTATTTTCAAACGAGAATAAATTTTTTACATTGGTGGTGTTTTTATTTTTTTTTAAAAATCAATTGCATTGTTTCACATTGTCAAAACAGTGTTCACGACGTAAAGTAATTGATTTGGAAGAAATAAATACTCTCTCCGTCCCATCATCTTTGTTCAGTCTGCAAACCGGAGACGTAAAAAAATAATACTATTTTTGTAAGAAAAGTTGGGAAAAAGTTCAACATCTTATTAGATCTCGACGAGTTCTTTTAACTTATGAAAAAATTTTAATTTTTTCTTGAAAGAAATACATTTTATTTTGTAGTTCTCGTTTCGTGGATCGGACAAAGATTATAGAACAGAGGGAGTATTTACACTTGGTAATGTAAATCATTTAATCTCTTTTCAAACATATCTAGAACCCACTACACTATCCAATTCCAAAGCATATTATATATGATGACCAACATTGAGTATATTCGTACCACATTCTTGAAACCAATTTTATTACGTTTTTCTACAGACATTCACCATAGATGATGATGATCATTTGCATTTTGCTAATTGATCGATGATAAAGTGTAACATTTCATCGAACATTAGTCTCACCCGATGCATGTCGATTTCAAACGTCATATAAAACACATCTGTGTATCTAAACATAAATATCTCGATTAATTTCTACAATCAAATTCGATACCCTCGATTTTCTCTAGATTCACCCTAACCTTTCCAAAAACTGTTCCAAATTTTTGTGCGAAGAACCACCCTCCACAACAGAACCCTTTCCCAGCCCCTTCCACTCCAAACACCTCCTCCTAATCTCCTCCCCTCTCTCCCCTCCCCCCATCACCACCTCCAAACACCTCCCCACCTCCTCTCCCTCCACCACCCCTTCCCCGTTCACCACCGCCCTCACCCCATTCCCCCACACCTCCTCCACCATCTTCGCATTCGTCATCTGATCCGAAAAATGCGGACACCCCACCACCGGCACCCCTGCCACTAAACTCTCCAGCACGGAGTTCCACCCACAGTGCGTCAAGAAACACCCAACCGACCCGTTCCTCAGCACCTCCAACTGCGAACACCACGGCACGATCAAACCATCATTTTCATTCAGCTCTGCTTCAATCAAACCCCTTGTTTCCCCCTCATACTCTGTTTTTCGAATGACCCACAAAAACGGCCGTTGACTTTTCACTAACCCGTGAAAAATCTCTTCAATCTGCTTCTTTTGCAACACTGCCATGCTACCAAACGATACGTAAACCACTGATTTCTCTGTTTTTGAATCCAACCACTGGGTATAATCGGTGGCCTGCTCAAACAGATTGATCTGACATGGGTTATGATCGGACGGGACTAACGGCCCGATGGGGATCACGGTCATGTGATCGACGGCCCTGATCGAGTCTCGTTCTAGTTCATCAAACGTGTTTACGAGGATTAATGGGTTGGGGTCTGTTTCTAGGGTTTGTATGTGTTCTTGGAAAGTGGGGACCACAGAAGCGAACGGACTGTCTGGTAAGAGAAAGGAAGGTATTTCATTGGGTGAAAACAGTGGCAATCCAGGTAATTTGATGGGAATCAGAGGGGTGGTTTTGTCAGGGTAGAGGCCGTCATGGGTGTTGAAGTACCTGTGGTATATGGCAAACGTGGTTGCGGACTGGATCGAGAGAAAAGCGGAGGGGAGGTGGAACTCACGCGCCACGGCGGCGGCCCAGGGTAAGAGGACGGCGTAGATGAGGAAGGTCACAGGGCGGCCTTCGGAGGATAGGGAGGTGAGGAGTTGGGCGAGGGTTTGGGACCCCGCGCGCTTGAATTCAGACATTGCGACGGCGGGGTCGGCGGCGGGGTCGGGCCCGTCGTCGTAGCCGTCGGAGAAGGAGGCATAGGAGAGGTTGTCGATGGCGGGGAGGGCGGTGGTGCCGCAGAGGAAGCGGACGGAGGTGGCTAGGGTGACGTGTGCGGCGGCGCGTGTGAGTTTCTTGGCTAGTTCTAGAGTGGGGTTGAGATGGCCTTGGCTGGGGCAGCAGAGGAGGAGGAAGTGGTGGCGGTTGCTCATGGTTGGTGGGTTTTGTAATTTGGGGAAGGTGGAAGATGGATGCTGAAAGTTTTATAAAAGGATTTTAGAAAGTGATTATTTTAAAAAAAAAAATTAAAAGATTTTCACATTTTTGTTAAGTGGTGCAACATATACATTTGTATTCGGACATAGATGAGTTCATAAACCTTTGATAGATGAGAGATCTATAAGGTGTAAGTGGAACCCACACAATGGTCGAGAATTGAGTAAAAAATAACCTTTGATTTTCACTTTTTTTAATTTTAAATGAGTAAAAATAAAAATGAAGAATAATGAAAAGAATGATGTGAAAATTATAATCCAATTTTGGGTGATCGAGAATTGATTCTGACGATTTCTATTTTAATGAATTTTCTGAAAAAAAGTATTTTTTTACAAATCCTGAAGAAAAGAATGTAGGAGCAAAAATAATTTTATTTGAGGAAAATTTCAAAATGTCACCTGAATTTTGCACCAAATGTCACAGAGACATCTGAACTTAAGTTTATTTCAATTAAACACATGTACTAACAAAATCTCTAAATTTAGACATCTGAACTTAAGTTTCTTTCAATTAAACACCTGTATTAACAAAATTCCCAAATTTAGATCCCTGCCGTTATACTCCGTCCCAAAAATTGCTGACATGACATCTCCAACCTGTTTAAATTGCCCAATTGCACATGTTTCCAACAGAGGACGATGCACCCAAGCGAAATCCATAGGCAGACTTCAGGTCTAGGGTTGAAAATATGTGCAATGGGGCAACTTAAACTAGTTGTAGATGCCATGTTAGCAATTTTTTGGACGGAGTATAATGGTGGAGGTCTAAATTTGGAGATTTTGTTAGTACATGTGTTTAATTGAAATAAACTTAAGTTCAAGTGTCTAAATTTGGAGATTTTGTTAATACGGATGTTTAATTGAAATAAATTTAAGTTCGGATATCTCTGTGACATTTGGTGCAAAGTTTAGGTGTCATTTTGAAATTTTCCCTTTTATTTGAGGTAATGAATTGCATTTGAGTAAAAGTGCGTGTTAAAATTAATTTCCACATTGTTTACCTAATCTAATTTCAGGGAAAAAAAAAAAAAAGAAAAACCTTATCCATAACACGTGGCCGTCACGTTTGACTTTTGGTGCTATTATTGGGTTTTCTTCTTTGATAAAAAAATCTCTGCTAGTCGTGAGCTGTGATCGTGGTAGATTGAGCCTAGTTCGGCCATATAAGCAAATTGACATATTTTTTTTGTTTTTATTTAAATTTTTTTGTATTTGTTAATTTTTCGTCAATTTTTATAGATTATTGCATAACCATGATGAGAGGAATCTAAAAAGTAAAAAATTACGATTGAAACCTAATTTTTTAATCGACTACGAAAAAAATTTAAATAAGAACAAAAAATAAGCTAGTTGGCTTATTTAGCTGAACGGGACCTGACTATAATGGCAGAACACAGTAAAATAGATGGCATTATTATCAGCAGGAACGACTCTGAAATTTACGGGGCCTAAAGCGAAGTTTGGATATTTACTTTGAATGTTTAAAAATAGGTAAGGAGAAAAAAGTCTTTATACCAAAGCATTATAAGCATTTGAGGGATATATAAAACCAAAGTCAATAACATTACAATATATATCTTAAAAACTACCATTTCAAACATTACTCTTCTCGCACTATTAGCTACATTGTATTAATTAAAAGAATATATTCTTTCCATCGCTGGCGTAAACATTTGTTTCTTCCAAATCAATTATATTGCGCGACGTTGCAAAACAGTTGTCCCAATCAATAAAACATGACAACGTGGTGCAATATAATTGATTTGGATGAAACAAATGTTTACACCGGCGATATAAAGAATTTAATCTCTAAATAAAAATGCATAATCTCGTTTTACTACAATAGAAAACAGACAATTTAGGCGTCGTTTCACTAATGTTCTTATTTTTTAAGTACTTATATTCCGTTTATGAGATATGTCATTCTCTCACAATACATAACATTTAATCTCTCTGATGGCATGGGTTGACCTAAGGTACGTATTTTTAAACGTTAATTTCGATAGAATTCTTAAACAATCCATGCATTTAGAAAACAACTATTCTTTGCCTTTAAGTAAGTGAGCACAAGAAATGATGAAGATATATACCGAGTTATAAGATGCTTGCCATTCTGCTAGAACGAGAAACTCTAAGCTGCCGGTGTTGATTTTGAATTTTCAGGGATTTAAAGGAAAAATTAAAAATAAGGTCCTTTTCTTGAATTATTATAATGGGTAAAAAAAAGTAGTAGAGCCCCCTGAAATTTAAAAAATTTTGGAGGCCTAAAATAATTGCAACACAAATTTTAGTTTAGAGCCGGCTTTGTATACTGCCGTGCTCGGGACGAGCTACTGCTGATTTGCGGCTGCTGCTATACAATGATATGTTGATTCATCAGGATGCATGTATTTTCCCATGTGCTTTCTTTTTAGATATATTTGGATCTTTTCAAGATCTTTGTATTTTGGTTCTCTTTAATTTGGTTGTTGGTTTTCAGTTGTCATCCTCATCCACTTAGGCTCAGGTGGCAAATGATTGTTGCGGGATTTAGGTGCCAACCTCACCGGGATTGCTTTTCCCGCGTTGTGATGCGCTTTTGCTCTTGCCTTATAATCTATTGTAGGTAATTCTTGCGTGGAATCGATTAATATAATCTTTCTTGCCGTTCAAAAAAATAAAAAAGTGCTCTCTTTTGTGTGCATTAGAGCTAGAGCTGGGTAATGGACACGACAACATGACACGAACCGGATACGAAGTTAGCAGGTTAGAGTTGACCATTTTTGACATGAAACATAAAAATTATATGACTCGAGAACACGAATTCCAAATGGGTCGGATTTGGATTGAACATGCGAGACACGAAACTGACACGACCAACATGATCCGACACGACCTTTATCCAGGTCTAATTAGAGCTTTAGTATTGTTATTGTAAATTGCAGCTATTAATTTTTTTTTGCCACTGCCGAAAGAAGTGCATCAGACTTTTGAGATGAATTCATGTTAAAAAGTTGACAAAAGTCTTCAATACACACATATCATGAACAAAGATACTACAAGATTTTTGACAAATATATATTACGAGCAAAATAAAATGACAGATGCACCAGACACTAAAATTAAACCAATTACAAGAAATTAAGGGAAATAAATGAACACCCTCTACTAAAATTAACTCCAGATCGAACGCCAAATGCATCTGGTGGATGCATCTTGAGAGATTCTTAACCCAATTACAATAAATTAAGGGAAATAAATGAACACCAAGTTTTTAAAAAAAGAAAAGAAAAAAGGGAGAGACAAAGTTACGTGGCCTTTACCAATATCCTCCAACCTCCTCCACAAAAGCCTTGAGATTCTTATCCGAAGATCCATCTTCCTTCACAGCTTCCCTAGCCAAATCCTTCCATTTCTTAGCATTTCTTCTCATTTCTTCCCCTCCCTCCTCAGCCCCCATGACCTTCTCTATACACCTCTTAACCTCATCCCTCTCAACTATTCCTTCTTCATTTTTCCTGACTCTCACACCCATCTTCCACACATCCACCATCATTGTTGCATTCGTACCTTGGTCGGACCAATGAGGAAACGCCACCACCGGAACCCCAGATGCCAAGCTCTCAAGAGTAGAATTCCACCCACAATGCGTGACGAAACATCCCAATGAAGGGTGTGAAAGAACATCTAGTTGAGAACACCAAGGCACTATATTCCCTTCTTGTTCTAGCTCTTCCATGCAATGAAGCCAATCTTCTTCTTTTTCTTCATCTTTGTTTCCTTTTTCTCTTATAACCCACAAAAATGGCCGACGGGTTTCTAATAAACCGCGTGCTATCTCTTTCATTTGTGACTTTGGAAAATTCAATAGGGTTCCAAACGATATGTAAATAACCGATGACTCAGGTTTTGAGTTTAGCCACCGGGTGTAATCCTTTGTTTTTTGAAATAGGTCACCTCCAAATGAAGTATCGAATGGATCTCTTCCATCCAAGAAAGCCGATGGAATTAAAGGTCCGATTGCAGTCAAATCATACTTTTCGAGGACTGTCAAGGCCTCAGGCTCTAATGCATCAAAAGTGTTTACAAGGATTTTAGGGTTACTTTCGGAATCCTCAAGTGTTTGCATCAGCTCTTTCAATAAACACACTATCGAATTGAATTTAGAGGTTGAAGGAAACGTAGCAAAGGGAAGATCACGACCGTTGAGCAGTGGCAATCCCGGTAATTTAATGGACCAAGAGGGGTCATTATGGTTCTTCAACATGACATCCTCATCATAACCATTGAAATAATAGTAGTAAATATCCAAAACCGCTGCTGGTTGAATCCAAAGAAGCGTTGATGGGACGTGACAATCACGCGCCACCCTTGCAGCCCAAGGGAGGAGGAGATTGTAGACCACGCACGTGACCGGACGACCTTCATCACTACTTGTCGCAATGATCTCTCTAAGTCTTTGAGAGCCATTACTTCGAATTTTGGAAAAGAAGTGACTCGTATCATCTCCAAATTCAAACCCCTCATCATCGTATCCATCAGAAAAGGCATCAGCAAACTTCAACCCATCAAGGGTCCCAGTGTTTTTAGAAATCGAACGTTGAGCCGTCATGGTAGTAACAAATGTCACATGCACCCCTATTCGAATGAGACGCTTGCCGAGTTGAAGACATGGGTTAATATGGCCTTGCGCGGGAAAAGTCATGAGGAGGAAGTGGTGGTGCACCATATCTACGGCGGCCCGTGGGGCAGAGTGGGGTGGAAAGGGGGTGAGGTTTTCTACACTTCTTTGCAAGAAATGATGATGAGCATTATTGGTGCTTGTGGAAAGGGGGTGAGGTTTTCTACACTTCTTTATAGGATTTTGATCGACAATGTGACGTTTGAGGTGACGAATTCGGAGAAATAATACTTTTTTAAAATTTTCTCATTCTTGTATTTTATTCAAGTGGACATTACGAGTGTGACAAGTTAGACGAATACTGTACCATCTAATAAATTATGAAAATAAAGTCAATAACCCCAAATTTGATATTGCTCCTGTATACCATGAGTTGTTAAAGACACATCACTTGGACAATAATGCCCACTAAAACACCATTCAAGCAGTACTATGATTCAATCAAGGGTTGTACTTTCTTTTATTTAACTCATGCGCGCAGCACACATACCTTTTGAAATTGGAAGTAGAGTGTTGGGTGACAATTTTGTTTTGATAACTTAGGCGTTCTGATCAGTTTACGCAAACCGCAACTAATCTAAGAAGCGCAATACCATAGTCTACTCGAAGGAATGCCAATTAAAGTCAGAGTAAGTTTCGTATGGATTGACCATTAAGGAGTTATTTTACTCGAGATATTTTGAACCTAGACGTACCTCAGGAGGGAGAAAACCCCTGGCTAAGAAAATGTTAATTATAGGTCGAATAACGTTTTTGATTCTTTTTACGTAAATAAAGGTGAGATTTATTTGTTGAAATGGATCCACGTGGAACTGTGTTGCTAGAAATATACTTGTTAGAATTTCTGTAAACTCAAATAATAGGAGACACCAATCACAAGGGTATATTAAGATAATTATTTAGACAAAAAGGCAGGAGTGTAGGGAAAAAAAACTTATGAGTCGAGTCACGTGTAAAGTGCTGTCCTTAGAGCAAAAACGTCCCCTCTAGCATGACCGTAATATTTTTATTTTTATTTTGAGAGAATGCACCACTCTAACCTAAATTTACCTAGTGAGTAGACTATTCAATGCCTGAGGCACCATGCTGCGGCCTCTTTTCCACTGCACATTATGATAGGATCAATACAGCTTGTCTTTGACCCAACTCTTTTAACGTCCTCACAATGCATGTATGGTGGAAAAAGCCTGGAACACCGCCATGACGTTTGAGATGATGCGGGGAGATTTTGTAAGATGCATGTAATTTGTAAGATGCATGCATCTTGTCGTAATTAGAAGCATGCATGTTTGATCCTGGATTTTGAGTGAGTACTTTTCCTGGTACTCTTGGATGCAATGTATAATGGGAACGATGGTGAAGTGTGTGTTTGTCCATATATATGACGTTTGAGATCGAGATGACGAATTGGCAGAAAACCAAGCTAGACCTTGTTTTTCCAAAGGAGAAGGAATTAATTGTGTTCAAGTGGAGGAATACTAAACATCTAAGGCCGGCCAAGACTGATATTAATCCAATCCCAAAGCCTAACACTGTCGGAAAAAAAAACATGGGTTTTGAGTTACAAAGAATATTAGCAATCCCTTGTCGATCATCAATGGTGAATTCTATCCTAATCCCATCACCTTATAGAACTCATCCTTTTTAGCCGGGTTATCAAATGGGGCCTGAGTATATGTGACAATAAGTACTCTTTCTATTGTGAATCCTATCGATTCTACTTTCATCACCTTACGAGACCCATCATTTTTAGTCGGGTTATCAAACGGGGGCCCAAGCATGTAACGATTCGCGCCAGCTAACCTGCATAACCTTTAGACCTAGCACGTGGCTAAAAAAGTAAACCTAGATCGATTTGGGTTTTAGTAGGTGGTGGGTCTTTTCCTATATATATCATATTCTTCCTTTCAACTTCCAATATGGGACATTACAATCTCCCCACCTTGGCTCAACGTCCTTAATGCATTGACCCAACAACCTTCCCCTAGTAGCCACGGGGTGACACTTAGCTCTATACAGCACAGTCAGTGTACTCATACCAGATTCCATAGGTGGCCCCTACCATGTAGACCAAGGTTATGCTCTGATACCAACTGTAACAACCCGCATCAGCTGACCTACTTAATCCTTAGCCTCAACACGTGGCTCAAAAGGTTAACCTCAGGTTTATAATAGCTGGTGGGTCTTTCCTATATACATCATATTCTTCCTTTCAACTGCCAATGTGGGACATTACAGAGTATACGTGACAATAACTCATTCTATTGTGAATTCTATCCTAATCCTATCACCTTACGAAACCCATCTTTTTTAGCCGGGTTATCAAACGAGGGCTTAAGTATATGTTGCAATGACTCATTCTATCAAACATACACACATATTCAGATATAGATGGGTTCACATATATTCGGATATAGATGAGTTCAGACACGTTTAATAAATGCGAGATCCATAAGGTGTACATGGAACTCACACAATGGACGTGAGACAAACACAAATCGATGATTGTAATGCATTTTTGTGTCCAGATCAGTGATAGGTGCTTAAATTTTCACATTAGCGCCTTTTAATTTATCATTGCTAAGTCTTTTTATTTTATTATTTAGTATTTTAATGCTTAATTTTTGTGTTGTGAGTATTTGAAGAATTTGATAAAAGAATAGGCAACATGGAAATATTAAACGGTGTTTAAAGCTAGTCCATTTGGAGGTCAATATGGAGTGAGGAGTTTAGCACTTAACTTAAGTACCCTGGTACATGGGCATGAGTACAGGCGAACATAACTTGCAAATCAAGTGGGTAGGCCCAATGTTTATTGCTCCTATTGACTAAGTGGTGAGGCCCAGTGAAGGAATGAGGGAAGCCAATTCTCGGCAGCCGTATGGCCCACGGCTCTGAAGGATAGGGTTTTATTTAAAAAGGGGGCTGCGGCATTTTTTTGGATATAGTAGGTTTTGGGACGAAAAACATGAAACGAAGAAGGCAGCCACTTTTGTTCGGAGAGTTTTCTTTTGAGTTTGCTTTTCCTTCAAGTTTTGAAGCTTTGTTCAATTACTTATACTTCGGTAACTCGTTTTAATTTCAGTTCTTTATAAAAGTTATTCGTTTGTGTTTTCTTAGTGTTAATTTCTTGTTTATTTTTCTTTTCTTTAGTATTAGAAGCATGATTCAAATTAGGGTTTTATTCCTTTTACTTTTATTAATGAGTGAGTAGTTTTTTCTGAGGTTTGGTCGCTAGGTAAAGGCGCGTCGTGACCCAATTAGGATTTGTCTTGCAATTTTTTTTCGTACCTTAATTAATTAAATAAATTTAGTTGGTGAAAACTACATCCGTTGGATGAATCCGAGGCGTTGCCGGGACTCATGTGAATGGGAATGGGGGACCAAAACCTGTTCGCTGCCGTGTACGGGACCAACAACCTTAGGATTCGCATCTTTCGGAGCTTCTAATTCTCCCTAAATTTAACCATTTCTAGAAACCTTGAAAAGCGAGCGGTTTCTGATTGGGTAGCGAGCGCCAGATTCCCTACGACCGTGCCTCTCTTTTTAATCATTTGAGCAAGTTATCTGTTAGTGTTAGTTAATTAATCAACCATAAGACAAGGGGTGGCTACGTACCTAAGAGCTAAGTTTAATACTACATCCCTGGGTTCCACAACATACACTTCACTGTCCTTAGTGGATTCGACTCCGGTCTTATCGGATATTGTGCTGCGTCAGTCTCCGCTCTACGCTTGGGACAACCCATTATTTTACGACTAGGAATCCGTCAAGCAATCAGTATTGGTATATCTACGTTTAAATCATATGTATTCTTTTCTTGTATGCAAACATTAATTCTTTGTTTTCTCTATTGATGTAAGATTATTTTTTTTCGGCAAAACGAAGATTTTATAAACTTGAAAGGGGTACATCGAGGGAAACCCACTAAGCAATAACACTTAGATGATACAGAAAAACAGAAAATTGATGTAAGATTATACTCCCTCCGTCCCAAATTGATTGTCCAGTCCGCAAAACGGAGTGTTAAAAATAATGCAATTTTTTCAAGAAAAAATTCAAACTTTTTTCACAAATTAAAACTACTCATTGATATCTAGTAAGTTGTTAAAAAACTTTTGATTTTTTCTTGTAAAAATTGTATTATTTTTAACACTCCGTTTTGCGGACCGGACAATCAATTTGGGACGGAGGGAGTAATATTATATTATTCCTTCAAAAGATAATGTACCAATTTACATGAATAAAAAAAAAAGAAAGATAAAAACAAGGATGCGAAAATCAATTCCAGTTTGGGGTGATCGACAATTGATTTGATCACTTCCTATCGTAAAGAAATTCTTTTGATTTTTGCTAGTTTAAAAATATAAAAATTATCTTTTTACATCCTGAAGAAAAGAATGCTGGAATAAGTTACATTTTACTACTCCTATGTGAAGAAAAAAAAAAATGAAATGCATTTGAATAAAAATGGTTGTTAACATTAATTAATTTCCACATTTTTTTAACCTAATCAAGATTTTAGAAAGAAAAATACACCTTATCCACAAAAACGTGGCCGTCACATTTGACTTTTGGTGCTATTATTTGTTTTCTTTAACAACAAATCTCTGTTAGTCGCGTTTGGGATCTTGGTAAATTGACTGTAATGACAGAAAAAACAAGAACATAAATTGCGAAGATGGCATTATTAATTACCATATATTTTGAAAGATGTCAATTTACTACTCCTTCTTCCAATGTTCAAAAAATCTGTCTCTTCTGCAAAACAAATACTTAAAAAAATTACATTTTTGTCAAGAAAAATTCAAACAATTGTGGTAAATGTGTTGACGGTCTGTTCTCCTCGTCCCGAATGGTAGCTATGGCTTGAACCGGACATTTCATTGGCGGGTAGGCAGTCTCTATAGTCATGCCCAAGGAGAATTGCTACGCTAGTTGCCCCCTTCCACCATTTTCTGTTTAAAAAAAAAACTTATGAATGAATTCGTTTCTTGTAATTTGCCTATTAACTGTTTGATACAATGTTCCTATGACAATTAGGAAAACTTCATCACAAACCAACGCATCAATTTACTTTATGACAATTGCTTTTGAACGCTCTAATTCATGGACATTTGTACTTGACAAATTTTTGTAGGGGCGAGTCACTAGACAAGAGCCTAATTCCGTTATCCTTGTCAATTTATTTCCCCCTTTTTCATGTCCCTTTTGTTCATTGCCTTTTTAACATTCTAATCAATTTAGAATTTCAATTCCTCTGAGGCAATTGCATTTGCCAAGGCATAACACACATATGATGAACAAAGATACAATCTGGAGGTTTTTAACCCAGGCAAATGATAATGCCAAAACCAAAATTGATCCTGCCAAAACTCAACCATGTGAAATGACTTCTTTGCCCTCCTCCCAATCTCACTCTACTTTACTCTCTCTCACTCTTTCTCTCTCTCTCTCTCTCTCTTAAGTCCTGAGCAAACCCAGTCGATCTCCCAACTCATCCTCTCCACCTCTGCCGCCGATGCCAAAGTTTTCTGTAAAATGATTGCCCAAATCATTCGAAAAAATGGTCAGGTCCTCCAAAAAAAGATAGAAGAAAAGAAAGAAAGAAAAAAGGAGAGAAGATACAATTGTAGGGAAAGAAAAAATGAGAGAAAAGGAGAGAAGAAAAGAAAGAAAGAGGAGAGTTGTTTGAACGAGAAGCACAGTGCAAGGAGGAGAACCAACGAGGTGGCCCACCGTCGACCGATCCGATCATTTCTTTATTGTATCCGCCGCCTCCTGCTTCTTGTTTTCCAAACTTCCGTTACCAGAGCCGGCCGTCGATGACGGAGGTTGTGGTGGTGGTTCAGTTGACGAAACGGGTTGCCGACGACACCACCCACCTCACTTTTTATTTTCTTCCAAGATAAAAAGTTCACAAACCCAAAAAGGGGAAAAAAAAAAAAAAAAACAACAACACAGTAAAATCAAGAGAATTGAGTGCTCTAAAATTAGGAGGTCCATTTCCAGATATTGATCCAGAGAGCAACCTTACATTTAGCATCAGAAGTAGAAGCAATTGATGGAAGAAAACTTGGCCTTTTACTCCCTCAACTTGCTCAAAACCACCGCGGACGACGGAAAAGAAAGCTTGTTATTCGCTTGAGGTTGGTCTTGGCGTGGTGGTGCAACGTGGAGTTTCACCTGCAGAACCCATGGTCTTTCAAGGCCTCCACCAGTCCAATGCTAGCGGCACGCTCTGCTCACTGAACCCATCTTCTTGATTTCGAGTAGCAAATGAGAAATGGTTTTTCAAGTGTGTGAGATTGGTTTTGATGGAAGATTGATTTGGGAATGAATGGGAGTGGGCAAAACAGGTGGCGTGGTGACCTTTCACAGATTGATATGGGAATTAATGGAAGTGGGCAAAGGCTGGTTTGGTCGACTGGGTTTGTTCAGGAGGAAGAGTAGAGTGAGATTGGGAGAAGGGCAAAGAAGTCATTTCACATGGTTGAGTTTTGGCAGGATCAATTTTGGTTTTGGCATTATCATTTGCCTTTAACCCAATCACGAAAATGAAAATTTAAACTTAACTCCAGAAAACCAAATACAAAATAGAATAAAATGACAAGGTTACCCTCTACTAGTCTCCCAAGGCATAATACATGCACATCTGGCGAACAAAGATGCATCTTGTGAGATTTTTAACCCAATTACAATATATGATAACCAAATCAACACCAAATGCCAAAAAAGAAAAAAAAAAAAAAACAAAAAAAGAGAGACAAAATGACCCTTTACCATTATCATCCAACCTCCTCCACAAAAGCCTTGAGATTCTTATCCGAAGATCCACCTTCCTTCGCAGCTTCTCTAGCAAAATCCTTCCATTTCTTGGCATTTCTTCTCATTTCTTCCCCTCCCTCCTCAGCCCCCATGACCTTCTCTATACACCTCCTAACCTCATCACTTTCAACTATTCCTTCTTCATTTTTCCTGACTCTCACACCAGTCTTCCACACATCGACTATCATTGTTGCATTCGTCCCTTGGTCGGACCAATGAGGAAACGCCACCACTGGAACCCCAGATGCCAAGCTCTCCAAAGTAGAATTCCACCCACAATGTGTGAGGAAACATCCCAATGAAGGGTGTGAAAGAACATCTAGTTGAGAACACCATGGCACTATATTCCCTTGTTGTTCTAGCTCTTCCATGCAACGTAGCCAATCTTCTTCTTCTTCAAAATCTTTGTTTTCTTTTTCTCTTATAACCCACAAAAATGGCCGACGGGTTTCTAACAAACCGCGGGCTATCTCGTCCATTTGTGACTTTGGAAAATTCAATATGGTTCCAAACGATATGTAAATAACCGATGACTCAGGTTTTGAGTTTAGCCACCGGGTGTAATCCTTCGTTTTCTGAAATAGGTCACCTCCAAATGAAGTATCTAATGGATCGCTTCCATCCAAGTAAGCCGATGGGATTAACGGTCCGATTGCAGTCAAATTGTACTTTTCGATGACTTTCAAGGCCTCAGGCTCTATTGCATCGAAAGTGTTTACAAGGATTTTTGGGTTGCTTTCCGAATCATCAAGTGTTTGCATTAGTTCTTTGAATATGCACAGTATCGAACTGGAACTGTTAGGGGTTGATGGAAAAATAGCAATGGGAAGATCACGACCATTGAGCTGGGGCAATCCCGGTAATTTAATGAACCATGAGGGGTCATTAGAGTTCTTCAACATGACATCCTCATAACCATTGAAGAAATAGTAGTAAATATCCAATACCGCGGCTGGTTGAATCCAAAGAAGCGCTGATGGGACGTGACAATCACGCGCCACCTTTGCAGCCCAAGGGAGGACGAGATTGTAGACCAAGCAAGTGACTGGATAACCTTCTTCTCTACTCGTCGCGATGATCTCTCTAAGCCTTTGAGAGCCGTTACTTCTAATTTCGGAAAAAAAGTGACTCATATCGTCCCCAAATTTAAACCCCTCATCGTAGCCATCGGAAAAGGCGTTAGCAAACTTCAAGCCGTCAAGGGTTCCGTTGTTTCTCGAAATCGAACGTTGAGCAGACACGCTAGTGACAAATGTCACATGCACCCCCACTCGAACGAGATGCTTGCCGAGTTGAAGACACGGGTTAATATGGCCTTGCGCGGGGAAGGTCAAGAGGAGGAAGTGGCGGTGCACCATATCTGCGGCGGCCCCGTGGCTCGGAGTGGGGGGTGGGGTGGGGCTGAGGTTTTCTACTCTTCTTTGCAAGAAATGATGAGGAACATTATTTGTGCTTGTGGAATTTGTAGGCTATATAGTTGGTATTGGGAACCTGTCAGATGTTTATGGTAGCTGGGGAAAAAACGTTTTCTTTGGTTACCGGCCTTTCAATCCGCAGACATGGACGTTTGAGGTGAATAATTGGCGACAAATAATAGAGAATTTTCATTTCTCATTCTTGTCATTACATTCGATTGGACATTACGTTTGTGACAAGTTAGACGAATACAGCTTGAACATCTAAGTAATTAGGACAATAATTCGATAACTCCAAATTTGAGTTGTTAAAGCCACGTCACTTGGACAATAATGCCCACTAAAAAACCACGCAAGCAGTACTATGATTCAATAATCAAGGGGAGTACTACTTTGTTTTATTTAATAATTATGCAGCGTACATACATATGGACTATGTGAGGCGACAATATATTTTTGATGACTTAGGTGTTCGAATCAGTTTATGCACATTCCAAATAATATTGGAGGAACAATCCCACGGTCTACTTGCAGAGATCCCAATTTTTCTTTTTGCTTGGCAAACAAAACATTTTATTAAAACTCAAAAGGGTATATCGGGGGAAAAAGAAAAAAAACATACAAAATTAGCCCATCCAACACAAAGTTGGACCGACTCAACCCCTCAACATGAATTACAACTGAGCTTACGAATGCCATCAAGAAACACCTTGAACTCCTCCACCGAATAAATCTTGATCGCAAACTTGGTCTTCATCCACATATGCCACCATTCCATAATTAATGACCAGGTATTCCAAGAATATTCCTACGGAGATCCCAATTTAAGTCAGAGGAAAGCTCTGTATGAATTGATCATAAATGAGTTATTTTACCTGATTGATTTTTGAACTTGAGGCCATTTCAACCGAATCATGATGCCTCTATGTGGGAGTAAACCCCTAAGAGCATTCGTAATGGGAATAATCAAAATCAATAACCAAAATGTACCACGTCAGCATTTGATTATCCATTTAGTTCATAATCAAACTTAACAACCTCTACTTCTACATTTGATTATTTTTACATCCCTAACAAAAAAAAAAAAAACTCACAATACACAATGCACCTATATCCAAACACAGATGAGTTCCAATCACGCATCCGACCAAACCAAATTATTCGTCTCGATGAGACGATTCCAATGTAGGGTGTTTTTGAGTTATTGAATTTTAAATTTGGTTATTGGGTTTGGTTATTGGTTTTGGTTATTGGTAAAAATTGTTAAGTTTGGTTATGGAATGGGTGAAATTTGATTATTTGCTAAAAGACTTGTAATTTTGCTTATTACAATATGATGTGTTTTTTGAGCATTATTGTTAAGTTTGCTTATCCACTCCCATTTGCTTATTACAATAGAGATGCTCTAAGAAAATATTAACTTTAGGTCGAACAAGGTTTTTGATTCTTTTAATTTATACTAAAATTAAGGTGAGATTCATTTCTTCAAATGGATCCACGCAGAACTGTGGTGTGTTAGAATAAAGAATTGTTGTAAGGTCCATTATAGAATTTTGTAACATGTCCAATCCACCTTATATTTTCAAAACATCTCTAGTCCAGCCCATTACTTTTTTTAAAGTCTCATGTCCACTTCATTTTTTGACAAGATAAAATTGTCCCTTTATTGAACTTTACACAACCACCACCACCACTACCGTCGCTGCCGCCACCACCACCACCTCCACCATCACCCCCACCACACCACCACAACCACTACACCACCACCACCACCATAACCACCAACACGTCCCCATGACCACCTCAACCATCACGCCGCCACCACCACAATGCCCCAACCTCCACCACGCTGCCACCACAACCATAACCACCACCACGACGCAACCACCACTGCTCCACCACCACCACCATGCCCCCACCACCACATCTACCACCACCACTACCATCACCAACATGCCGCCCCCACCACCACACCCCTCCACCACCTCAACCACTATGCCGCCGCCGCCGCCGCCGCCGCCGCGTACCACCACCACAACAATGCCGCAACCTCCACCACAATTACCACCACCACTCCACCACCACCACCACGATGCCACCACCACCTCCACCACAACCAACGCGCCATCGCCACCACTACCACAATGCCGCCCTAACCACCATCTACACCACCACCGCACCCAAACCACCACCTCTACCACCACAACCACAACGCCGTAACCACCACCACTCCACCACCCCCATGCCCCCAACCCCACCACCACAACGCTACAACGCCACAACCACGCCCTCACCACCATCTCTACCACCACGCCGCCAGCACCACCACATTGCCACAACCTCCACTATAATTATCACCACCACCGCCTCCACCACAACCCCGCCCCCACCACCACCCCCATGTCGATGCCACCACCACATTGCCACAACCTCCACTATAATTATCACCACCACCGCCTCCACCACAACCCCGCCCCCACCACCACCCCCATGTCGATGCCGCCACCACCCCCACCACCCCGACCACCACCACCACGATGACAACCGCCACGCCGCTACCACCACCACAACGGCGTCACCACCTCCATCGCCTTTACCACCACCACAACGGTGCCACCACCACCACGCCCTCACCACCATCTCCACCACCACCGCGGCTCTACCACTCCCACTACCTCTATCACCATCACACCCCCACCACCATTACAACCATCACGTCGCCGCCACCACCACCACAATGGCGCAACCTCCACCACAATTACCACCACCACCACCACAACCACCCCGCCCCGACCACCACCTCCATAATGACCACCACCACCACTCCACCACGCCACCACCACAATGACCAAATGCACCATACATACTTTTCGTTATATATTTAGACTGTAAATTTACACTTTTAGACTGCAAATTATTAAATGAACACTAACGCCCATGACAAGTTAGACTGCAAATTTGCACTTTTAGACTGCAAATTTTTTAATTAAACACCAATGCCAGAGAAAATTTAGACTGCAAATTTGCACTTTTAGACTGCAAATAAATGCACTTTCGTAAACTTTGCAGTCAAAAGGTGTAAATTTACAGTCTACACAAAAATTTAAACTGCAAATTATTAAATGAAAACTAAAGCTAATGAGAATTTAGACTGTAAATTTTCACTTTTAGACTGTAAATTTCTTAAATGAACACCAACCCCAGAAAAAATTTAGATTGCAAATAAAGGCACTTACGTAAATTTTGCAGTCTAAAAGTGCAAATTTGCTGTCTACACAAAAATTTAGACTGCAAATTATTAAACGAACAAATTTAGACTGTAAATTACTAAACGAGCACTAACGCTAATGAGAATTTAGACAGCAAATTTGCACTTTTAGATTACAAATTTGTTGATTGAACACCAATGCCAGAAAAAATTTAGACTGTAAATTTATACTTTTAGACTGCAAATAAAGGCACTTTCACAAATTTTGCAGTTTAAAAGTACAAATTTGCAGTCTACACACAAATTTAGACTGTAAATTATTAAATGAGCATTAACGCTAATGAGATTTTAGACTGCAAAAAGAAAATTTAGACTGCAAGTTTGCATTTTTGGAATACAAATAAAGGCACTTTCGTAAACTTTCTAGTCTAAAAATGTAAATTTGCAGTCTACGCAAAAATTTAGACTGCAAATTTGCACTTTTAGACTGCTAATTTGTTAAATGAACACCAATACCAGAAAAAATTTAAACTGCAAATAAAGGCACTTTCGTAAATTTTGCAATCTAAAAGTGCAAATTTGTAGTCTAGACAAAAAGTTAGATTGCAAATTATTAAATGAACACTAACGCCAATGAAAATTCAGACTGCAAATTTGCACTTTTAGATTGCAAATTTGTTAATTGAACACCAATGCCTGAGAAAATTTAGACTGCAAATTTATAGTACCATTAGACTGCAAATAAATACACTTTCATAAATTTTGCAGTCTGAAAGTGCAAATTTGTAGTCTACACACAAATTTAGACTGCAAATTATTAAATAAACACTAACACCAATGAAAATTTAAACTGCAAATTTACACTTTTAGACTGCAAATTATTTTCTTAAAACACTAACGCCAATGAGACATCAAAAAAGCAAGTGTGACCCAGAAGGAAGGTGAATTACCAAAGAAGAAGTGGTGGTGGTGGAGTGATGGCGGCGGCGTGGTGGTGGTGTTGGTGATGGTGGAGTAGTGGTGGTGGTTGTGGTGGCGGTAGTGGTGGTGACGGTGGTGGTGGTGGTGGTGGCAGCGGCATGGTGGTAGTCATTGTGCTGACAGTGGCGGCGTGGTGGTGGTTGTGGTGGCGGCGTGGTGTTTGTCATTTCGGTGGTGGTGGTGGAGTGGTGGCAGTGGCGGCGGCAGTGGTTGTGATGGAGTGGTGGTGGTGGTAGTTGTGGTGATCGCTTGGTGGTGGTGGTAATTGTGGTGGAGGTGGTGGCGTTGTGGTAGTGGTGGTGGTTGTGGCGGTGTGGCGGTGGAGTGATAGCGGTGGTGATGGTGGTGGTGGTGGTGGTGGCGGCGGCGGCTTGGTGGTGGTGGTAATTGTGGTGGAGGTGGCGGTGTTATGGTTGTGGTGGTGGTTGTGGCGGCATGGTGGTGGAGTGATAGCGGTGGCGATGGTGGTGGTGGTGGTGATTGTGGTGGTGGTAATTATGGTGGAGGTGGCGGCGTTGTGGTGGTGGTGGTGGTGGTGGTTGTGGCGGCGTGGTGGTGGAGTGATAGCGGTGGCGATGGTGGTGGTGGTGGCGGCGGCTTGGTAGTGGTGGTAATTGCAGTGGAGGTGGCGGCGTTGCGGTGGTGGTGATAGCGGCAGCGGCGGCGGATTGGTGGTGGAGATGGTGGTGGGGGCGTAGTGGTGGTGGAGGTGCCAGTGGTGGTGTTGGTGGCGGTGATGGTGATGGAGTGGTGGTGGTGGTGATGGAGGTGGTGGTGGCGGCGTGGTGGTGGTGGTGGCGGCGACGTGGTGGTGGTCATTATGGTGGTGGTGGTTATGTAGTTGTAATAAGATCGAAAAAAATGAAAAAATATATTTTTTGTATTATCCAAACAAGGCCCTTGTTTCTTTTATATAGGTTGTTTTTGTAATTGAAATTTTTAGTGGACTGGAGGTGTTAGGAACTTTAGAAGTGGATTGGATGGGTTAGAAACATGCTACAATGGACTTATCAAAAATTCTCCCGTGTTAGAAATCTCTGATAGAATTTCTGTGAACTCAAATAGTACGAGACAACACCAATCACAAGAAATGGCTGAAGTTGCAGTTTCTCGGCAGTCATTTATTGGATCCGGGATCGTTTTGGGGCTCACGTGGGCATTTGGCCTTTTTGTCGGTGTCTGGTGGTTTTGGGATCGCGTTCCAGACTGGTTTTCTCCGGTGGTGGTGTGCTATTGCTTGGGGTGGTGGGCGGCGACCGATGTTGGCAGCGGTGCTTTTGGTTTTGTTGAGAGTTAGGGTAGGTTTTGGGTTATGGGCTTAAAGGTTTGATCTGGGCGATATATGGCTCACAGGTGCTTCGGCTAGGCCGTTTTGCATTGGACCTCTATGGGTCTTTTGGGCTTTGCCCTCGGGTGCTGCGGGTTTTGGCCCTCTAGCTGTTTTTCTTTTACTAAATTTTTAGTTGGATCTCCTCTCCCAACGTGATATATTTATTGTTAAATTTTTCCTAATAAATTTTTCGTCGTTTCAACAAAAAAAAAAAAGAAAAACCAATCACAAGGATATATTAAGATAATTATTTAAACAAATAGAGGAGTGTAGGAAAAAAAAACTTATGGGTCGAGATACGTGCAAAACACTCTCAGAACAAAAACGTCCCCTCTAGCATTGCATGATAATCCTCTTCAAAGATACAACAATCTTTTTGGAAGCTTTGCGTGAAGCTGGACCTATACATTTCAAAATTATTTAATAGGTTTGTCTCTTTTTCAGGTTTTCCACGGATCGAGTCTCTGAATAAATGACTTGAGTAATGGAGTTGTTGTCCAAACAAGGATTGATATTATTTAACGTGTTTTTGTACGTTAAATTGATCATATCACTCAATGGCAATCATACTTGTAAATCAATCAAGTTTTGATACTGATCTACTAATCTTCATGTTCTTAACCAAAAACAAAAAATAAAAAGGAAAAAAAAAGGAGATTAATGCAAAATAACAATTGCAAACGTTGAAAGTACTCCAAAGTAACCCTCAACTAGTCTCCTCCAAACCCCTCCAGAAAAGCCTTGAGATTCTCATCTGAAGATCCACCTTCCTTCATAGCTTTTCTAGCTGAATCCTTCCATTTCTTAGCATTTCTCCTCATTTCCTCCCCTATCTCCTCACCCCCCATGACAAGCTCTATACACCTATTAACCTCACCACTCGTAACTATTCCTTCTTCATTTTGCGTCACTCTCACACCAATCCTCCACATGTCCGCCATCATCCTCGCGTTTGTCCCTTGATCCGACCAATGAGGAAATGCCACCACTGGTACCCCGGATGCCAAGCTCTCCAGCGTAGAATTCCATCCACAATGCGTCACAAAACATCCCAAAGAAGGGTGCAATAGAACTTCTAATTGAGAACACCAAGGCACTATCTTCCCTTGCTGTTCTAGCTCTTCCATGCAACTTAGCCTGTCTTCTTCCTTTTCTTCTTCTCCATTCTCTTTTGCTCTTATCACCCACAAAAATGGACGACCGGTTCCCAACAAACCGCGGGCTACCTCTTCCATTTGCTCCTTTTGAACATTCAACATGCTTCCGAATGATACGTAGACAACCGATGATTCAGGTTTTGAGTTCAGCCATTCGGTATAGTCCTTCGTTTCCTGAAAGAGGTCTCCTCTGAACGAATTATCTAAAGGATCTCTTCCGCCCAAGAAAGCCGACGGAATTAATGGCCCAATGGCAATCAGATTGTACTTTTCAATGACTTTCAGAGCCTCCGGCTCTAACGCGTTGAAGGTGTTTACAAGGATTGTAGGGGCAGTTTCGGAATCATCGAGCGCTTCTATAAGCTCTTTGAATATCTGCAGTACGATATTTGAGGCGCGGTCAGAGGTTGAAGAAACCATAAAAGTGGGAAGATCACGGGCATGGAGTGGTGGCAATCCTGGTAATTCAACGGACCATGAGGGGTCATCGCTCCTTTCGGCGATGGCCTCCTCATAGCCATTGAAGTAGTAGTAGTAGATACCCAAAACTGCGGCTGGTTGAATCCAAAGAAGCGACGAGGGGACGCGACAGTCACGCGCCACCTTTGCCGCCCAAGGGAAGAGAAAATTGTACACCAAGCACGTAACCGGACAACCTTCTTCGGCACTTGTTGCGATGATATCTCTGAGCCTTTGAGAGCTGTTACTTCTGGTTTCGGAAAACAAGTTGCTCCCATCGTCTCCCGACTTCCGCCCCCCATCGCAACCATCGGAATAGGGGGCAAACTTCAGCCCGTCGGGGGTTTCCATACCGTTCGTAGAAATGCGACTTTGAGCGGACACGCTGGTGACGAAAGTGACGTGCACGCCGTGTTGAACGAGTTGCTTGGCGAATTGAAGACATGGGTTGATGTGGCCTTGTGCTGGATAAGACACGAGGAGGAAGTGGTGCGCCATAGCTATACGGCGGCGAATGGGGCGGATTCAGGTGGTTTTATCTACTCTTTGATGCAAGAGAAGATGATAATGAGAATTGTGCTTGTGAATATTCGTAGGCGAGTGTATAGATATATAGTATTTGCAATCTGTAGCACATGCTAGGGTAGCAGCGCAAATCTCTAGGCTAGTGGCAAGAATTTTGTTAAATGACGTGCGAGGTGACGAATTGGGAGAAAAACTAGTCTTTTCTTCTTCTTCTTCTTCTTCTTCTTCTTCTTCTTCTTTTTTTTTTTCCCTCATGTTTGTTGTGAATTATATTCAAGTGGAAATTACGTGGGGGACAAGTAGGAGGAAAACTAGTTGAAATCGCAAGATATGTGCACGTATACGTTACAAAATAATAGTAAGAGTTTGATCACTTAATATCTGATGGTTACAGGCACATCTGTACATGGTTATGTGCGGTGGCTGACTTCCTGAGATTGAGTGGCGCGTTGATAATTTGTCTTAAATGGCACCCTATGAACATGGAATAACTTAATTAGATTCTCTGGTCTTTGCTAACACATCCAAAATCTGTCTCTTTCCATATTGGATTTACGTGCATATTTTAACCCATCCCTCCTAAGTATTCCCGTTCTGTGTTCCTATGCACTGTCATTGGTTTTTGGCTGTATCGGATGACAGTACTATGGCAACTCGATCTTTTAATAGAGGAAAAATACTACTGTACATCTTATGTTTGAGTGTGTATGATACGCATCTTTTTGGATTGTCTTGAACTCGTAATATTTTGCTTAAAGTTTTTGTAAAATCAGTATTGAATTCATATTTTTTCCATTAATATTTGTACTTAAATTCATAAGATTGTCTTTCAAGTCGAATCCCGTCGTAATCGATCTGCAAAATAACGATTGAACCGAATGAAGCTTTCCAAAACCCTACAATAGAAACTTCAAAAAAAAAAAAAAAAATAGGGGGTTGTGGATATCGCGATTAATTAACACTCTGTTAAAATTGTTGACTTTTGCTCTGATAAATGAGAGAGTTGTGAGCTAGACTTGAGGAGGGAACTCAGCAGCCATGGAAGACCGGCCGGCAGCCTTTGATGACTTTTCCCATACGTTTTCTTGCTTCCCATCTGTCTATATATCAATAATGATAGGGGCACAATAACGTGCTACAACACTAACCACATCAGCTTACGTGACACTGCATGATTGGTAATGAGAAAACAACTACTTTGCAACCACCAATCATGCAGTGTTACATAGGTAGATGTAACTTGTGTTGTGGCCCTTGCATTATTGGTGTATATTTATACGTGTATAGGCAATAGGTAGGTTAGAGAGTACGGATCGGAACATCAGAGTGCTGTGGGAATTGGGATAGTGATGAGCAACCAATATTGCAGATATTTGGTGCGACTAGTCCCGCTTTAAGTTGTTTTATCTTACGTTTATTTAGCTTTTATAGCGATATTGCACGTAAGGTGTGGTTTAGTAGTTTCAGGTAAAACGTGCAAATAAGGCGCGTTTGAAGGCCAAGGAATGCTCCGGAAGCTTCTAAGTACCCGAAAACCCTGTCGGCTCTCTAAAATCTGTCTAAGTATGGAAAAATGACTTTCTGAAAAAGTTTCGGTTTTCAAGATAAAAAATGGCGGTAATTGATCATTGAATTTTTCTAAGAGTAACTACAAAGTTACAAGGTTTTATTTGAAGAGCAAGGTCATGTTTTGAGCCATTTTCTCTTGAGAAAAACGTGCAGTTTTCCATTTTGTACTAAAAGTGGGGGGTTGACATTTTGATTTAAATGGAATCTTGAAATTCTGGTAGTGCCATTGTTTCCAAATGGGGGGTACTTTCTTATTTTCATTAAATAAATTAAAGTAAAGGAAAGGTAAAAGAAAGGTTTAAAATGTAGCCTTTACTTAACTTTAGAGAATGAAAATAAGTGCTGAGAAGCTGAATAGTTGCTGGAAGCTGTTTGCTGAAGCCTGAGTCTGAAATCTGCAGTTTTGAAGAATGTTATCGATAACATTCCATTTGTTATCGATAACATTGGTCGCATTTTGGTGTTTTGAAGAATGTTATCGATAACATTCCATTTGTTATCGATAACATTGATCCCATTTTGGTCCAGAAGTTGTCCAGACCTGAGGGTATCGATAACATTTGGTTTGAGTTATCGATAACTCTTTTCTCCGGGGAAGAATTTGAAGGATGTTATCGATACCTTTGCTTATGGTATCGATAACATTGGTCTCCAGCAGATATTTTTACTGCTTTTTGGACTTTCCATTTATGGAATACTTGCCACTTTTGGCAAGTGCAGGGATATTTTGGTAGAGAAAAAGGCTGCCTTGTATAAATAGGCCCCTCTCTCTCTCTCCCTCATATAGAGAGAATAGGTAGATATTTATGTTTTAAGTCTTTTTATTTCTAGAACTCCATTTTCATTGCTTTCAAGCTTTTGTCTTTAATTCCTTAACCACTCAAGTAAGTTTAGTTCGTTTATTGTTTTATCGTTCATTAATGTTGTAGCTACTAGTTGGATCTTCATATAAATTAAGTTTATTTTCATTTCTATCGGTTAATCATGTTTTCTTCCTTAAGCAAGCTTTCTAGTCATTTCGTTATGTGTGAGTAGTTAATTGGTTTGGTCATGGGGTGAGGTTCACCCTATGGATTAGTCGCTTAAATGGTTTCTCTTAAACTTTAGCTTAATTTCAAGGTTTTGAATGAATTTAACTCATGATTTCCTGCACTGATCATGGGGTCGGTGGCTTCTTTGATCAATGAAGTCTATCGCTTTGTGCTATATGCTCGATAATCTTACGCGTGCGAACGATCCATTTTCGTCTCTCACTTGCGTTAAATGAGTTCAGTTTGAATTAATGCCTTGAGTTGAGTTATAAGTAGTCTTCAGTTGTTAATTCTTCAAGTGGAATCCGGACGGTTTCGGTTCACTCATGAGTTAGATGAAGGAACCGTTTTATGGCTAAGTCGTGGGTAAATCAATCCTTTTGACTCGACCATCTTTAATCTAGTTTAATTTCAAATTCAATTCCGTTAATCAAATCAATCACCAAGTTGGCCGCTTGAAGGCCTCGCTGCATACTTACCATCTAATCCAAATTCGCTGAAGAAGTTTTCTCTGTGGGAACGATCCCGGTCTTACCGGTTTTATATGCTATCAACGACCTAGCCCTTTGCTCGGGTGCAAACCTTATTAGAGGATAGGTTGCGGTGATAAGCAGATAGATCGACTAAAAGTGAGAGGGAGAGAGAAAGAGAGAGAGGTGTTTAATTTTCATGATTGTGTATATTGTGGTAAAAAATATTAGAGTTTTGCGCTCGTATATGCATGTGTGATGCCCTGAGCACAAACGAAAATATGCGAGACACTGACATAGTAGAAGTTGCGCTTGAACAGCTATCGCAAATTAGCGGCCGGAACGGGCTCTACGATGACGATTTCAGTTTATGTTTGTTCCTTGTCACAAAATTGTTCATGGCATCTATGTTCACACATATGTTGGACAAAAGAACTATCCAATCAAAAACAAACATGAATTGTCGCTTAGGCAGCTGCTAATTATCTAGACACTACACCTGGAAGGCTAGAATACACAAATACCCAATAACGGAGAAAAAACTAATGCATGACCCGAATCAATGATTCGGATTTAAAAAAAAAAACTCTTCCAACTTTGGAAGAGTATTTTAAATTAATCCGAATTATTCCAAATACTTTTGGACGACTGATGAGATTGAGTACGGTAGAAGAAGGGGGTGAAAAGTAGCGGTAGGTAGGCGTAGACTTTTCGAATCTTTTTAGTTTTATTTAAGAGAATGCATGACTCTAACCTAATGAGCAACTATTCAAAGCCAGAGGCACCGTGCCCCGGCATCTTTATGACCACATATTATGGTAGGGTCAATACATCTTGTCTCTGACCCAGCTGTATTTACCTCATCACAATGTGCGTATGTTTGATCCTGGCTTTTGTATATATGCCCGTGGGGAGGTTTTGAGTGACTAGTTTTGTTTCCTGGTTCTCTTCTATGCAATGTGTACGGGAACGATGGTGAAGTGTGTCTTTGTCCACATGACGTTTGAGATGACGAATTGGAAGAAAACCTAGACCTTGTTTTCTACGAAAACGTTACAATACATGAAACCGTCCATGGTTCACATGAATGATGATGTAAATATGAACCGTTCACTAGCCTTTCATGGTGTTAGATTTTTTTTACGGTTCTAAATTAAAACCAATCGGCGATAGGTGGAGTAGCCTCTAAATTTATTAATCAAGCTTGGGTGGCTTAGATAAGCATTGTGGGATAAAATCTAACACTCCCCATTTCGTGCAGCCCGAATGCACATGGAGGTACGAATTGAGAAACTCTGATACCATATTAGATTTCTTTTAGGGTTCCAACAAAAAATCAATTGGCCAAAAGTGGAGTAGCCTCTAAATTTTATTAACCAAGCTTGGGTGACTTAGATGAACAATATGAGATAAAGTCGGAAGGGAAAAAAAAATTATCTAACATGGTATAAGTGCTATAAGATATCTAGGCCTTATAAAATTTTCGCTCTTGGCGGGCGGCTTAAATTTCGTTGCCATCTGCCGGACACTCGTAGTAATATGTAACTGGCTCGCTCATTCGGATTCACCTGAAATCTTTTCTGTCATGCATTTTCTCGCTCATGTTTGTTCTTTGTCTCTCCTGGTTTCTCTTGGTTTAGCGTGGTTGCTCCTGGTTTTCTTTGCTTGGATGTTCCTAGTTTTTCTTAACTTTTTCAAACTCAGGTTGGTAGACCTACTTGAGTAACTTGAGTTTGAGAGGGATGTTAAGAAAATATTAATATGCCTTGTTCGTTTACATTTTGAAAAGTTTTTTTTTCAAAAAGTATTCATATCTTCCAATCATTACTCTCCACTCATTACCCATATTTTTAATTATTTTTTGCTCTATCTCTTTCCACTCATTACCCTTACTTCCAATCATTGCTTTCATAAAAAATTTCTCAAAATTTCATCCAAACACAGCAATTATGTTACCATAATTTCTAGGTTCCAATATTCTATATTTCTTTTTTTTTTTTTTGGTAAATAGAGATTTTATTACCAAAAGAGACAAGAAACAAGGGGCATACCCTGAAAAAAGTCCAGCTACCTACTCGAAACAAGACAAAAACACCAAACTAAAACAAGAGCCTAAACTACAGCTAATTACAAAATATGTTCTGAAATGTTCCAAGCTCTACACAAAGCTCTATTAACAGTGCTACGACTATAATTCCACCAAGAAGATGCTCTAGCCCACACATCCTTGACAATAATATCATAAATGGCATCCGAAGTGTGCTGCTTGTTGCAAAAAATAATGTCATTCCTCGCCTTCTAAATATAGTACACTGTACCCGCCATTGCAAACTTGTAGAGGGTAGATAAAAGATATTTCTTCCTGCCCCTATTCTCTTGGACTTCTATAAATGCTAAACATATGAAGAACTTTACCTCAAATGCATGCTGAGAAAGAACAATAAAAAAAAGATGCTTATGGGACTCATGCACATTAGAACATAGGACACATAGGGGATCCACCATCATTCCCCAAGAGAAAAGTCTATCCGTTGTCGAAAGTCACCCCCAACAAACAAGCCACATAATAAAAGCCCATTTAAAAATACCTTGCTTGAACCAAACTGTAACGATCCGATTTTTTTTTAAAAACAAAAAATATAAGTTTTGTTTTGTTAGAATTATTTTGCTAAAAAAAAAAAATATTGAAGTCGTCACACCAATTTTATTTTCGTAATCGGTTGTGTGCGTGTGTCCGACGAGTAATTTTCTTAGTGCGTGTGCGAGTTGCACCGGAGCATTTTCTTTCAACCAAACCCTTCCTGACCTTCTTATTTACTCGGCTGAGAGGGAGAGACAAAGTTCCCTAAATCCCTCCTTAAATCCCTCTCATTTCGACACATCATAATTACCCATAGGCTAAAACCTTTCATGCAATCCAGAACCCCATTGATATATCCCCTCTCCCAATTATTCTCATTTGTTTCCAGTTCTCTTCAGCAGATAGAGAGAGAGAGAGAGGGCAGCCGGCCTCCATTGCCACCACCACCCGATCTCCATCTCCTCCCAACCGGAGCAGCCACCACCATCGCACGTCGTCTCCACCACGTCCATAATCACCACAGGTTAACTCCACTCCTTAACACCACCAAACTCCTCTCACCCGCCGGATCTCATCAACTCCAGCCGGGTCACCATCACCCCGTAGCTCCACCGTCACGTACCGGGCTCTGCTGCTGCTCCAAACCTCTCCGTAAATCGTTTCGTCGGACGAGAGGTAGTCCAAACTCACCTCCCTAAATATATTTTATGTTCATATTGATCGTTTCATGTTTCGGTATGAAAATAATTGAACCCGACGTCGCGGGTCGAGGCCGGATGAAAACCGACTGTTTGTTCGAAATCTATAACCCACTGTTATTTTTTTAAAATTCCGAAATGTCAGCCACTGGAAAGATTGGAGGGATTTAGAACAATCACAGTATGGTCCCTATGGATTGATTTATTTGTAAGTCCTACTTTAAGAAATTTAAATATAATAGTTAAGCCAGAGGTTAAATAAATTTCCGGTTCGACCCTAACTTTATCGCATGATTTATTTTATCGTATGATTAACCTTATCACATGATTTGTTTTATCGCACAACCAAGTGTTGGTAGCATGTTAGTAATTTCATGCAATAAATAGGATTTGAAATAAGTACCTTACCGTGTTCTGAAATTGCAAACTGACCAAGGTGTTTTAAGTTTTCGAAATAAGTAATCTTGATTTTGGTGTCTGCAAATGTTTTAATTAGTATTGATAACGTATTGATTTTCAAATGAGGTTACAGTAGAATAATTTAAGTGAATAAAGTTTAGTGTCGTAGCCTTGTAAAAAGATAATAATAATAATAAGTTAGTTAGTATGTGATTTGATTTAGTGTATTACTTGAATGTCATT
Source organism: Rhododendron simsii (assembly GCA_014282245.1). Lineage (NCBI taxonomy): Eukaryota > Viridiplantae > Streptophyta > Magnoliopsida > Ericales > Ericaceae > Rhododendron > Rhododendron simsii. The sequence continues at coordinate 10,244,059 of CM024954.1, forward strand.
ATTGGTTTGAATCTTTTATTGCAAATGTTATTGTCATGATTTGTGTTAATGCCTACGAGAACTTAGAATGGACATTAGGTTCACTGGGAATTGGTATACGTGTAGAGAGGATCACATAGACGATTTTAGGTTAAAGGAAATCGGAAAAGATAGAAGATGATGTGATTGACAGTTAGCCCAAGGAATGAGGTTTTAGAGGGATTCTTGGAGGTTATCCAGTGAATCCGGATCTGTTGGAGGTTATCCACAGAGTCCAATTTGGGAGAAGAGAAATGAAGCCAAGGTATGGCAGTTGATTGTCGATTCGAAACCTTAGGATATGGCGTTGCGTGATCGCTCTTTTTGAATAGGAGATAAAAGGGTGATACGTATTATAGTACCAGGTTATGGTCTATATACTCCCAAGGTTACGGTTAGTTCCTTGTGGGCCCAGTGGTTACGGTTAGTTCCCTGGGAAATTCATCCTTGCGAGGCTGCCGATGACTCCGCCTAAGTAAATAATTTAGGCCGTTTCATCGGGGCTCCCGGTTAGGGCAAGCAAGGGGGAGCGGTATCACGAATGGCCATAGTCCTAGTGGTTAACATGGGAGGATGTTTCTCAAAGGTTGAGATTCTAGATTTCACTAAGTTAAAGGCTAGTAATTGAAATTGATCGCTTGCTACTTTAATTGTTCTTACTTTAAATGTATTGTACATGCCCTTGTTTGTAAGTCTATGGGTTCGGGTGAGTTTTGGTTACTGAGCGTCATCGCTCACGGTACTATGTTGCCCTGGTAACTCGAACGCCAGGTACTGAAAACGGAGTAGAAGGTTCGTACAATCCGACTGAAGGCAACGCTACTGAGGTGGGAGCCGAAGAACCTTGGTTTCCGTATGCGTAGTTGCTCTGATTTAATTTAGGTCAACTTTATTTTGAAAGCTTCAAAGTTTATTTGGGGAATTGTAATATTTGGTCAAATTCAGCTAGTTAAACTTAATTCGATATGGTTGTAATATGATGACATCTGCTTTTGAAACAGTGATGTATTAAATCTATAAATTCTAAATGGAAAAATTGTATTTTAAATGTTTTATTAATGTTCCGAAATTCGGGGCGTTACACAAACGACCGGAGCCCACAGAACTTTAGGGCGAGGAGTTCCAATAGTCTCCCAAGCAGTTTTAACTAAGAACGTACCATTTGAGGTAGGAATCCAGATCACGGAATCATCGACACTTATGTTAGGCCTAAGGATTGAAGGGGTAATCCTCATAAGTTGCATAATGACCCTATTTCTTTGTCTAAGCCAGCACCACTCTCCATTTCGAATTATAGATGAAACCTTGGCCAGAGGAGACCTGCCCACATTATTAACTATGCCGTCACCAAATTTATAGAGAGGTCTTACATCATGTCAGTAATCTAGCCAAAGAAAAATAGTGTTCCCATTTCCAATCACATACTTGATGAGAGGCTGCACTACCTCCTAAGCTTAAAAAGTTTTCTGATGGTCCAAGAAGATTCTTGAGGCAAACACATCTGCCAATTCGACACTTACTTTTTATAATATATGAATGAACCCATCTAACCCACAAAGAGTCACATTTCTTGCTCAAAGCTAGCAACCAAACAATCGGAGCCCACAGAACTTTAGGGAGAGGAGTTCTAAGAGTCTCCCAAGTAGTTTTAACAGAGAACGTACCATGTGAGGCAGGAATCCAGATCATAGAATCATCGACACTTATGTTAGGCCTAAGGATTGAAGGGGCACTCCTCATAAGTTGCATAATGACCCTATTTCTTTGTCTAGGCCAGCACCACTCTTTATTTTGAATTGGAGATGAAACCTTGGCCAGAGGAGCGCTGCCCACATTATTAAGCTGCCCACATAATTAACTATGCCTTCACCAAATACTTTTTAGAGAGGTCGTCCTACATCATGCCAGTAATCTAGCCAAAGAAAAGTAGTGTTCCCATTTCCAATCACATACTTGATGAGGGGATGCACTACCTCTCTAAGCTTAAAAAGTTTTCTAATGGTTCAAAAAGAGTCTTGAGGCAAACACATCTGCCAAAGACACTTCCTTTTTATGATATATAAACGAACCCATCTAACCCATAAAGAGTCATATTTCTTGCTCAATGCCCACAAGTGCCTAATCATGGTTACTTTATTTCTTATTTGGGCTAGGTTAATATTTATGTTTCCTTGTTATTCATGTTTCCTTCTTTTTTAGTTTCTTAGTAACCAAGTCCTGAAGTTATATAAAGGCATGTTAGGGTTATGGTTTGCATACAATCAATAATACATTGTTCACTTTTTCTTCATATTTAACATGGTATCAGACTATAAGAGCCAATTGGTTTTAGATTGGAACTCTTCAAAAAATCTAACACATGAATGAAAACTTTTCATATACCGTATCAATGTGAATTTGAACCGTTCACTTGCCTTTCACGGATGGAAACTTTTCATATACCGTATTAATCCTCTGTTTGCTAAAGGAGAAGGAATTAATTATATGTTCAAGTGGAGGAATACTAAACATCGAAGGCCAGGACTGATAATCCAATCCCAAATTAAGCCTATCACTGTCGTAAACAAACATGGGTTTTGAGTTACACAGGATACATATTAGAAATATTCCCTTGTCATTGTGAATCCTATCATAATTCCATCGTCTTAGGGCTCGTTTGGATGGAGGATTAGGTTTGGAGGTGTTATGTAAGAAGGGGGGATTAGATAGTAGGGGGTATTGGTTAATAAGGGATGACCCACATTGATGTGATGTTTATGGAGGGGGTATTAAATAGCACTTAGTTTGGATGAGGTATTAGAAATGGGGTATAAGAAAGGGTGGATGATGTAAAAAGCTGTCAAATGACCTTTTTACCCTTGTACAGTCCCAAACTTAATTATGTATTACGTCATATATATAATTACAAATATAAGTAATCTTTCACACTTTAAGCTTTAATATCTAATTTTACTTATAAATGTACTAATTTAATAATATTACAAAATAAAAAAGTCAGTTTTAATTTGATAAAATTCGTTTTTTTTAATATATAAATTGTAGATTGAAAAAATCAGTCTTGTAGATTAAATTTTTTTTTGTAACACTTAATTTTTCAACCTACAACTATATATTAAAAAATATGGTTAACAAATTAAGTGTTCCAAATTTCAATCCGTTTAAATGGGTGGGAAGATTTTATTTCTCTGATCATTTAATTCTAAAGGGTCATAATTAAATTTTGACTCTAGGGCTCTCGTTGGTTAGTCCTAAGATATTTAGTTGTACTACTTTCTTAGGGCTAATCAACGAGAGTCCTACAGTCAAAATTTAATTATGGCCATTTAGAATTAAATGATCAAAAAAATAAAATCTTCCTACTCATTCAAACGGATTGAAATTTGGAACACTTAATTTTTCAACCTATAGTTATATATTAAAAAATATGGTTAACAAATTAAATATTCCAAATTTCAATCCGTTTGAATGGGTGGGAAGATTTTATTTCTCTGATCATTTAATTCTAAAGGGTTATAATTAAATTTTGACTCTAGGGCTCTCGTTGGTTAGTCCTAAGATATTTGGTTGTACTACTTTCTTATGGCTAATCAACGAGAGTTTTAGAGTCAAAATTTAATTATGACCATTTAGGATAAAATGATCAAAAAACTAAAATCTTTTTACCGGTTCAAACGGATTGAAATTTGGAACACTTAATTTTTTTTGCTTTTGCTCAAAAAATAGGTACTGGGGGTTGAAAAGGGGGGATTAGGAGGGGTAGATTTGTCCGAAAAAAGAGGGATTTGGGGGTATTCCATAACAACAGGTTGGAGGCAGCCCATCTCCAACACCCCCTCAGGGGGTATTAGCTGTGTTATGCAATCCGGAGGTTACCTAATACCCCCTCCCTTTTGGGTTCCCAAACGGGGTATTAGGGTGGGACCCTGGTGTTAAAAGGGGGTATTACTTAACACCCCTTTGCAATACCCCATCCAAACGCACCCTTATAATGAAATCCATCATTCTTAGTCGGGTTATCAAACGGGGCCGAGTATACGGACAATAACTCATTCTATCCAGAACTGTGCTACTGGTACAGTAAGAGCTGTATAGACAGCCTGTACAGCAGGCTTTTGGACCCGTCTCGGGTCCAACAAAGATAATCGGAGCCACTCATTTAGTTCAAAATAATTTTTAAGGTCCTTGTAAAAAATCAGCTCCATCCAATGTCGTGAAGGGCATTTATGAAATGTCCATTTTTGCTAAATTGCTAGCCTAAATTTTGAAGCGAAATTGGACGTTTCGTAAACGCCCTTAATGATATCGGATGGAACTGATTTTTTACGAAGACCCCAAAAAGAATAATTTAAACAAAATGAGTAGGCCCGATTATATTTGTTAGACCCGAGACGGGTCCAAAAACACACTGTACGCGCTGTTTGTACAGCTCTGGCTGTACCAGTAGCATTTTTGTTCTGTCCATTCCCTACCCATGTATGCGTTGCAACTCCTTTCAAAAAATATTCACAAAATCGGCATCTGATGTAATGTCTCAATTGATGGAGCAGTAATAGAAAAGTGAAAAAGCGTGCCAAGTTATTCGACTGAAAAGTAATCAAGGATAGGAGAGGTACGTCGATCTGTCATTCTATCCATTCCAACTCTCGACCACAAATGTCAAAGTCAGGGCTCCCAAGCTATCCACGTACCATATGCTTTTAAACCTCTGGAAAAACAAAACCTGAAGAACAATTTCTAGTTATTTGTTTCTTTTGTTAGTAAATTTTCCTTAGAAGGGAAAAAATTATGGAGGATGAGCGTGTTCGAGTCCTCGTGGTAACCTATCCGGCCCAGGGCCATATCAACCCCTCCCTCCAGTTCGCCAGGCGCCTCGCGAGAATGGGCGTCGACGTCCCTCTTTTGACAGCCCTTTCCGCCATCAACCGCATTACAAAAACCACCACCAGTAGTACTCCACGAGGCGTAACCTTTCTTGGCTTCTCCGATGGCTACGATGACGGCTTGAAAGTCGACACTGATTTCGAAGTCTACATGGCTGACCTAAGGAGACATGGTTCGGAGGCAATAGCCAAACTCGTCAATTCTAGTGGTGAAAATGGAAAACCCTTTGTGCATGTGGTGTACACCATCCTTCTTTCTTGGGTGAGCCAAGTTACACGTGCCCTAAACGTACCATCCACTTTCCTTTGGATTCAACCAGCGGCCATCTTGGATATTTATTACTATTCCTTCTATGGTTATGGAGATGTCATTAGGAACAATGTCAATGACCCCTCATGGTCAGTAGAATTACCCGGATTGCCGCGGCTCACTGGTCGTGACCTTCCCTCTTTTTTATGTGCTCCAAACCAGAATAAATTTGCGCTTTCGCTGTTTAAAGATCATATAGATACTCTGGGTGAAGAAACAAATCCGAAAGTACTCGTAAACTCTTTCGAAGCATTAGAATCTGAGGCCCTACGGGCTATTAAGAACTTAAATTTTGTCGCTGTTGGACCATTAATTCCGTCGGTTTTCTTACACAGGAAGGATCCATCTGACAATTCTTTTGGAGGAGACCTGCTTCAAAAATCAAACGACCATATCGAATGGTTGGATTCAAAGCCAAGAGGATCTGTTATTTACGTGGCATTTGGAAGCATCTCTGAATTAGCGAAGCAACAAACAGAGGAGGTCGCACGTGGTCTCCTTGATTGTGAAAGGCCCTTTTTTTGGGTGATGAGAGGAAAGGGAAATGATGAAAAAGAAGAAGATAAGGTGGGTTACAAAGAGGAATTGGAGCGACAAGGTATGATAGTGCCGTGGTGTTCTCAAGTGGAGGTTTTGTCACATTCATCTGTGGGTTGTTTTGTGAGTCACTGTGGGTGGAATTCTTCGTTGGAGAGCTTGGTTTCTGGGGTTCCGGTGGTGGCTTTTCCACAATGGTCAGATCAAGCAACAAATGCCAAACTTATTGAAGATGTTTGGAAGACGGGGGTTAGATTGATGAAAAATGGAGAAGGAATTGTTGAGGGTGGTGAGGTTAAGAGGTGCATTGAAATGGTGATGGGAGGGGGAGACAGAGGGGAGGAAATGAGAAATAATGCTAATAAGTGGAAGGATTTGGCAAGAGAAGCTAGTGGATCGTCGGACAAGAATCTCAATGCTTTTGTTGATGAGGTTAGAGCTCATTAGAGCTTGTTTTAATTTAGTCTATTTGAACCTCAATTTCCAGCCCATAAATAAGTACATCAACTTTTCCTTTTGTTATGTATAATCTTGTTAGGACTGGTTGGCTTGGATTATCTTCTGTGACCACTGCCATTATCAAAGTTGTATCTTCAGAACCCAGAATCATTGTGGCCCTAACAATTTTAAAAATAAGAAAAAGGAAAAAAAAACAGAAAAAGAAAAAGGGGAAGAAGTACTAGAAGGTAATAGTATAAAGTGTCTAGTTGGACGATTAATTAGTTCTTTTTTTTTTTTTCCTGATCAATAAAAAGTGTGACTAGCTAGATATTTAAGTTTTTTGCACTTAATTAATCGAATCTTAGGTCTCCCAATATTAGTTGAAATGTATGTAAACTGGTTTAGAAACCTGAATTATAATAAAGAGAAATGGTTTACCAATTCATGAAGATGCTTTTTTGGTCTGGCATTGTTTTGTCGTTTTGTCCCAATTGTAATGTAGCAAATCAGATCCACTTCAATATTAATAGCTCAAAGGGAAAGGAAATTCAATCAAAAGTTGGAACCGAACAGCGAAAGGGGCAAATCCCGTACAACCCGAGGGCCTATAGTTCTCAGATAAAACAGTGGAAAACATAAAACAACCAAAAAGGCCTAAAAAACTCAGATATATCAATAAAATTCGGCCCGAGGAAACCCAAAACCTACCCTAATAGAACCGAGACACCGCCGCCCACCGTTGCAAACAGCACTATGAGCACATGTCTCAAAAATTGAATGAGTTCGTCTCTTTTTTAAAGAGCGTGACGAAACGCTCAATTTAAATCTTGACTTGAATTCGAAGGAAAAAAACATATTCATTCATCGACTCCTAATTTTTATAATTAATTATTATACACGTGACTAGATGCTTTTGATGTCCTTCGTGCGTCGGCAATTATGCATTCGTATGCACCTCCCTCACTTTAAATTAGTATTAACCTGCTTGAAAATCCTCATTGGAGTGTGGACAAAATACAGTAATTTCAACACACCATTAAGTTCAGTGCACTGAATCTGGCTATATTAAGATTCCATTGTCATGATTAATCAAGGGAATTTAAAGTGTCTGGGAGCTTCTTTTTTTTTTTTTCCTTTTCATTTTCACCCATTTAGCTTTTTGGATTTTTCCAATTTTGATCAGAATGTAGGGAAACTCAAGTGGCAACAGAAATTAGCAGTAAGTCCAAGCATCTCGCAATTGAAACTTGGTAACTTCTTGTGACTAGGAAGCAAGAGATAAATCTTTTGGGAATCCATTAGTTCCGACGAGGATGATTTATCTTTGACAAGATTGGGAAGAAAAATAGTCAAAGTGCGTAATCTACCTGGACAACCTGTCAAGCCAAAAACTAAAAACAAAGAATATGCTATGTCACGTGAGTAAGGTTTAATGAACAAATAATTGAAAGTCGAGCCTAATAATTGAGTACAAAGTATAAGGATAAGAATGGCTGAACGTTCTATCCAATGAAAACTTTTCACCACAAATGTCCAAGTCATAGCTCCCATATATCCATATATGCTTGTAAACCTCTCTGGAAAAGCTTTTTCTTTTAGTATACCCCCAAAGCCACCCAAGAACAATAGGGAAAAACCCCAGAATAAGAACTGATTCGGAGTGAATTTTTGTTGTATTCCTAGCTCTAAGCACTGATTTAGGGATACTTCCACACTCTATTTGTTCTTTTGTTAATAAAATTATGGATGAGAGTGTTCAAATCCTCCTAGTAATCTTTCCGGCTCAAGGGCACATCAACCCCTCGCTCCAATTCGCTAAGCGCCTTGTGAAAATGGGCGTCCGCGTCACTTTCTTAACGGCCTTTTCCGTCGTCAACCGGATAACCAAAAGCGCTGATGCTGCGCCACAAGGTGTAACTTTTCTCGGCTTCTCTGATGGGTACGACGACGGCTTCAGAGCTGGCATGGATTTCGAAGTCTACATGGCTGACCTAAGGAGACGCGGTTCGGAAGCAGTGGCAACAGCCATCACTTCTAGTGCTGATAATGGAAAGCCCATTGGGCATGTGGTCTACACCACCCTTCTCCCTTGGGTAAGCCAGGCCACGCGTGACCTTCACGTGCCGTCCACTTTCCTTTGGATTCAACCAGCCACCATCTTGGATATTTTCTACTATTCCTTCTATGGTTATGGAGATTTACTCAATGAGAGCAAAATATCTGACCCTTCATGGTCAATTGAATTACCGGGATTGCCACGGCTCACTGGCCGTGACCTTCCCTCTTTTCTACTAGCTCCAAATGCGTATAAATTTGCGCTGCCTTTGTTTAAAGAGCATATAGATACTCTAGATGAAGAAACAAATCCGAAAATACTTGTAAATTCTTTCGATGCATTGGAATCAGAGGCTCTACGGGCTATTAAGAAGTTAAATTTTGTTGCTATTGGACCACTAATTCCGTCAGCTTTCTTGGATGGAAAGGATCCATCTGACAATTCCTTTGGAGGAGATCTCCTTCCAAAATCAAACGACTATATCGAATGGTTGGATTCAAAACCGAGAGGATCTGTTATCTACGTGGCATTTGGAAGCATCTCTGATTTAGCAAAGCAGCAAACTGAAGAGGTCGCACGCGGTCTGCTTGATTGCGGAAGGCCGTTTTTGTGGGTGATGAGAGGAAAGGGGAATGGTGAAAAAGAAGAAGTGGATAAGGCGAGTTACGAAAAAGAACTGGAGCAACAAGGGATGATAGTGTCGTGGTGTTCTCAAGTGGAGGTTTTGTCACACTCCTCTGTGGGTTGTTTTGTGAGTCATTGCGGGTGGAATTCTTCATTGGAGAGCTTAGTTTCTGGAGTTCCGGTGGTGGCTTTTTCACAATGGGCAGACCAAGCGACAAATGCCAAGCTTATTGATGATGTTTGGAAGACGGGGGTTCGATTGACTAAAAATGAAGAGGGAATTGTTGAGGGTGGTGAGGTTAAGAGGTGCATTGAAATGGTGATGGGAGGTGGGAGCAGAGGGGAGGAAATGAGAAACAATGCTAAGAAGTGGAAGGATTTGGCAAGAAAAGCTACCGTGGAAGGTGGATCGTCGGACAAGAATTTCAGGGCGTTTGTTGATGAGGTTAGAGCTCGTTAAAGCTTGTTTTAGACTATGATCTTGTTAGGAATTGAACCACAACTTCACTGCACTTAAATGCTTCTACACAATCGTTAAGTACTGTTCCGATTTGTAATGAATAATCTTGTTTGGACTCGTTGGTTTCGATTGTTTTTTGTGACCAATGCCATTAGTAAAGTGGTATCTTCAAAACCCAAAATCATTGTGGCCACATCAATCAGGCAAAAAGAAAAGTGAATAAAAAGGAGGACGAAGAATAAGGTAGTTATTGTGTGAAATTGTTTAGGGGATCGATGATGCTATGGTGTCCTCGGTCATTTTGGGAACATCGTAATTTTTGGCAAAATTTTATCATTATGATGGGAATGAAAAAACACATTATAAGCATAATAGAACACAAACAAGGCATAACTAAGGAATATCCAAAAACCAACTAAGGCGTAACCAAACCCAACTAAAGCATAACAAACAAGTTATGTCTTGCTATGGTTTTGGTTATGCCTTGATATGGTTTTGTTATGCTTGTTATGGATTTTGGTTATGTTCATCACGGTTTTGTTATGCCAAAAGTTACGGTGTCCCCAAAATGACTGGGGATACCGAAGTCATTCCCAATTGTTTACTCTATTACTCATTGGAAGGGGGACATTGTTCTGTTCCTCTTTGTCAAGACAGAGCGAAATTGTTAACTCTCTGCCTTTAATCAGGACTCCAGCAAATGAACGGTGCGATCTGTTCCCAAAGATTAATTGGGCTAGTCCAGACACTAGAGTTATCAATAAGAGAATGGGTTTACCATTGAAGATGCTTTTTTATCCTTCCCGATAAGACGTTCTTGTGTTTGGTTCGAATATATTATAGTCTGTAGGAATTCAGATCAGCAGCTATTATAAAGGAATATATAACCAGTATTGGCTTTAAATTAAAATTTCGGAGTGCAATTTCTCATATTTTTTTATGGTATAAGTATCTAATAACTGATATAGCTATAGCGACAGTTCGTAATGTGATGCACATGCCATGGCAGAGAGTAAACCTAATAATTGATATCTTAGGCATTTTAAGTCTAGGATGGCAAACTTGTAATTACGTGATTGTGGAATTATGTGACAGGACAATCTAGGTTCGATTTGAAACGGCTCAACGGTCAAGACCCATCGCTTTGTCGTGGCTTATAGTGTTTGTCGGGCGTTCGTCGCTGTTTAGTTGTCCGAAAGTCCAAATTTAATTTAAATTGCCGTTCAAAGAAATATTTGACTTGCTAATAACTTGGGCATGGAAGACCGAATTAAGCTGTTCTTTTGGGGGAAGTCTTAGAATTTTCTCTATTATCTTGTTTTGCTATTATTTTGAAATTTTCTATTTTTGGTAATTTTTGTTATTAATTGATTCGGTTTCCATTTTGGGCAAACCAATTAGGGTTAAGGTTTTCTACCTATTTAATAAGTTGTAAGCTTTCAGGACAAGAAAATTATTGATGATTATTGAATGAAAAAGAGTCTAGAGAGCGTTTCTGTAAACCTATATCGTTTGTGACTTGCTTGTTGCTAGGATGGCAATCTCGGCCGTCCCGCCCCTCCCCGCCCCATTCCCCGCCCCAAATGGGTTGGGGATACGGGGATTTTTCGGGGATCGGGTAGGGGATGGGGATAATTTAAAAAAAAAAAGGGGAACGGGTAGGGGATATGATGGGTATGAGTCTGTCCCCGCCCCGCCCCGCTAGCCTCCTATATATAATAATTATATATATATATATTATATTTATATATACATATAAATATAAGAAGGTGCTCCTTATTAGACATGAGAAGGTGTTCCTTATTATGATTGTAACTTGTAAAGCAATCCAGACTTCGATCTGAATGACTTAACAAGAATGTTTCCACCCATTTTTAAGTATTAGGACTGTTTGAAATACCATATAAAAAAATATGGCACTATCTCTCTTAGAGAGTTAACATATTTCGTTTTTTTGTTGCATTTTTTATCACTAATCTGTCGTATCCCAATACAGTAAGTTTGGCATGTAACGACCCGGATTTTTGCCCTATTTTTTTTTTCGAATAAAGAGGGTGAGCATTACTATTTCTGTGATTGGAGAAAATTGAAGAGGATCCGGGGAATCAATACTCTTTTTAGTACATATTAATAATGAAGTTAGTTTGTGCTGAAATCCACACTATTTTCATCAATCACAGAGAGGATAATATTCACTCTCATCATTTGCCGATCAGATGTCTTTGCATTCTTGACTTTTCGTTATCTATGTTTGGGTTAGTTGTTACCATATTATCTGTCACTAATCATCCGTCATCGTCATCATCATCATCTCTCTCTCGTTAGATTCTTGACCCAAAAAAACACTTATAAGTTAGATTTTTCGATTAACATTTCTTGATGATTTTCTTAAAATGCTTAATATAAGGTGCAAACATGTTTTTAACAGCACTATAACCTTCAAAAATAATTTCAAACGATTTAGACAAGCATAAGATATTGTTGAATAGGTTGTTATATAATCAATGTTTAATTGTCCTTCATTGTTGGTCCCGTTTGCTAACACTTGTAATCCAACTTATTTAGCTAATTTGCTTGAAAAGCTAATGAAGGGTGTTTGTTATGTACCGATTAAGTTACATGAAGGGTGTTTGTTACCTATTAAGTTACCGATTATGAATTATCACTTGTTTGGCTTTGCTAGCTTATTTAACTGAAAAACTAGATTATTACGCTCTAATTTGAAGTATTTTTTGCTTGTTTTAAGCTGGTAAAACATGAATGGACAAAAGAATCGTGAAGTTAATAAGTGATGTAGGACAAGAATTTAGAAGATTTCAATTTTATGGAAACTTTATTCTAGAAATTATTCGTTTTAGGAATTTTCCTTTTAATGCCACTTGTTTATGCATATTCTTATTATTCTTTTAAGTTTGTTAGTCTTTGTTTCCAAGTATTGTTTTGCTTGGTCTCCGTTCTAAGTAGTTACCTATTGTTAGGACTCCTATTAATATAAATAGGGGTGTAAGTTATTCAAATATTAAAGCTTTTCAACTTTTATCAATAATATTATAGAGATTTTCTCTTTATTTCTTGTGCCCAAGATTTGTATTAATAGGAGTCATAACAATAAGGTAACTAATTACTTAGAACAGGACTGTGGGCACACGCCCACCGTTGCAAATAGGATTGTGGGCACACGCCTCAAAAATCGAATGAGTGTCCCTCCCTTTTAAAAAATCGTGGCGAAATGCTTAATTCAGAATCGCCACTTGAATTTCAAGAAAAAAAAACATATTCATTCATCGACATCCAATTTTTATAATTAATTATACACGTGACTAGATGCTTTTGATGTCCTTCGGGCGTCGACAAATATTCATACGTATGCACCTCCATCACTTTAAATTAGCTAGTGTGAAAATCCTCACTGGAGTGTGGACAAAATACAGTAATTTCAACACACTATATTAAGTGCATGTGCACTGAATCTGGCTATATTAAGATTCCATTGTCATGATTAATCCAGGGAATTTAAGGAATTTGGGAGTCGATTTTTTTCTTTTCATTTTCATCCATTTAGCTTTTTCACTTTTTCCAATTTTGATCAGAATGTCTGAATGTAGGGTAACTTGGCAAACCTTTTGTGATTAGGCGGCAAGAAAGAAATCTCCTGTAAATCTATTAGCGTCAACGTGGACGGCCTATCTTTGACCAGATCGGGAGGGAAATAGTTGAGGTGCGTGTAACCTATCCAGACAACCCGTCGAGCCAAAAACTAAAAACAAAGAATATTCCATGTCACGTGAGTAACGTCCGATGAACTAATAATAGAAAGCCGAGCTAAATAATTGACTGAAAAGTAAGGATAAGAATAGCTGAACGTAATGAAACTTTCCACCACAAATGCCCTAGTCAGAGCTCCCCTATACCATATGCTTGTAAACCTCTGGAAAAGCCAATACTAAGTACAAAACACTTTCTTTTTCTTTGAGTATACCCCTAAATCCACCCAAGAACAAGATAAAAAAATCCCAAAATAAGAGCTGATTCGGAGTGAATTTTTGTTCTATTCCTAGCTCTAAGCACTGATTAAGGGATACTAAAGGAAAGCACAACAGTGCACAACAGTTAGAAGTTAGAACAAATTCATTTGAAATTCAGTTTGATTGTATTTCATTTGTGCTTTCTCTGTGAGTTTAGTTGACATGTAAGTTTGGATTGCCAGCTCATCAATCCAAGCAGTGTACTTCTGGTCCAATAGGAGCTGTTTCACTACGAGAGATAAATAGGAGTTTCTCTTCTCTGTAAAGACAGAAAAACAGTTGAAGAAACAATAGAACAAGATTCTCTTTTTCTCTCTCTCTCTCACTTCTATTTCAATTTACTGATTTTGTCAGATAATTCCACCCTCTATTTGTTCTTTTGTTAATAAAATTATGGATGAGAGTGTTCAAATCCTCCTAGTAATTTTTCCGGCTCAAGGGCAGATCAACCCCTCCCTCCAATTCGTCAAGCGCCTCGTGAAAAAGGGCGCCCGCGTCATACTCTTAACGGCTTTTTCTGTCGTCAACCGCATAACCAAAAGCGTCGATCCTGCGCCACGAGGTGTAACCTTTCTCGGATTCTCCGATGGGTACGATGACGGCTTCAGAGCTGGCATGGATTTTGATGTCTATATGGCTGACCTAAGGAGACGCGGTTCGCAAGCAGTGGCAACAGCCATCACTTCTAGCGCTGACAATGGAAAGCCCATTGGGCATGTGGTCTACACCACCCTTCTCCCTTGGGTAAGCCAGGCCACGCGTGACCTTCACGTGCCGTCCACTTTACTTTGGATTCAACCAGCCACCATCCTGGATATTTTCTACTATTCCTTCTATGGTTGTGGAGATTTACTCAATGAGAGCAAAATATCTGACCCTTCATGGTCAATTGAATTACCGGGATTGCCACGGCTCAGTGGCCTTGACCTTCCCTCTTTTCTACTAGCTCCAAATGCATTTAAATTTGCGCTGCCTTTATTTAAAGAGCATATAGATACTCTAGATGAAGAAACAAATCCGAAAATACTCGTAAATTCTTTCGATGCATTGGAATCGGAGGCTCTACAGGCTATTAAGAAGTTAAATTTTGTTGCTATTGGACCACTAATTCCGTCAGCTTTCTTGGACGGAAAGGATCCATCTGACAATTCCTTTGGAGGAGATCTCCTTCCAAAATCAAACGACTATATCGAATGGTTGGATTCAAAACCGAGAGGATCTGTTATTTATGTGGCATTTGGAAGCATCTCTAAATTAGCGAAGCAGCAAACTGAGGAGGTCGCACGCGGTCTGCTTGATTGCGGAAGGCCGTTTTTGTGGGTGATGAGAGGAAAGGGGAATGATGAAAAAGAAGAAGTGGATAAGGCGAGTTACGAAAAAGAATTGGAGCAACAAGGGATGATAGTGTCGTGGTGTTCTCAAGTGGAGGTTTTGTCACACTCCTCCGTGGGTTGTTTTGTGAGTCATTGCGGGTGGAATTCTTCATTGGAGAGCTTAGTTTCTGGAGTTCCGGTGGTGGCTTTTTCACAATGGGCAGACCAAGTGACAAATGCCAAGCTTATTGAAGATGTTTGGAAGACGGGGGTTCGATTGACTAAAAATGGAGAGGGAATTGTTGAGGGTGGTGAGGTTAAGAGGTGCATTGAAATGGTGATGGGAGGTGGGAGCAGAGGGGAGGAAATGAGAAACAATGTTACGAAGTGGAAGGATTTGGCAAAAAAAGCTACCGTGGAAGGTGGTTCGTCGGACAAGAATTTCAGTGCTTTTGTTGATGAGGTTAGAGCTCGTTAATGCTTGTTTTAGACTATGATCTTGTTAGGAATTGAACCACAACTTCACTGCACTTAAACGCATCTACACAATCGTTAAGTACTGTTCGGATTTGTAATGAATAATCTTGTTTGGACTCGTTGGTTTTGATTGGTTTTTGTGACGACTGCCATTAGTAAAGTGGTATCTTCAAAACCCAAAATCATTGTGCCCACATCAATCAAGCCAAAAAGAAAAGTGAATAAAAAGGAGGACGGAGAAGAAGGTAGTTATAGTGTGAAATTGTTTACTCTATTACTTCATTGGAAGGGAGACATTGTTCTGTTCCTCTTACTTTGTCAAGACAGAGTGAAATGGTTAACTCTCTGCCTTTAATCGGGACTCCAGCGAATGAACGGTGTGATCGGTCACCGAAGATTAATTGAGGTGTGCTTGGGCTGATTCGAGCACTAGAGCTATCAACGGACACTAGAGTTATCAACAAGAGAATGGGTTTACCATTGAAGATGCTTTTCTATCCTTTCCGATAAGACGTTCTTGTGTTTGGTCCGAATATATTGTAGTATGTAGGAATTCAGATCGGCAGCTATTATAAAGGAATATATAACCAGTATTGGCTTTAAATTAAAATTCGTAGTGCAATATAACTCTTAAGGTAAAAGTTGTGACAAAATATTAGCTTAATTTCTCATATTTTTATGGCATAAGTATCTAATAATTGATATAGCTATAGTGACAGTTTGTAATGTGATGCACATGCCATGGCAGGGAGTAAACCTAATAATTGATATCTTAGGCATTTTAAGTCTAGGATGGCAAAACTGTAATTATGTGATTGTGGAATTGTGCGACGGGCCAACCTAGGTTCAATCCGAAATGGCTCAACGGTCAAGACTCATCGCTTTGTCATGGCCCATAGTGTTTTTCGGGCGTTCGTCGCTGTTTTGTCGTCCAAAAGTCCAAATTTAATTTGCCGTTCAAAGAAATATTTGGCTTGCTAATAATTTGGGCAAGGAAAACCGAATTAAGCTATTCTTTTGGGGGAAGTCCTAGAATTTTCTCTATTTTCTTGTTTTGCTATTATTTTGAAATTTTCTATTTCTGGTAATTTTTGTTATTAATTGATTCGGTTTCCGTTTTGGGCAAACCAATTAGGGTTAATGTTTTCTATCTATTTAATAAGTTGTAAGCTTTCGGGACAGGAAAATTTGTGGTGATTATTGAATGAAAAAGAGTCTAGAGAGTAAACCTATATCGTTTGTGACTTGCTTGTTGCACACGTTCGTTTTTGTAATTCATACGTCTCCCTGCATCAAAATGTGTCTTGGAAAACGATTGGGAGATAGATGTTCAACATGATGTATTTCGAAATGTATGATGTGAAGGTTGTTGGGTCGTTTGTGAAGCTTAATTCTGCATAGGTTTCGCTTCGCTAAACATTTTGGACAGTGCCCCTGCTGTTGATGTAACTCGCTATTATGTAACTTGTACTCTATTCATTTGATTCCGTGGTGAAAACTGATACAAGATACGGATGTACTCCATTAGACATTTGCAAAACCATGCAAAAATCTTTTTGTTTTGGTTTGGCCGATTTCTCAACATTAGCCTCAGATATATCAGCAGGGTCCATACACGTTAGAGCACTCCAAACAAATCTGTATTTGGACATGTAGTCGCACACAAGAGTATGGACCCTTCCGAGGCAACGTGTATGGATATGTAGTGATCATGACAGTTCATGATATGTATCGGAAAGTGATTGGGAGATAGATGTTCCGATTAAGTTGTCTTTGGACTCATATTTGTAGAATCTTTCTAAGATAAGAAAATTGATTAATAAAATACCAGAAGCGTGAAATAAAACAAAATAACATTTAGAGCCGAATCATTGTAAAAAAACGAACGCATTCACCCGTCAAGCGTTACACATCACTGTGGCCGGCCCACTACCACTGACATCACCAAATCAAATGCATTTTGAATATAAAAATATCACAAAACGCATTTTACATTACCAAATTCAAAATGAGAGATGAAAAAAAACGAACGCATTCACCCGTCAAGCGTTACACATCACTGTGGCCGGCCCACTACCACTGACATCACCAAATCAAATGCATTTTGAATATAAAAATATCACAAAACGTATTTTACATTACCAAATTCAAAATGAGAGATGAAAAAAAACGAACGCATTCACCCGTCAAGCGTTACACATCACTGTGGCCGGCCCACTACCACTGACATCACCAAATCAAATGCAATTTGAATATAAAAGTATCACAAAACGTATTTTACATTACCAAATTCAAAACAACACATCACCAAATAAATTAAGCACACAACAATTGTAGGGCGTCTTCACTTGCAGCGTTCTGAAATGGTCAAAAACATTTCACGTAAGAATTACAATGTAATACAGATGTTAAATACTTAACCTGGAAATAATGACTTATTCAAATAAAGTAATTTCTGAACAGAAATTTATCAGTAGTAAAGCACAAATTTTCATAATCGAAATTGCAAAACACAATACCTCAATGATACAATTTTTGCAAGAAAAATTAAAATTTTTTTTAATAACTTATTAAATATCAAAGATTTCTTTTAATTTGTAAAAAAATTGTAAATTTTTTGTTTAAAAAATTGCATTATTTTTAAGTTATTGTTTTACAGACCGGACAAATAATTTGACACGAATGGAGTATATATTAGAGATGGGGAAATCTTTTTTGAGCCCTTGCGGTGTCTCAATCCCATAACAAAAATGATAGGATCCATGACACTGGATCCATGAAACTGTCTGGACGGTCCAAAATCACTTTAGTTTCATAAATTGTACCGGGTCTCATCCCACAATGCAATGAGCCAAAAAAGTCTCCAAAAAGCGCATTGTTATTTTAGCAATTAAAAAGAATATATATACAAGACACAATCATTTGCTTTTACTTATTTTATCAGGGAAAGAGAATATCATATATCAACTGTCTGATCAATATTTCATGTTATTTATAGCTACCTGATCGAGAGAATGCTTCCAAACATAAACCTTCAAACTGATGTTCAAAAAAAAAAAACCCTTCTAACCCTTATGATTGGTAAATTAGTTTAATTGATTGAATTTATGTTGTTTCCTTAAAACCGCCCCAGCCAAAAGGCTGACAGAACACCAAAATGACCAACGTGTGGACACAATCATCAATCTTTTTAATTAATCATATAGTTTTATCAATAATTTTGTCTCTTTTACTTTACAAAATGCGCAATGAATTTGGACAACAAAAACATCAAAAATATGGTTATCCATTCGGGGACAGAAAGAAGTAATTCTCCTAAATGAAGAATGCGTGCTCTCCAACCATTCTTCATTTCCTTTTCTTCATATTAAAGAACCCTCCCAGTATGAAGAATGTTCTTAATTCATACATGTTTACGGAATACAAAATGTATAACTTTTGACATATTGACCCACTCGTTCTAAATTAAAAAGGAATTAATGCCACTAAAAATGTATTAATATTATTTTTTAAAAAAAACCCATGTTGAATATATTTGGTTAATGTTACAGAATTATATATTTAGAACTTTGGAGGAAAATTAAAAGATAATTGAGTTTTGAGTGTATAATTTGAAACTGAAGATAGAAATTGAAGAATTGTGTTTGGTGTTTAGTGAATAGTACCCCTTATAAAATTTAATTTTGAAATAAAGAATAATATTTTGATCCAGACGAAGAATTTTTTAGGAATTGGGTTGGATATGCTCCCTTAGTTATGGTAGTAAAGATACATATGAACTTATGATTGACTGAGAGTAAGGTAGAAACCCGAAAAGGAACACTCGACGGATCAAAGAACTAGCAGACTAATTACTTTTGAGAATAAATTCTTTACACCGCCGGTGTAAACATTTGTTTCCTCCAAATCAATTGCATTACGACACACGTTGCCATATTTTATTAATTGGGACCACTATTTTGGCATGTGTCGTAATGCAATTGATTTGGAGGAAACAAATGTTTACACCGACGGTGTAAAGAATTTATTCTCATTACTTTTTTTTTTTTTTTTGTTTTCGGTCAAACGAAAATTCATAGAAGATTACAAAACAAAGTACCACATGAGAGTTACACACATCAAAATTGTCTTGCAAAATAAATCCTAGCACTAATCAAGCACCTGCCTAATGTTCAGGTTGTCTCTAAAAACAAATTCTCTCATAACAGTGGGCATATCCATAACGAACACCATATCGATCATCTGTTTGTTCAGCTCGTAATTTAGCCCGGTGATCACTAGCAGATTAACTACTAATTAGACTAAAATAGCGTGCAAATTTTTAACATCACCACATCCCACTCAATTTTCTAACTTCTTGGGATCGCAAGTTTCAAGACAAGTGATCATTGCGGATACGATAACATTAAACACATAGGGTACCGACTGGTACATGGGACCTACTCTGGGTCTCACACGGATGATCCGAGCCGTTCAATAATTTAACAAAAAAAAAACCCGACTGGACCTGACAAAAATTATCTCAATCCGATATGTATAGGTGTTCGATCCAATCTTTTATTTTTTTATTTAGATTTCACGATCCTGTAATGTAAATGAAAAAATAGAAGATTGGATCGAGCACTTACACATTCTATTGGATCAAACACCTACATATATCGAATTGAGCTAATTTTTCACAAGGCCCACTCGATTTTTTTTTTTTTTGAAAACAAATTATTGAACGGCTCGGATCATCCGTGCGAGACCCGGAGTGAGCCTCGCGTGCCCGTTGGTACCCTGTCGCTACTCTATTGGTCGGTACCAATAGTACGACTCTTGCGGATAATACTCTTAATTGTATAAGTCTATACTAAAACGCAATAAATATGAAATATGGATGGATTACTTAAAAATTACAAGATTACCATGCACCCACGTATTGCTTTTTGAAAAATATTTACACTATCATTCGTTCCAACTATTCATCATTTTCCCATTTTGTAGATCAACTCCACAATTCATGAATTCAATATCTACACATGTACACATACATAATTACACAATTTTGAATCTAGCACTTACAATTAACTGTGTTAGTACCACTATTCGCAGCAGTCCCCGAAGCTGCATATGCTATCGGCATATGGCAGATTGATATAGCCACAACTATTGAAACTAGCATATTGACACCCATTCCTTCCTCTCTCTTTTTTTCCTTCCTTGAAACCACCTCTACAAAGAAATACAAACTTGGTTCAATGCATTAAGTTTAGAGAAGGGATGACCCTTTTATAGCTAAATAAAGAACGAACTATTAGTTAAGAAACCGTCAATGGAATTACTGTATGGCCTACGGTAGCTAGGCACGTAGTCCCTCTCCACGAGATTCATGAATTTCCAGACTACATGTATAAAATCTATGCAAGTAATAGGCATTTTTCAATTGAGGTTGAGGTTACAGGTCAACCATTTTATGATAATGATTGAGTAATGGATGGCTGTAATCTTTGATAGAATGGAGAAATGGATTAACTCAAGCAAAGCACTTTAAGTTTTGGGGAAGTTCAGGAATACTAGCTAGTTATAGACTCGTTCTGTTTAACCCCGAAGAGTTAGACCGGTTGGTTAAGGCTTGTGATTTATAAATTTGACTTTCCTAAGGTCTTAGGTTTATCCTTCTGTAAAGAGGGTGAATATTATCTTTTTCTGTGATAGAGAAAATTGTATCGGGTTCATAAAATCAATACATTTTTTAGTAATATTAATATTGGAGTTAGTTTGTGGTGAGACCGATACAATTTTCACCAAACGCAGGAAGAATAATGTTCATAAATTGGGTAAAGAAAGTTATTCTCCATTTTAACTTTAATCTCATACTTTACCGATCAGATGTCTTTACGTTCTTGATACCATATTATCGTTGACAATCATCCATCCTCCATCTTCTCTCTCTGATATTTTGGAAAATAATTAAAGTCAAGTGGGAAAATATGAAGACCACTCACCAAAAAAAAAAAAAAAAACCTGTAAAAAGGCCTTGTTTGTTATACTAACTTATAAGTTAATATTTGTCGATTATAATTTTTTTGATTATTATCTTTTATTTTTTTTTGAAAGGCAAAAATTTTATTAATCTTTGAAAACAAATTACAAAGATTAAAAGGAATCAAGACAGCTTCAAGCTAAAGGAGAGAAAATCCACAAGGGGAAACAACCGCTCAAGCAATCAGAAACCAACGTGGAGCCCAAGGGAAAAGATAACAAACCAAGTTAACAAGAAACCAACAAAAGAACACCTAAGGCCCAAAGCAAAAATTCCAAAAGGGCCCACCCAACTAGGCAAACTTAGAGGTGTCAAACGGGCCAGGTCGGCATTGGCACGGCACAAGCACAACACGTTTGAAGGCAGCACGGCACGACACAGGCACGGTTTAATCCTGGCATGCCACTGCACAACGCGGTTTTTAGTGGGCATGCAGCACGGCATGGACACGAAAGTGAGCGGGAATTACACGAGCACGGCACAAAAGCTGGCCTACAAGGCACGGCATGACACAGTCTTCGATGGGCACGACACGAAAGTGGGATGGGGCACGAGTCATAACACGGTTCTAGCAAGGCACAACACGGCACGGCACAGGCACGAGCACAAGTATGGGCACAAGCACGGAAGTAGACAGGCATGACACAACGAACGGCACAGGCACAACACAACACGGTTCTCATCGGACACGGCACGGCACGAGGTATGGAAAAACCAAAAAAAATATTATTAAATAAACAAGGGATTTCATATTATACTTTACTTTATTTCTATGTATTTTTTGATAATCCAATAATTTATTAATCTTTTTCTTTTATTTAACTAAAATAAGCTTTTAAAATATTTTATATGATTTAAAAAATTTGAATCAAAATTCAAACATGATAATATACTAATTACCACACATATACTGATATACATTAATTGCTTTTTATCTAATAAAGATTTTAAAAAAATACATAGAAGATAAATAAGAAAAAGAAAACTAATTTAAAAAAAAAACCTCAATGTAATTCGAACCCAAGTCCGATGAAACTTGTCACACATCATAAACCAGCAAGGGTTAAAAAAATAATTTCTATATGGATCGAACCCAAGTCCTTGGTGGTTTATAATGTGTGACATAAACCACCAAGACCAACAATCTTTTTGTGCTTATAATTGGAATAAGTAATATATCTCTACTATAAAACAGAAGGGTGTGGGGACAAATTGTTGGAATGATCTGGATTTGTTTGATCCAATGATTGAGAGGCATTCTCCTCATTTCATTAAAGAGCCCATAGTTTTAAGTTAAATTACACAACTGCCATCTCCTTCTATCCGGGATGCGTAGTGCCGTACGCACGGGATAGCATTAGTATTATATAATTCTCTTCTATAAAAACGGGCATTTTTTATGGTAGCCACATAATTGCAACATGGCGATCCATACTATTCATTTTGTTGTTCTTGGTGTTTTAAACACCCTTGCAAATTTTTGGATCTATTCGGTTTTGGAAGCCCTTTCATCAGGACGTAGGTTCATTAATCAAAATTTTTTTATTATGTGCGATCAAGTATATAACGATAACCAATATACTTTATTTTTTACAAGAATGATATAATCTCTCCCAAATAAAAGGTAGACGGTTCCAATTTTTAAAAAACAACTCAGGCGGTCCTCAAGTGGTGCATTATAGGACTTTAACAGCTTTGGAAGTATCGAATGTGTTCCGATCACATGGGTTCAAACATCCAATTATCACCTATTTAGGGGAGAATGATAAATTTGATAAGATCTTAAATCGTAACGGTTTAGGTCAAACATTCGAAAAAATGAGTCTGCAGCTACCTTTTAAAATTTATACATCTAACTTATCCGGTTCTAAACCAATGTATTCCGCTATAGTCCAATGTATGCTAGCCACACGATTACGACACAATTATGATGATCCATACCTTTCATTTTGTTGTTCATGGTGTTTTAATCACTCTCGCAAATTTTCGGGTCTATCGGGTGTTTCATTTTGACGGCACGCCACATACATGGTCTAATCCTGGCACAACACGACATGATTCAAAAAAGCACGATACGACACAACATAACAAAAAAGGCACGTCACGATTAATTAATTGGGCACGGCATCACACGACATGATTTAAAAAGGCACGGCTTGACACGGTACGATAAAGTAAAATGACCTAGCACAGAATGCTTAAAGCACGACACTGCACGCCATGGCACGATGAAGTAAACGGGCACGGCACGGTACGAAGCATGGTTGGCACGAAAGTTGAATGACACGGCGCGGTATGACAGGTACGTTTGACACTTCTAGGCAAACTGCAGTCAGAACAACAGCTAAGGTACACCCAAATATACACTTAAGGGGTTGTTTGGATGCCGGAGAAGGAAGGGGGATAAGTTATCACCCCTCTCTTAGACCCGGGCCCATCTTTAAGCCCTGGTTTGGGAAGCCAAAACCCAGGGGACTTAGTTTATCCCCTTTCATGTGTAAGACTGGAGAACAGGGCAATGAGCGATCTTATTTTCGGCGAGGGTTTGAGGTGTCCACAAGTTATACCCCCTAATCCCCCTCGAAATTTGACAATTCTCCCCCTCTTTATCCCTCTTCCATCATCTCTAACCTCATATTTTTGTAGACCTCTTTATCACACACATGCACACCCAGATTGAGGAAAATGGAAAATCGATAGAGAGAGAGAGAGAGAGAGAGAGAGAGAGAGAGAGAGAGAGAGAGGCGTACAGTGATGACGGCGAGGAGCTAGCCATCGCCGATCGACGATGAATTGGGCGGCTACTGCTGTGCTTCTTCTTCTTTCGTTGTTCTCTTTCTCTCTCTCTCTCTCTGTGGAAAGTAAAAAGGACTAGAAAAAATTATCTAGTGCATGTGTGCCCATGCAACCCCACCCATCCAATGTGCTTAAAAAACACAAAATTATTGCTTGCCTTAGATCCAAAATAAACGAAATTATAAGGCTTTGTTTGGTTGGAAGTTTGGTTTAGTTTAGGTTTGGTAGTGGGTGGAGAGAGAAATAGGGTAATGATTGAAGAGAGGGGTAATGATTGGAGAGAAATAGAGAGAGATGAGAAAGTAATAATTAGAAAAATAGAGTAATGATTAAAGAAAGAAGTAGGGTAATAATTGGAAAATAAAACAAAAACTAAAATGAAATAGCAACCGAACACTAATAAAAAAACACTTTAAAAAGACAAATTATAATTTTTGATACTTATTTAATTAATTAACTTAATAGTAAAATAAATTATTACTGCTTAAATTGTGAAAGAATAATTAAATTTATAATTATATATAAAACGGAATACATAATTAATTTAGGGACTTCATAAGGGTAAAAAGGTTATTTGACAGCTTTTTACATCATTCACCCTTCTTTATATCCCCTATTAATCCTTCATCCAAACAAAGTACTATTTAATCCCCCTTCTGTAATACCTCATCCAAACAACCTACTATTTAATTCCCCTCCATAAACATCACATCAATATAGGTCATCCCTTACAAACTAATACCCCATACTATTTAATCCCCTTTATTAACTAATACCTCCAATTCTTATCCCGCATCCAAAAGGGCTGTAAGAGACATCCAAAAAGATACCTAAGAGTCAATCATTATGATGGAATTTAAAAGGCTAGCTTAATTCAGAAGGCCTTGTTTGTTATAACTTATAAGTTAGATTTTTTGATTATAAATTTTTTGATGATTTTCTTAAAAGGCTTAATATAAGTTGCAAACATGTTTGTAACAGTTTTCTATAACCTTCAAAATAAATTCAAACAATTTAGATAAACATAAGGTATTGTTGAATTTAAGCTAATGAAGGATGTTTGTTACCTATTATGAATTATCACTTATTTCGCATTGCTAGCTTATTTGACTGAAAAAGCTAGATTATTATGCTCTAATTTGAAGTTTTTATTCAAACAATTTAGATAAACATAAGATATTGTTGAATTTAAGCTAATGAAGGATGTTTGTTATCAATTATGAATTATCACTTATTTCGCTTTGCTAGCTTATTTGACCGAAAAAGCTAGATTATTATGCTCTAATTTGAAGTTTTTTTCTTCTAAGTTTAAGCTGTTAAAACATGAATTGGCGAAAGATAGTAAAGTTAATAAGTTATTCTTATTTAGGTTTTAAGAACATTCTAGACATTTTAGACATTTTGCTTATAAAATGTTATTTGATGGCTCATTCGTTTAAACAGGTTATACTTTTTTTTTTTTTTTTACAACATATGATCAAAAGCTGTAATAAACACTTCTATAACTTATTTTAATTTTTTTAAGCGAATAATTTAAAAAGTTAACCTGTAAGTGTTAACAAACATGGCCATTATGTATTGGTACAAAATAAACAATTATGGGTAACTGCTAGCTAGCAAGCACTCTTCATTAATCTTTCAAGCAAATAACCTGAATAAGTCAAATTATAGGTGCTAACGACGTGGCTCCTACTGGTTTTAGTCTTCTTAAATTAGTAGTTTAATGATAGGAACTGTTCTGATCCAACTATCTTAGGAAACGTTTCCATCAAATTTACAATTTTTCTTTTTCTTCTGTTTGGACTCATCAAGATTTTGCCTAATTGTTGACAAATCTTTCAAAGTATTAAAAATTAAGATTATCCATTAATTAAATGCTTTATCTCTATATTTTTTTGGATGCTTTGTTGGTAACTAATCTTATTAGGTACTAAAAGTAAGTTCATGCTATTCATGAGAATTAATTACAATAACAAAAAAGAATATAATAATTTCGACTTCCAATTGAAACATATTTTTGTGTATATATGTCTGCAACTCGAGCTAAAAGTCCACAGCTCGTGTCGAGCTTGAGCCGAGCTCAAGCCAACCAAAAATCTTGTGAGCCGAGCTCGAGCCGACCAAGAATTTTGTGAGAGCTTGAACATTACGAAGCTCGACTTAGCTCGTCTAGTCTCTTTTGCAGCCTTACATAGAGCTTATCTATTGGATCTGAATTCCTCCCTCTTCCCTAACTACTCATTACTCAATGAAAGGGTCTTTTAGAGTAATGTCCTGCTTTCGACACTAAAATGTTTATTTGTTGGTATATGCGATTGGTATTCGGTGTATGTTTGTAAATATAGGTTATATCTGTTTATTTGGTCATAAAATATTTTTTCAGTAAAATATTTTATTTTGTTTGTGTACAATGAAATTATTACTTGTAAATATAGGTTATATATGTTTGTTTGGGCCTAAATATTTTTTCGGTAAAATATTTTATTTTGTTTGTGTACAATGAAATTACTACTCCAAACGTACACCGAAATGAATAGGTTTGTTTTAGTGCGTGTGTATAACTTGGTTGGGATTGAATAGATTTATTTTGTTTGTGTACAATGAAATTACTACTCCAAATTTGAAGTGGAAGTATGTTCTGTCTACAATATTTAATTGCCATTTTTTTTCAAAAAGGACCTAAACTTTTTTTGACGGCACCTATCCCGTTGCAAATATTAATCCTTTTGCAATAGAACCTCCTTTTTTTTTTTTCGACGGTCGGATAATCAAAAGTGGGATCCATAAATGATGAAATAATCTAAAAGCACTCTGAAGTCCCAAAGGGAGTAAATGAGACTACCAATTTTAAAATTAAACAAACCAACAACTCAAATCAACTATCCAAGCTCCGTCCCAATTAAGTAATACAAATCAACAATATAAGTAAAGAACAATAAAACTAAAGATTGCACACACTGAGATATACATGGAAACTATTTAGGATCAACACATGCAGTACCTTAAGCATAAAACCACCGCTTAATCTACCAAGTTTCTATAAATCAAAATGTTTCCAAAGTGCATACATGAGAGGAATTACAAACTAACCCCAATAGCTCAACCTAATTCTGCAACTTTGATGTAGCTCCCTGAGCCCCTTCTTGATCCCAGAACCACCACGAGTCCACCACCTCGATCTTCGCTCATAGTGGCTCCAGTATCATGATGCAAACAAATCAACCTAGAGAAAACACATGGAATATTAAAAAAATAGAATGGTTCTCTAGATTAAACAGATGATTGAATACAAGATTTATTTCATCCAAAGCAATGAATGCTCAAGTGAATAATGGGAAGAATTAGGCTTCGTTTGTTTCGATGTAAAGTAAAATATGTAAAATATTTTTAAAAAAAATAAACTTCAAATTTTTATTTTTCAGTGTTTAGTTGACACTTGAAAATATTTTCAGAAATTAACAAAATAGTGTAGAGAGAGATCTAGAGGGGGACTTAAACGGTGGAGATCTAAGAATATTATAATTGAATGTGGGTCAGGACTGACGATCGAGAAAACTAAGTAGTTAGAATTGTCATAGAAGGCACCAAATTGATTTCGGAAAATAACTTACAGAAAATTTAAGGATAAGTTATTTTCATCCAATTTATGGAAAATATTTTACATGTAAAATGTTTTCCTCAGTTTTTACACAGCCAAACACCGGTAAATAGGTAAAACATTTTACCAGAAAATATTTTACGCCCAAACAAACGGAGCCTTAATGATTTTTGTCTCTAAAACAAATATAGTATATGGTGTAGTGATTTGATGTAGTGTATATAGACCGACTATTAAATCTGCGCGCATATCTTTATTCCCCAAGAAAAAGAGAGCTTGGCTCTTTCCTTGGAAATTGTCGGAGTACAAAACACAATAATGTCTTCACAATAAAGGATATGTCACACCTGATGGACCAATAATAGGAAAGTGAAAAACGTGCCAAATTATTGAGAAATTTTTGGCTGCAAATGGGGTATCGCTGACGTGGTACCCGTGCAACACATCCGAGTTGTCTAAACATGTAATCGACGGCTCGGATTGAAAGGTACAGAACAGATTTAAATAAAAAAGAAATGGAAAAGAATTTCAATCGAAACCTTCGGTTGCATTGTTTGGACGGTTTGAATGTGTTGCATGGGTATCAAGTTGTACCCAATTTGCACCCAATTTTTTTTTTTCAAATTATTGGACTGAGAAGCAGTTAATGATATGAAAGATACGTAGAACTATCCACTCCAATTTTCCACCACAAATTTCAAAGGTCAGGGCTCCCATGTTATCCATATACCATATGCTTTTAAACCTCTGCAAAAACAAAACCTAAGGAACAAACAATTTCTTTTCCTTTGAGTATATACCGCAAAATCCACCCAAGAATAAGGAAAAAGAAACCCACAAATTAGAACTGATTGAGGGCGATTTTTTTGTTGAATTCCTAGCTCCAAGCACTGATTCAAGAATACTTTAATTATCTTGTTATTTGTTGCTTTTGTTGGTAAGATTTCCTCAGAAGAGAAAAAGTTATGGATGATGCATGAGCGTGTTCGAGTCCTCCTAGTAACTTTTCCGGCGCAGGGGCAAACGCCTTGTAAAAATGGGCATCGACATCACTTGTTGGACGGTTCAAAAAAAAAAAAAGAAACATCACTTGTTGGATTAACTGCTGTAAAAACAAGAATGGATTACCTCGAAATTCTGCTATTGAAAAACAGAATACCAATTGTAGAATGATGTCTGGGTTGAGTCGCGGACTAGGTCGCTTTCTTTAAGACGTTTCGCGGCTCTGCCCAGATTGTGCAAGCAGTTCGTGAATGCCCCGCCGTCCCCAGGATGAAACAGCCCAGAATTCAGCACCTCTGCTCGGCTTTCTCTGCACAGAAGAAAACCGAAAACAAAACACACAATCGAACTATTGCTCGAACTCAGAAACCGTTTTTGGGGTGGAAGAGAGAACTGTTTTTTCTGTGTTTGAAACCAATTCCGAAATGTTGTATTTATAGGCGAGGGCTGGGCTTGATTTTGGAAACAAAAAATCAAATCAAATTGCTTTGATTTAGCACACGATTTTAATCAATCCGAAAATTATTTCATAATCAGCCACAAATTAGATCCCGCTGATTATGCACACGTTTTTAACACGTTTTTTTCTTAATCAAATCAAATCAAATTTGCTTTGATTAATCAGTTTTCCATTTTGAAAAAGATTTGAAAATCAAATTTGCTTTGATTAATCAGTTTTCCATTTTGAAAAAGATTTGATTGACTGAAAATAAGAAAAACGTGATTCAAATTTCTTTTGCAAAAACATGGGCTTTACTAGTACGTGCATGAGGCTCAAATCCCGGATTTGCAGCCCGTGACGTGCACCCGATTAACTAGTGTCGGAATCAATTTTCCAAATTGCCACCTATTTTCCTGAGCGCGCGAAACCGCACATTTGGTCCTCATTCACAAACTCATTTTTGTGCAAAGCCATTTAAAGTAGATAGAAGTTTTGTGTCTAGCCAATGTGGGACTAGAGAAAACCACATTGTTTTACAAATACACACTAAGTTCCAACATCACTCTTTTAACTATCTTTTCCGCCATCAACCGCATTGCAAAAACCGCCGCCACCCCAGGCCTCGGTAGAGCGGCGGCGGAAAAGATGAGTGAGATTAAATCATAAAGTGGAATTTCTCTGAATGTGGTTCGAACAGGCTCTTTGATGGAAGGTGTGTCGACCACCACCAAGATGACTGGAAACTCGGCGGTGGCGGTGAAAAAGATGAGCGAGATTAAATCATAAAATGAAATTTCTCTGAATGTGGTTCGAAGAAATGGAGTGGCGAAAAAAGTGTACCTATTTAACGCAGATTTTTTTTTCCAGAAGCACTGGTAATCGGTTCGATGCAAACCTAATTACTACGTACAACATATATTGGGGCGCAGCTGAAGAAGAAGACGAAGGGGGAGGATTTGATTTTGCATCATCTGGTTCCATTTAATTTAGAACGGTGGCAACTGGGTAAATACTCGACAGAGTATGGGCACTTGTCTTGGATTTGAGACAACACCTCAACCTTTGGATAAAATGAATCTCAGCCCTTAGAATAACTTGTGTTTGTATGGAGGCCCACACCCTTGTATTTTATTAGGTAGATACCATATGCATGGTTGTAAACCTCTGGAAAAACCAATGCAACTTAGACTTCAAATTAAGCTCAAAACATTTTCTTTTTCATTTAATTAGTATATATGCCCCCAAATCCACCCAAAAACCAAGAGGAAAAAAAAAACCCGAAAAATAAATAAAAAATTGGTGGGAGGTCCACTATAGCATGTTTGTAACCCACTAAATCCACTTCTAAATTTCATAACCTATCTAGTTCACTAATATAGTTATATAACCTAATAACTCCAATTTACTTAAAAAAAGATATTTTTTAAGACCAAAAAACCCTCCTATATACCATATAGAGAGAGAAACCCTAAATCACAAAACAGATCTGAGCCTCCCCTCTCTCTCTCTCTCAAAACGGATCTGTGTGGAAGACGACGTTGGAGCCTGAGATAACCCCGAGCACGACCCCAGTTTGTTTATGCTTTCTAGTGGATCAGAAGAGGACGATGAGGCGGAGCAAACCGGTGGTGAGCGTTGCTAGCATGAGGACGGTGACGAGGTTTTGTTAGTTTGTTACATCCCAGATAGAAAAGTTAGGCCAGAAACCTTTTGTTATCTCCATCTCTGTTTCTCTTTCTCAAAATTTCTCAACCTCCATCTCCATATTTGTATATATATCACATGTATGTACATACAGCACGTTCGGTATTGGGAATTTTGAAAGAATCTTTGTTTACATGGAGTCCATGATGAATTGAGGGGAAGGAATCTGCCTTCAGAGTTTTTATTTTTAGTTTTTGTGCAAGTAAAGCCCGACTTGAGGCGAATTGGGCAGGTTTGTTTTCTTGACTGTGGAGTTTTTTCTCATCAGACTATCAACCTCATAAATGGGCCTTTGTGGTAGACGGAATGAGGCGCTCCTCCTCCGATTGTAGTTTCAGTCAATCATCTAACCTTATTCCGCTTTTTCATAAACGTGCTTTAAAGTTGGTTTGTCTATCGTAGAAGGTTGATCCGGTCATTTATTTGTTTTATTGGAGAGAAATCTGGAGTAATAAAAACAAAAAAATATAATATTATAAGAAGGTTGATCCGGTCTTTTGTTTGTTCCGTGTCCGGTTATCATTAGATTTGGAGGTTTTTGAATAAATACACAAGGTTATATGTGTGTTTTTCCTAGGGTTAGAGATCTGAATTTTTTTGAATAAATATATAAGGTTATATTTGTGTTTTTCATCAATCACTTATTGATTTGGTCCGTGCAGTGGTCTCTCCGACTTACTTATGATATATTTGGAGTTTTTTGAATAAATATATAAAGTTATATGTGTATTTTTTTCTAGAACTCGACATATAATGTTGGAACAGGTTGTGTTTTTTGAAAAAATATATAAGGTTATATGTGTGTTTTTCGTGTCACACAAAAAATATATTTTTGTGTGTTTTTGTTGTTATTTAATGTCCGTTTTTAAAACATTCTCAGGTAGAGAGAGATATAATAATATATAACGTTATATTGTATGATATGCGAACGTTTATTTTTTGAGATATATGATATTGTTTTGAGAACATATAATTTTATATGTCATGTTTTGTGATATTTAGAGCTATAGAAGCTTAGATATAATGTTATATATTCTGTTTTTTTGTGAGATTTAGAACTACAGAAGCTCAAATATAATGTTATATGTTCTGTTCTATTTTTTTGTGAGGTTCAGAGTTGCAGAAACTTAAATATAATGTTATATGTTTTGGTTTTTTTTTTTTTTGGCGATATTTAAATATTCAAAAACTCACATATAATGTTATATGTTTTATATGGACCAGCATATAACATTAAAGACTAAAAATAAGAAAAACCAAAGAAATGTTGCATGTTAGAAAATTTTTGCCACATATAATGTTGTATGTTAGGAAATTTTTATCACTCATATAACGTTAAAAAATCAATATAAGTAAAATGGGAAAAAACAAAAAGAGAAATTTGTCACATATATAACGTTAAATGTTAAGTGTAGCAGGTTCAATAAAAAAAATTGAGAAAAATGAAAAAATACATTTTTTGTTATACATATAACATTATATGTGGCGTGATGGCAGCGGCAACAGTGGTGGCGGCGGCTGCGGCGGCAACGGCTTGATTGCAACAAAAACAAAAAAAAAATGGAAAAAATATATTTTCGTGTTAGCCAAACAAGTCCCTTGTTTTTTAGGTGGGGTATTTTTGTCATTAAAATTATTAGTGGACTTAGTGGGTTATGAAACTTAGAAGCGGACTAGATGAATTTGAAAAGTGCTATAGTGGACTTATGAAAAATTCTCCCCTTTCTCGGCTAATTCTCCGATGGCTTCAATGACGGTATCAAAGGCGACATGAATTTCAAAGTCTACATGACTGACCCAAGGAGACACTGTTCGGAGGCAACAGCAACCGTCATTAGTACTTCTAGTGGTTTACACCAACCTTCTCCATTGGGTAACGTAAGCCAGGCTGCGTGCGACCCTTCACGTGCCATTCACTTTCCTTTGGATTCAACCAGCGCACCATCTTACTTTGGATATTTAATTACTACTATTCCTTCTATGGTTATGGAGGTGGCACTCAATGAGAACATATATAATACCTGAGTACCCTTCATGGTCCATTGAATTATCCTAATTGCGAGGCCTCATTGGCTTCATCTTCACTCTACTATCTCGAAATGCGTAATGTGAGAAACCTAACGTGGTTAATATAAATTGGAGTTTTTCTCTCATACATGCGTGTGTGATTCCCGAAGCACAACGAAATTATGCAAGACACTAACATAGTAAAAGTTGCAGTCGAACAGCTATCGCAAATTAGTGGCCGGGACGCATGGTCGGCTCTGGGCTAAGGTCATGAGGTGCAAGCCTTAAGCCCCTCAAAAATGTTCAAAAATTAGGGTCTTCATTTGTTTTTAGCACCTAGTATATATGTGTTGCTATAGGTTTCATTTTTAACCCATGAATATGTTTCACATAAAGCCCAATAGCCTAGTAAAAATGGAATGTAGGGAAAAAACAAAAAGAGGAATAAAGTTGGATCGCGGGACCTTGAGATCGATGATCTCTGGAAAAATTATTCAGTGTGGTGAGTGCATCATTAACATGGATGCATCTTTTCCCCTTAAACGATAATTCTCATTACAAACAAATCCAATGAACTGACGATGAAGGAATTAAATGTCAAGTGATAGGATATTAAGGGCCTCGTTTTCGAAGATCGTCTAATTAGGCCTCCGAAATCTTAGAACCCTCCCTGCCGGGACGGGCTCTACGATGACGTTTTCAGTTTATGTTTGTTCCTTGTCACAAAATTATTCATGGCATCTATGTTCAAACATGTTGGACAAAAGAAATATCCAATGAAAAACAAACATGAATTGTCGCTTCTGCAGCTCGTAATTATCTAGACACTACACCAGGAATACACAAATACCCAATAAGGGAGAAAAAACTTATGCATGACCCTAATCTTTCTCTGCGGTGCAACACCAGCCACCGCTAACTTTTACCACTCCCTCGAGTTTACTCCATCTCGGCAATCAATGGTCAAGATTTAAAAAAAAACTCTTCCAGGTCAGGAAGAGTATTTTAAAAACCATCGTCTATTGAGTTTTTTTTTTTTAAATCCCCTAAACTATACAAGTTTCTCTACTTCGTCCATAAACTATAATTTGGCCATTTAGCCTCTCAACTATCTCTCCGTTACCTATGTGATCCAATTAGAAAGCCGAGTCCCTGCAGTGAGGGGTGGGCACTGCAAATTGCAGCCACCCAAAAACGTTGCGGTTTGCTGATCATCCCTTCCACAGTTATCTCCTTGGCCCCTTGTATCTTGGATATTTTTTGTCTTAAAAGGAACACATGCATTAATTGGATCTGATAAAGAAAACATACGAAAGAGGAATGGTACGTGCACAGATTTTTTACACAACTTCAAACACAGCTTTATCCAAAATCCTTGAATGCACATGGGGCCACATCCAATCAACAGTATCAGAGACAGTTGTATTCGGAGTTGTGTAAAAAATTCGTGTTGCTAGATATTTTGTTTATGAAAGCAAACATAAATAACCAAAAGCCTATGCCCACCGCTTAATATTCACCGCTCTCCCCACCATTACCGAGACGGACAGTGAGATGTTGAGCGGTCAATATTGAACGGTGCATTAATAACTTCTCTCTGTGCATATATACATTTGTCCTATTTAGAGGTGTGGATCCAAAAACTTATATAAACGGAAACACATTAATTATAATGGTAAAAAAATTCTCATAAGAAAAAATGAAAATAAATTTCACTCATAATTGTCTCGTTGATAAATTAGTATTTTTTCTTTTTCATGCGAACTTACAAAATAATTATAGTGTCTCTAACTAATTATATCGTATGTAGTCAACTACATAATGAGAAAAAAACCAACCAAACCGATTTCATCCCTAATAGGACATCTATGTATAATTTTTTTGGAACAACAGAATTTAGCATATATATTTGCCATTATATATTTTCAGAGGTGAACTTTTCAAAATAAAAAAATAATAATGAATGAAGAGGTCAACACATGAGTCACCAGGTTAAATAAATAGGATGAGTTAAAAGCATTGGAATTCAAAAAACCACATCCTTTTGCATTGCAAGTTGACAAGGGTGTAACTGTGTAACGGCCCATGAGCAAACGACAACGTTTTTGGGTGGCTTCAATTTGCGCTGCCCACCCCTCGCTGCAAGGACTCGGCTCCCATCCAAATGATAGCAATTCTCGACATTTGGACCAAAAAGAAGCTCACGTGATAGTCACGTGCGATCCCAGCCCAATTGAGAGGGGCAAATTAGACGTTCCAGCTGGTCCAATTAGAATTCCGCACCTGCGATTAGGGATGGCAATGGGGACGGGTCGGGGACGGTGGGTACTACCTCCACCCCCTACCCATTACCCCCTACCCCATCCCCATCCCCGACCCGATCCCCAATGGGGATTTATTTTTTTCCTCCATCCCCGACCCTAACGGGAAACGGGGATCTAAAACGGGGATTCGGGGATTCGCAATTCGGACATCTATACTTCACAATTTCAGCACCTAACAGCATATACTAGCATGTGAAAGCCGAAAGGATTTGGATTGTTTTGTATTTTTTTTCTACGGAAAAGGGTTGAGGAAACAGTATTAGTAACAGTTGTCGGTTGGCCAGGAAGTTAGGAGCCAACAAAACTCCACAAATAGAATTAGAAAAGCCAACAAAATAAAATAAAGTAAGGTGTCAAGAAATGAATGGAAAAGAAGAGTGGATTGAGTGGTGCACTGGTGCGACGGAAATGAATGGAAAAGAATGAGATTATGAGATTTCTAAAAAAAATATACTACTGAATGGGTATGTTTTAATATAATATATATATATATATATTTATTTATTTTTATATATAAATATATATATTTCGGGGATTTGGGGACGGAGTAGGGCGGGTAACGAACGGGGAACGGGGACGGGTAGGGTTCGGGGCGGGGATAGACCTATCCCCGCCTCCTACCCGATCCCCGAATTTTAAAAAAAAAATTCCCCATACCCTACCCAATCCCCAAACGAATCCCCGAAGTTCGGGGATTTTCGGGGAGGGGAACGGGGAGGGTTCGAACGGGTCGGCCGAGATTGCCATCCCTACCTGCGATGTAATTTGTTTTACACCCCCGCGCCCCCCCCTCCCCCCTCTCTCTCTCTCTCTCTCTCTCTCTCTCTGTGTCTCTCTACACGTACGCTACTTCACTTCCTCTCCCATCTGGTAAACAAAAATCAAAGGGAAGGAAGGCAATGGTTTTGGCGCAAAATCCTCGATTGGAAAGCATAGCTATGCACAGTGCCAGCTCATATATTTTGGAGGTCCGAAGCAAATTTTCTATATTGAGTCCTTTACATATTCATGATTTCTTTAAAAAATGATAAAAGTACAAAAAATAAAACTAAAAGGATACAATTATGACAATATAAATGTAAAAAGATATGCTTGCAATTATGGAGATGTATGAGAGTCAAACCACGCACTCCCAATGACATGACAATATTATGTGACTACTAAACCAAGTATCTAGTTTGTGTTTTTATTTGACAACTGTTTACATCCTAAAAAGTGCTACCCAATGAAAAAATTCCACGTGGCCCCGAACGGTACGGCGGTTGCATAAAACCTGTCCCAGTCGAGTACCAATTACAGAGGATTGCGGGAGTTAAAAAGGACACTGTTTTATGACAAACGGTGTCGTTTTAGAGTGAACCGATGTCGTTTGAGTAGTAATTAAAAGATGGTTTGGGAGGTTATTGGATCTAACCATTAATTTGGACTTTACGATCATCGAACGGTGTCCTCACTGCCCTGTTTTATAACTGAAATTAGATGCAATTGCAGGGAATCATTTTGGAAGGCAAACACGTTGCATTGATTCACGTTGCTTGAAAATAGGAACCACGATCCAGGAAGTGGCCATGAACACCATGATCGAAGCAAGCAGGGGAAGAAGGAATTCTGGACATATCAGGGTAACTGTTCGAAAGCCCCCTCAACCGTTTTATGTGGCCAACGTGGATATCAATCGAAGACGTGGGGGTCGAAGGCAAATGCAGCGTCTATAAATAGAAGAAGCAAGTGAAGAGAAGAAGACACACAAAAAATCCATATCATCTGACAATTCATACAAAATGATTGCTCAGAGATCTATCTTAGATTAGTTTTTAGTTTAGAGTAGGGTCTTTTTTGTAAGTTGAAGGCTTATTTGCATGTAAGATTACTTTCGATTAAATTCAAGTTTTCTTATTTCCTTTAAGTTTTTTCTTACCTAAGAATAGTTGTTTGCAAGTTCGCTTTTGATTAAATTCAGTGTGCTTGCATTTCTTTATTATTCTTGATAGAATCTTAAGAGTGTTTGTATACAAACTTACCTTTGATTAGATTCAGGTTTGTTTGTGTTCAATCATCTTTTCTGATTTCGAAGCGCGTCAATCTTTTATTTGGTTGATACCTTAAGGAAAAATCCTCTTAGTTGAGGTAATCGGACGGATAACACAATTGCCTGATTGAAATTAGTTGTTTCAAATCATTTTGAAAAGAGTAATTTCTTCTTTGAAGTTATTTTTTTCTGGCACGCCCGCACACAATTATTTGTCGATTGATTTGAGTTGATTCAGCCCAAACAACAACATTCTAATATTAATACGTAAGTTATATTACAATGGGACCTCAATTTTGGACCAAAATTCAGGGGCCGGAAGCGGTTGCTTCCCTCGCCTATCTTATAAGCCGGCTCTGGCTATGCAGTAGTTCGGGATGGATGAGTTTTTTTTTCCCTGCAAAACGAAAACTTTTATAAAAACTTCAAAAACGGTTACATCGAGGGGTTCGAACATGGAGATACACACATGCTCGAACAAAATAAAAATACAAAGGACCAAATACAAAAAGCTCTCCAACAGAAAATTGGATGGCAAAACACCTTACCGCCCAAACCAACTTATAGCTTCAACACCCTAACTTCATCCAGAAAAATCCTAAAATCCTCCACCAAATACATCTTTATGTCGAATTTTGTCTTTACCGACATTGTAACTCTAGTTTTAATCAAATCACCCACTTCCCCAGAACTTGCAGTAGCATTGTTGAACACAAACGAATTTCTAACCAGCCACAATGACCACAAAGTTGCGTAAAAAGTGGCTTTCCACATGTGTTTCTCCAAATTTCTGAATCTACTGTCATCCCACCAAATAAATAGGTCTTCCACAGATGCAGGGCATACCCACTTTACGTAAGTACGAAGAACAAGTTTTTTTTTTTTTTCCCGATTGTGCATAGCAGTGCATTAGTGTGGGGGTTTAAGTTTGTTTGTAGCAGCATGTGCAAAAATCTATTTGTGTGGGGTTTTGTTTCTGATTCTCATGCATCAATTTTGTACCTTTGTACGTTGGCCATGTTTTTAGCGAGAAGAAACAGAAACTGAAGCCTAGTTTGAATATGATTACTTTCTCAAATCAATTACAGATAAGGTAATAGTACACTACTACTTATACTTAACTCTCACCGAATTTTTAACTAATTGTATAAGTACTTTGCTTTGACATTTCATTTTTAAAGTCACCATGGGGGTGTTTTTGTTGTTGAAAGAATTAATTTGCTTTTACATAAACTAGAGATTGGGTCGGGCACACACAATGTCTGTGCAAATCAAATTTTGCTTTTATTTTGACTAGAAGTTGGGGCACACATAATGTGTGTAAATCGGATTTGTCTGATTTAGCAGCAATTCAAAAGGTTGACCTATTCGGGAATCTCCGGATCTATAATTATTTTCAACTCCCCGAAGCATTTCGTTGCTTACTACGGATGCCCAACGACACCAATATAGAGATCACTTGGTGAAAAATCGATCAAAATCTGTGTGCAAGTCAGATGCGTTTGCAAATTTTGTACAAATCCGACTTGGCATGTGCCCGGCCTCTACTAAAAGATAAAAGTTGTGTTTGGTTGGGAGTTTAGTTTAGTTTAGTTTTGGTAGTGGGTGGAGAGAGAAATAGAGTAATTATTGAAAATATGAGTAATGATTGGAGAGAGATAGAGAGAGATGAGAAAGTAATAATTGAAAAAATAGGGTAATATTTGGAGAAAGAAGTAGGGTAATGATTGAAAACAAAATTAAAACTAAAACTAAAAAAGGAACCGAACAAAGCCTTTAGTACCCCTGAAATTGCGAGAGAGAGAGAGACAGAGAGAGAGAGATTTCGTTGTGTAACCAAATTCAAGGACGGCGGAGTTCATCGGAAGGAAGGAAATCACAACGTCAACCACTATGACGGGTAATTTACCCCCCAAAAAAAAAACCACAATGAAGGGGTGGTTTCAGTGATCTCGAAGCCGAACCAGGTAGATCTCTCTCCCTGGCTTCCACTATCATATTTCGAATTGATGAAATCTATAGGATGAATAACCTCCCTCTACTGAGTTTGTGCATCCGCTTTTTAAAATTGCGCCTTTAAAAAAAAATTTGCTTCACAGCCACGCCAAAGGATAGACGGTGGTCTTCCTTCAATTTTTCCATTTCTTTGATTTTCATGTTTTTCGGCTGTTTTCTGATGGAGACAACATATCCCTCATGCAAACTGATGAATAGATTCGTTTATTGTAATTTGCCTATTAACTGTTTGATACAATGTTCCTATGGCAATTAGAAAAACACCATCACAAACCAACGCATCAAAGAATTAATTGAGTCTTCCTTGAGTAAACGTTCCCCCTAAGTTCGATGAATCATTGTTTATAACAATTGCTTTCGAATGCTCTAATTCATGGACATTTATACTTGACAAATTTTTGTAGAGGCGAGTCACTAGGCAAGAGCCTAATTCCGTTATCCTTGTCAATTTATTTCCCCCTTTTCCATGTCCCTTTTGTTCATTGCCTTTTTAACATTCTAATCAATTTAGCATTTTGCTCTGAGGCGATTGCATTTGCTAGTTGGAATAAACAATGTATTGCCAAGGCATAACACACATATGATGAACAAAGATACAATCTGGAGATTTTTAACCCAATCACGAAAAAGAGAATTTAAACTTAACTCCAGAACTCCAAATACAAAATAAAATAAAATGACAAGGTTATCCTCTACTAGTCTCCCAAGGCATAATAAACATCTGGTGAACAAAGATGCATCTTGAGAGATTTTTAACCCCATTACAATATATGATAACCAAATGAACACCAAATGCCAAAAAAGGAAAAAACAAAACCAAAATAGAGAGACAAAATGACCCTTCACCATTATCATCCAACCTCCTCCACAAAAGCCTTGAGATTCTTATCCAAAGATCCACCTTCCTTCACAGCTTCTCTAGCCAAATCCTTCCATTTCTTGGCATTTCTTCCCCTCCTTCCTCAGCCCCCATGACCTTCTCGATCTATACACCTCTTAACCTCATCACTCTCAACTATTCCTTCTTTAGTTTTCCCGACTCTCACACTGATCTTCCACACATCGACTATCATTGTTGCATTCGTCCCTTGGTCGGACCAATGAGGAAACGCCACACATCGATTATCAATTTTGCATTCGTTTCTTGGTCAGACCAATGAGGAAACGCCACCACTGGAACCCCGGATGCCAAGCTCTCCAAAGTAGAATTCCACCCACAACGCATGACGAAACATCCCAATGAAGGGTGTGAAAGAACAACTAGTTGATAACACCAAGGCACTATATTCCCTTGTTCTAGCTCTTCCATGCAACGTAGCCAATCTTCTTCTTTTTCTTCATCTTTGTTTTCTTTTTCTCTAATAACCCACAAAAATGGCCGACGGGTTTCTAACAAACCGCGTGCTATCTCTTCCATTTGTGACTTTGGAAAATTCAATATGGTTCCAAACGATATGTAAATAACCGATGACTTAGGTTTTGAGTTTAGCCACTGGGTGAAATCCTTTGTTTTCTGAAATAGGTCACCTCCAAATGAAGTATCTAATGGATCGCTTCCATCCAAGAAAGCTGATGGGATTAACAGTCCGATTGCAGTCAAATCGTACTTTTTGATGACTTTCAAGGCCTCAGGCTCTATTGCATCGAAAGTGTTTACAAGGATTTTGGGGTTACTTTCCGAATCATCAAGTGTTTGCATCAGCTTTTTGAATATGCACAGTATCCTACTGGAACTGTTAGAGGTTGCAGGAAACATAGCAAAGGGAAGATCACGACCATTGAGCAGGGGCAATCCCGGTAATTTAATGGACCATGAGGGGTCATTATAGTTCTTCAACATGACATCCTCATAACCATTGAAGAAATAGTAGTAAATATCCAATACCGCAGCTGGTTGAATCCAAAGAAGCGCTGATGGGACGGGACAATCACGCGCCACCTTTGCAGCCCAAGGGAGGACGAGATTGTAGACCAAGCAAGTGACTGGATAATCTTCTTCTCTACTCGTCGCGATGATCTCTCTAAGCCGTTGAGAGCCATTACTTCTAATTTCGGAAAAAAAGTGACTCATATCATCCCCAAATTTAAACCCCTCATCATAGCCATCGGAAAAGGCGTTAGCAAACTTCAAGCCGTCAAGGGTTCCATTGTTTCTCAAAATCGAATGTTGAGCAGACACGCTAGTGACAAATGTCACATGCACCCCCACTCGAATGAGATGCTTGCCGAGTTGAAGACACGGGTTAATATGGCCTTGCGCGGGGAAGGTCAAGAGGAGGAAGTGGCAGTACACCATATCTGCGGGGGCCCCATGTGTCGGAGTGGGGTGGAGGGAAGGGGGAGAGGTTTTCTACTCTTCTTTGCAAGAAATGATGATGTGCATTATTTGTGCTTGTGAAATGATGACATGGACTTTGAGAATGTGACGTTTGAGGTGAAGAATTGGCGAGAAATTATTGCGTTCCTTAATTTTCTCATTCTTGTCATAATATTCGAGTGGACATTACGTTTGTGACAAGTTAGACGAATACAGCTTCAACATCTAATTAAATAATTCAATAACTCCAAATTAATTTGAGTTGTTAAAGCCACATCACTTGGACAATAATGCCCACTAGAAAACACACGCAAGCAGTATGATTCAATCAAAGGGAGTACTTTGTTTTATTTAACAATTATGAAGCATACATATGGACAATGTTAGGTGACAATATATTTTTTGATAATTTAGGTGTTCGAATCGGTTTAAGCGCACTCCAATTAATCTTGGAGGAATAATCCCACAGTCTATTTGCGGAGATCCCAATTTAAATAAGAGCAAAACTCTGTATGAATTAGGCATAAAGGAGTTATTTTACCTGATTGATTTTTGAACTTGATTTTTGACCTAAAATTAATTTTAGGTCGAATAAGGTTTTTGGTTCTTTTAATTTATACTAAAATAAAGGTAAGATTCATTTCTTCAAATAGATCCACGCAGAACTGTGGTGTATTAAAAATCTTTGTTAGAATTTCTGTAAACTCAAATAGTACAGACAACACCAATCACAAGAAAGGGCTGAAGTTGCAGTTTCTCAGTGGTCATTTATGGGATCCGGGATTCTTTTAGGGCTCTCATGGACGTTTGGCTTTTGTGTAATTGTGTTGGTGTCTGGTGGTTTTGGGATCGCGTTCCAGACTGGTTTTCTCTAGTGGTGGTGTGCTGTTGCTTGGGGCGGTGGCCGGTGACTGATGTTGGCAGCGGTGCTTTTGGTTTTGTTGAGAGTCAGGGTAGGTTTTGCGTTATGAGCTTAAAGGTTTGATCTGGGCAATATAAGGCTCACAGGTGCTTTGGCTAGGCCGTTTGTATTGGACCTCTATGGGTCTTTTGGGCTTTGCCCTCGCGTGTTGCTGGCTTTGGCCCTCTGTTTTTCTTTTTCTAAATTTTTAGTTGGATTCCCCTCTCCCAACATGATATATTTATTGTTAAATTTTTCCTAATAAATTTTTTGTTGTTTCAAAAAAAAAAAAAAAACACCAATCACAAGGATATATTAAGATAATTATTTAAACAAAAAGAGGAGTGAAGGGAAAAAAAACTTATGGGTCAAGACATGTGCAAAACACTCTCAGAGCAAAAACGTCCCCTCTAGCACCAAGTTGCATGATAATCCTCTTCAAAGATACGACAATCTTCTTGAATGCTTTGCGTGAAGCCGGACCTATACATTTCAAAACTATTTCTTAGGTTTGTCTCTTTCTCAGGTCTTCTATAGATCGAGCCTCTGAATAAATGACTTAGTAATGGAATTGTTGTCCAAACAAGGATTGATATTAGTTAATGTGTTTTTGTACGTGAAATTAATCATATCACTCAATGGCTGTCATACTTGTAAATCGATCAAGTTTTTATACTGATCTACTAATCTTCATGTTCTTAACCAAAAACAAAAAATAAAAAGGAAAAAAAAGGAGATTAATGCAAAATAACAATTGCAAACGTTAAAAGTACTCCAAAGTTCCCCTCAACTAGTCTCCTCCAAACTCCTCCAGAAAAGCCTTGAGATTCTCATCTGAAGATCCACCTTCCTTCACAGCTTTTCTAGCTGAATCCTTCCATTTCTTAGCATTTCTCCTCATTTCCTCCCCGATCTCCTCACCCCCCATGACAACCTCTATACATCTCTTAACCTCACCACTCGTAACTATTCCTTCTTCATTTTTCGTCACTCTCACACCAATCCTCCACAAGTCCGCCATCATCCTCGCGTTCGTCCCTTGATCTGACCAATGAGG
Organism: Rhododendron simsii; assembly: GCA_014282245.1. NCBI lineage: Eukaryota > Viridiplantae > Streptophyta > Magnoliopsida > Ericales > Ericaceae > Rhododendron > Rhododendron simsii. The sequence continues at coordinate 10,287,418 of CM024954.1, forward strand.
AAATGCCACCACTGGTACCCCGGATGCCAAGCTCTCCAGCGTAGAATTCCATCCACAATGTGTCACAAAACATCCCAAGGAAGGGTGCGATAGAACTTCTAATTGAGAACACCAAGGCACTATCTTCCCTTGCTGTTCTAGCTCTTCCATGCAACTTAGCCTGTCTTCTTCGTTTTCTTCTTCTCCATTCTCTTTTGCTCTTATCACCCACAAAAACGGACAACCGGTTCCCAACAAACCGCGGGCTACCTCTTCCATTTGCTCCTTTTGAACATTCAACATGCTTCCGAATGATACGTAGACAACCGATGATTCAGGTTTTGAGTTCAGCCATTGGGTATAGTCCTTCGTTTTCTGAAAGAGGTCTCCTCTGAACGAATTATCTAAAGGATCTCTTCCGCCCAAGAAAGCCGACGGAATTAATGGCCCAATGGCAATCAGATTGTACTTTTCAATGACTTTCAAAGCCTCCGGCTCTAACGCATTGAAGGTGTTTACAAGGATTGTAGGGGTAGTTTCGGAATCATCGAGCGCTTCTATAAGCTCTTTGAATATCTGCAGTATGATATTTGAGGCGCGGTCAGAGGTTGAAGAAACCATAAAAGTGGGAAGGTCACGGGCATGGAGTGGTGGCAATCCTGGTAATTCAACGGACCATGAGGGGTCATTTTTGCTTTCGGCGATGGCCTCCTCATAGCCATTGAAGTAGTAGTAGTAGATACCCAAAACCGCGGCTGGTTGAATCCAAAGAAGTGACGAGGGGACGCGACAGTCACGCGCCACCTTTGCCGCCCAAGGGAAGAGCAAATTGTAGACCAAGCACGTAACCGGACAACCTTCTTCGGCACTTGTCGCGACGATATCTCTGAGCCTTTGAGAGCTGTTACTTCTGGTTTCGGAAAAGAAGTTGCTCCTGTCGTCTCCCGACTTCCGCCCCCCATCGCAAGCATCGGAATAGGGGGCAAACTTCAGCCCGTCGGGGGTTTCCATACCGTTCGTAGAAATGCGACTTTGAGCGGACACGCTGGTGACGAAAGTGACCTGCACGCCGCGTCGAACAAGGTGCTTGGCGAATTGAAGACTTGGGTTGATGTGGCCTTGTGCCGGATAAGACACGAGGAGGAAGTGGTGGTGCACCATCGCTATACGGCAGCGCGTGGGGCGAATTCAGGAGGTTTTATCTATTCTTTGATGCAAGAGATGATAATGAGAATTGTGCTTGTGGTATATTCGTAGGCAAGTGTTTAGATATATGGTATTTGCAATCTGTAGCACAAGCTATGGTAGCAGCACAAATCTCTAGGCTAGTATAATAATACTACTACGTACTAGTAATGGCAAGAATTTTGTTAAATGACGAGCGAGGTGACGAATTGGGAGACAAACTAGACTTTTCTTCTTTTTTTTTGTTTCCCTCATGTTTGTTGTGAAATATATTAAAGTGGAAATTACGTGAGGGACAAGTAGGAGGAAAACTAGTTGAAATCGCAAGATGTGTGCACGTAGACCTTGCAAAAACAAAAATAATACACCGTTTGATCACTTTTAATATTTGATGATTGCAGGCACATTTGTATACGATTTTGTGCGGTGGCCGACTTCCTAAGGTTGAGTGGCGGCATTGATAATTTGTCCTAAATGGTGTACTCTATGAACATGGAATAATTTAATTAGATTTTCTGGTCTTTGGTAGCACATCCAAAATCTGTCTCCCTCTCGCACGGTTTTTCTCCCTCTCCCTCGCCCATCACTGACGACTATGCCACTCTCCGTGGATCAATTAAACCCCACTGCTACCTCATCCGTCTGGCGACAAAGAACCCGACAACATCCTACTCTCTCCGGTGATGTAATCTCTGACGACGGTGTGCTCACTCTCCAGCGCTCTGCTCTCTCTCACTATAATCGTCTCTCCCTCCCTCTCTCTCTCTATGCGTGTGTGTCTCGGTTTGTGAAGGGGCAGATGAAGAGGGGGGATGAGAAAGGGTAGAATGGTCAAAATTCTGGGTGTATTTAGCCGGATAATCTATTGCTACCCCTTGGGGGTGTCTATAATTTATCCCCCCAAAGGGGGATTAGCTTGGATATGGGAAGAGGGGGATTAGATAATACACCCACACAAATGTTATCTAATACAGGTGTATGAGGTAATACACTCCTCCAATACAACATCCAATCAGGCCCTTATGTGCATATTTTAACCCATCCCTCCAGAGTATTCCCGTTATGTGTTCCTATGCACTGTAATTGGATTGTCTTGAACTCGTAATATTTCGCTTAAAGTTTTGTAAAATCAGTATTGAAATCATAAATTTTCATTAATATTTGCACTTAAATTCATAAGATCGTCTTTCAAGTCGAATCCCATCGTAATCGATCTGCAAAATAACAATTGAACCGAATGAAGCTTTCCCAAACCCTACAATAGAAACTTCAAAAAAAAAGGTTGTGGATCTCGTGATTAATTAACACTCTGCTAAAATTTTTGACTTTTGCTCTAGTATCTGAGAGAGTTGTGAGTGAGACTTGAGTTGAGGAGGGACTCATCGGCAAGCCATGGAAGACGTACCGGCTGCCTTTGATGACTTTTCCCATGTGTTTTCTTGCTTCCCATCTGTCTATATATCAATAATGCTATAGGGACACAATAACGGACTACAACACTAACAACATCGGTCTACGTGACATTGTATGATTAATAATGAGAGAACAGCTACTTTGTAACCGCCAATCGTGCAGTGTTACATAGGCGGGTGTAGCTTGTGTTGCATGTGGCCCTTGCATTATTGGTGTATACTACGTATAGGCAATAGCTAGGTTAGGGAGTATGGACCGGAACAACAGAGTGCTATGGGATAGATCGACTAGAGAGAGAGAGAGAGAGAGAGAGAGAGGTGTTTAATTTTCATGATTGTGTATATCGTGGTTAATATAAATTGGAGTTTTTCTCTCATATATGCGTGTGTGACTCCTGGAGCACAACGAAAATATGCGAGACACTAACATTGTAGAAGTTGCGCTTGAACAGTTATCGCAAATTAGCGACTGGGACGGGGCTGGAACGGGCTCTACGATGACAGTTTTTAGTTTATGTTTGTTCCTTGTCACAAAATTGGTCATGGCAGCTATGTTCACACATATGTTGGACAAAAGAAATATCCAATCTGATGTAAGATTACAACATTCCTTCCTACAGTACAGTATATTTTGGTGAGTGATTTTGTCACTCCTCTTTTTGTTAATGCCACTCCCCTTTGTGTCTTATTAAATTATTTACTTTGTGAAAGAAGGAAAGTAACATTAACAAAAATAGGAGTAGCAAAATCAATTCTCTATATTTTGTGCATATTTATCTTAAAAAAGTGGTTGAATTGTCACTTAGGCAGCTGGTAATTAGCTAGACACTACATCTGGAATACACAAATACCCAATAACGGAGAAAAAACTAATGCATGACCCTAATCTTTCTCTGCAGTGCAACGCTCGGCCACCGCTCACTTTCACCGCTCTCCCAATTTCTCCGTCCGTCTCGATAATCAATAGTCTGGATTTAAAACAAACCCTTATAGGTCTTAAAGAGTATTTTGGACAGTCGGTGATATTGAGTGCGGTGGAAAAAGGGGTGCAAATGAACCGTAGGCGTAGACTTTTTGAATCTTTTTAGTTTTATTTTGAGAGAATGCACGACTCTAACCTAATGAGTAACTATTCAATGCCCGACACCATGCCCTCGGCATCTTTTTCACCACATATTATGACAGGATCAATACATCTTACCCAGCTGTATTGACATCATCACAATGTAAGTGTGGTGGAAAAAGCCTGAGGCGTGCACCACGACGTACTGAGTACTTTTCCCTAATCATGTAACCTGACCTCATCACAATCACAATGTACGTATGTTTGATCCTGGCTTTTGTATATATGCAAGTGGGGACGTTTTGAGTGACTACTTTTGTTTCCTGGTACTCTTCTATGCAATGTGTATGGGAACGATGGTGAAGTGTGTCTTTGTCCACATGACGTTTGAGATGACGAATTGGAAGAAAACCTATACCTTGTTTTCTACGAAAATGTTACAATACATGAAACCGTCCATGGTTCACATCAACAATGACGTGAATCTGGACCGTTCACTTGTCTTTTATGGTGTTAGATTTCTTTTAGGGTTTCAATATAAAATTAATTGACAATAGATGGAGTAGTCTCTAAATTTTATTAACTAAGCTTGGGTGACTTAGATGAACAATGTGGGATAAAGTCTAACACTCCCCCTAACGTACAATCCGGATGCATGCGGAGGTACAAATTGAGGAGACCAAAAGATTTACACTGGCGCCTGACACTCGACTGCATGAGGTGAGACCACCTAAAACCTAATTTTGATACTATGTTAGATTTCTTTTAGGGTTTCAACTTAAAACCAATTAGCAATAAGAGTAATAGCCTCTAAATTTTATTAACCAAGCTTGGGTGGTTTAGATGAACAGGATGTGATAAAGTCAGAAAGAAAAAAAAATAATTAACATGGTATCAGAGCTATATGATCTAGGCTCTGTAAAATTTTCGCCCTCGGCAGGCGGCCCAAACTTCATTGCCGTCCGCCGAGCACTCGTAGTAACATATAATTGGCTTGCTCATTTGGATTCACCTCAAATCTCTTCTGTCATGGATTCTCCTGCTCATGGCTGTTCTTTGGCTCTCTTAGTTTCTCTTAGCTTGGCTTGGCAGTTGGCGTGGTTTCTCCTAATTTCTTTTTTTTTGCTTGGATATTCTTAATTTCTATTGGCTTTTTGAAACTCAAGTTAGTAAACCTACTTGAGTTTGAGGGGTGATGTTAAGTAAATATTATGTTACCATATTTTCCAAGTTTTAATATTATATTTTCCAAGAATGCAAGAAACAAGGGGCATACCCCGAAAAAGTCCAACTACCTACTGGAAACAAGACAGAAATACCAAACTAAAACAAGAGCCTAAACTACAGCTAGTTACAAAATATGTTCTGAAATGTTCCAAACTGTACACAAAGGTCTATTAACAGTGCTACGACCTTAATTTCACCAAGAAGATGCCTTATCCCGCACATCCTTGACAATAATATCATAAATGGCATCCGAAGTGTACTTGTTGTCAAAATTAATGTCATTCCTTGCCTTCCAAATGTAGTATACTGTACTTGCCATTGCTAACCTGTAGAGGGCAGATAAAATTTTTTTTTTCTTGAGGTGTTGTATAACCCAACCTATTTCTTGCCCCCATTCTGTTGGACTTCTAGAAATGCTAAACATACGAAGAACTTTACCTCAAATGCATGCTGCGAAAGAACAATAAAAAAAAAAGATGCTTATGGGATTCATACACATTAGAACATATGACACATAGGGGATCTGTAGGCATCCCAATCTGGGCTTCTAGATTAGTTTACTTACGGTTTTTGATTTCCCGTTGATGAAATGGATCAAGAACACACTGGAAATGATGAGTATTTGAGTTTTGAGTGTTTGAAAACTCCTTAAACCTAACCTATCCTAAGCCACTTCAAAAAGCCAAAAACTCTACTGGCATGCGTTAGTTGAGAACCAGCGTGTGCGGGTCAAATTGACAAGTGTTGGTCAACAGTCAAAACTTGGCCTTTGATCAACATGTGTGTTGGTTTGACTCGCGTACGCGGGTTTCGGACCTGCGCGCGTTGGTCAAACTGTCAGGTGTGGTCAATGGTCAAAGCTTGACCGTTGACCCACGAGCGACAGTGTGCAACCCTCGCGCACCAGAGCACCATAATCGCACGCCGGACTGCCTCTAACCAGTGAGTGGCCTTGCACGGGTAACTTGGCTTTGGGCTGTTATTTTGTTGCCACACTATTTATAGGGTGTTTTATCAATTTGTAGGGCATTTTCAGCTTTTAAACTGGTTTGAACTATATACTAACTGCTATATAAACTGATTGGTTTGCCTCCTGGGTGAGCACTGGTCATTCTAGAGCCCAGAAGGGGATAAAACTCAACCTGTCGGTAGGATATCAACTCGCACGCGATGGAATGGGCCTGGCGCACGATGGTTGCCTTGCATGCATGTAGATCCATGCATGCAAGTTGGCCATTGTTTGTGACAAACTCATACTAGGGCACTATTTGACATCCAGTCACAGTTCTAAACTTTATCTCGTTTATTTTTCAACATTTCATGCCATCCATGTTATCAATTACATCTTGCAAACTGTTACAGTTTTAATCCCCATTAAACTATTCCCCTGCTCCTAAATTGGTTAAAGAATTGATTAATCAAACAGAATCGCAAACAAACAACGTTTTCGCAAATGCCTAAGTAAAGACCAATTTTCAAATTGGGCAAGAGAGGTGCCATAAAACACTTCCTCTCTTGTAACCTGGCTCCCGAAGCCAGATATGGTTATGATGGACTGGTGCTTTCACTTTTTCAAATCAAACAGCGCGGTAAGTGCTTTGAAATACGGCTCCTTGAGTATCGAACCTTCAAACCCAAGTGGCGACTCTGTATTCACGAGCGCTCGTCCTACTGAGCGCTCCCTCGAACCGGCATTTTTCTCTGGAAAGGAACGGAATTCTTTCCCCGAAAGAAAAGGGCACGCTGCCCACAGTGGCGACTCGGCTGGGGATCGAATCAATAGTGGTATATACTTATATTTTAATACGCTTGAGAACAATCTCACAAAAAGCTTGTCAAAATAGTGAGCTTCGCGCTGCTAAAGAAAGGATTGATGATTTAACAGGACCTTGTGTTCGGCCATCCTGACTGGGGCTTTTCTGATTGTTTTCTCATGTAGTTTCTTCTAAGTATTGATCAATAAAGAGAGCCGAATTTGAAAAAGCATTGGCGAATTTGTAATTCTATTTCATTAATCAATTTTTGGCACTTCTTCATTTGCATCGATGTTGGATAAGCCTCGTTGGAGCGTTTTGGCAAGCTGGCATGGTTTACCGGAGCTTGGGGTCCCTGAATGCCCAACAATCTTTGACGATGATAAGTCTTTCTATCGTTCAACTGTTGCTCTGCGGTTACGCGGGCAACTGGAGGTATATCTTGGCTTTAGTCTGAGGAACCCCCTCAAACCAAAACTAGCCTTTGCATCTACAAAGCATTAGCACTTTTCAAACTAGGACAGATACCTACAGGGTAAGATTACTTGTATCTAACCCCATATATTGTCTACGTGTTAATGCTTTCCCTATCGCATGCACTGTACATACATATCATTTTGCGTAGGAGCATGTTTAGGGCGGCTTCTAGGTTGTCTCTCTTTTGAGTCTGTCATATGCTTATTAGGACGTTACCATGACCCGATGAAGAGTCGTGCATCTCGAAGGTGCACGTTATCAATTTTCAAAGTCCTTAGATCAACGAGACTTTGGAAAATCAAAACTTTCCAAGTCCTTGTCTAATGCTCGATCGAGATTTCAAACAGAAAACGAGGAACAACAGAGAGAATACCGTGATGCTTATACCACCTTGGTTATCGTGCGCAGCACATACACCGTTTAGGCTATGGCGCTATGTCGCCTACGCCGCCTCGGTTCCAGTATCACGTTATCTACACCGAGTTGTTCTGACTCCAAAGTTGAAACTGCGAGAACGGAATAGTCAAAGGCTTAGACTGTTTTGACATCTCTTAGTGTTAGTCGATTCTAACAAGGATACACCCTCAAAGAGATTTTCGAGGATTCTGGCAGCGTCCAAACATCATGAGACAGACTCGTCTTTAGTTGTAGAGTCTAGGAGGACACCGACGATGGCAACATGTGCATTACATTCTAATTGCTGCAGGAACCTCACTGAGTTCTCGTTTACTTTGCTGTCCAAAGCTCTAGGCCATCTCACTAAAGGGAAGAGTCAAACCTACTTGGGAACGTGTGCCGGGGCTATTTCATTATCACTTTCGAATCCGAAATGGCGGCACAAATTGAGCTGGCTGAGTTGAAAAAGGCTGTAGAGGAAATGGGTCACAAGATGGACAATCAGATGACTCTCGTCCAAGGGCTGGTTAACCTCTTTACCTCCATAGCCCCGCAATCGGATATGGGGCTAACCAAAGAACTCTCTCAAGCCTGCCACACTTCTGCCGTTGGGAACAAGTTGTGCTCAAAGGACATGTTCAAAGATCTGGCTGAATTCCATGAGACTAGGACCTACCCAAAGGAGGATGCTGGGTCCTTATTCAAAGATATTGCTGAAGGAGAGGACATGCTTAGTAATGAATTCAACCCCAAAGGCAAACGAATGCATCCTGTTGATGAGGCGATGTGGTGCAATTGCAGAGCAAGCAAGGGTTCCGCTTTGAATTCCCAATTCACTGGTCGGAACGCACCGAGGACTTTCTCATGCTTCTCTGCACCTTTGACCTCGGTTTATGAGAAGCTCTTCGATGCTGGTTCCATCAAACCCCTCAATCCAACTCCATTACCCAAAAATCTCCTTGCCAATTTCAAACATAACCTCTACTACACCTACCATCAAACGCCTGGCCATTCTACCAATGCCTGCTTGCGGCTTCAACATGCCATTCAAGATCTCATCGATTGTGGCATCATCACAACCCCACCTCCATTAGCAACCGATACTATCTCCAAATCCTTTCCTTAGCCCAATTATGGCTCGCAAGTTGGTCAGATATCCACTATCTTCACTCAAATCAACCTCACCACATTCAAACCTATCCCCAATATCAGCCCAGAAAATCAACCCAAGCCTACTGTACCCACCCCGTCCGAGCCCAAGGACAACCTCTTGGCCACTGTTTGTGCAATTGAGACTTTCACTGCTGACACCCAGATTAACAGTAATGAGGAGCTTACAAAGGAGCGAAATGATCGGCCGAGGTCCATTGTTCATGAGAACACCGAGTAGATTTGGTCGAAGAAGCTGAGGAAGCCGAAGTTCTGTTGCTTGGGCCTAATATCCTCTAGATCCTATCTCTCTTTGTGGAAGTCAAGGGTAGCTATAAAATTGCATTTTCAAACCACATCTAGTTTGTATTGGTGTTTTGTCTGAGTCTGACACAGAGTCTTTTGAGTTGTCTAAGTCTAGCTCTGAATTGAAATTTGTGCCTCTTGGCCCAACATGTCGTAGCTTCTATCTTCTATTCGAGTCTTTTGCTATACTTGGCAACCTCGAGGGTTCTTTTATGGTATGCATTATCTTATTTCTAAGTATTTTGCTGGTTTTTGAATAAACTGTGTCGACCCTGATGACGAAGGGGTAGATTTCGATGGGATCATCCCCAAGAAAATGTGTTCCCTCGCAAAAAGGGAAAACAAAAGACACGCTCAGCCTATAATTGAAATAGTAAGTTTCAAATAAACTTAAAAGATGAAGTAGACCCCCAAATGGTTCAAACTGGCCAGTTCAACGCGGTTCCCAAAGGAGCATTGGGCCCGGTTAGATAGGCTCAAAGAGTTCATCAATGTTTTGTCATGGTCTCATCAAGATAGGCCTAATATCACTCTTGAGATAAAGAAGCGTCAAATCCCATCGCTATCGGGTGCCAAACCATGTAAAGCAAAGCTTAGAGGCCTCGTTTGATAACTGTGATAGATAGCGTGTGATTCGTAATAAGATGGGATTGGGATAGGATTTGTAATAAGATGGGATTAATAGTGAGGTTGTTAAATCACCCTCTCATGTTTGTTTTGCACGGGATTAGACGATGGGATTATTAATACTATGTTTGTTTAGGTCTAGATGGGATAGGATTACATCGTAATTTCCCTTTATACCCTCAAACCGTAAGAATAAAATTAAAAATTTATTGTAAGGTTAAATAAATAAAAAGTGTGCAAATATTTTGTTTGCTAACAAATTATTACAAGAAATCATCATCCACCAAGTAATTCAGGAGAATAACTGTTCTACTGGGAGGTTTTTTTTTTTTTTTTGATAGTTTCAAAATTTAGAGGTATGTTTCGGCTTCTCCTATCAATGGAACAAAAAAGTCAACTTTTTTCGTTGAAGTACACACATAGGATTGTTTCTTTTTTTCCGTTTAAAAAAACTGAGAGGTGTGTTGGAGGTTATTGTGGGGAATAATAGAAATTTTCTTGGGCAATGAGGTAATTTTGGACTACAAGCTTAGGATAGGATTGCTAATACCTCCTGGAGAAGGTATTAGTAATCCTACACAATGGTGGATTAGCATTCCCATGTGATTAGTAATCCCCTCCACTTTTGTGCAAACAAACAAGGAATTAGTTGGCCCATAGCATTAGTAATCCTATCCCAATACCTAACACACTTATCAAACAAGGCCAGAAAGTCTGTGCCTCATACCAAGTTCAAGTTTGTAGAAACAGCGTTCCGCTAAGCACATGTCAGAAAGTGTAAAAATGGCCTGGAGCAAGGCGAGTCAACTGAAGTGCTCTGGACCTTGCATCCATTTCATCTGGGGCTGCGGCCATTTCATTGACCTCGACGGCAATAAATTCAATACCTTGGTTAGCACGGATCAAATCAAAAGGCTTTTCCCTGATAGAAGCTCGTTAGGCTGAAAACCCCAACGGTGGGCAGGTCCAAGCAAAAGTTAGAGCAGCCTACTAGAACAAAAACTTATGAAGGCGGTCTAGGCAAAAGTACAGGCATCAATCAAAGCTTGCTAGACCGAAAATCCGAATGGGTGATTCTAGGCAAAGTTAGAGCATAAAAGGTGAGGTAAAATACACGAGTGAACCTTGGCCTGAACTACGTTTTGACCTGATTCCCAATATGGGATACGTAAATAGTCTTGCTTTGAGACTCGGTCACAATTTATCAATTTGATCCAAAGCTTTGGTGCATCATTGTGGTCGAGAAGGAGACAAACTTCAACAGTGCAGAAAGGGGAAACCCTTCATCTTTCAATTATATTTGAAACTACTATTTCAATTTCAAAGCTGAGCATAAAGCCTTAAAAGATTTTAAGCATAAAAAACAGAACGAAATGCTGCCGAGGCCTAACGGCTCACAGTTTATTCTAAGTTTAGTGAAGTTTGATCTAAACAGCTGCAATGGACTTGTACTCACGCGCGCTAGTTTGAGATTCACGCGCGTTTGTTCAAGGTAATGCGCGTTGGTCTCAAACCTGCACGCGCATATTCAATTCGAGCAACAATCAATAGCAGTACTACTGCTTTTGAATGTTATTCAAGGGACTTTTGCCAAGTTTTGTCTTGTCATGTCATGTAGGTCATATGGAATTAATGTGAGTGCATGGGAGTGTCGGTTTCAGTCCGGATCTATATGTATCTTTATCTGCATCTTATGTCCATCTTTGTGGCATTTTTTCAAGTTTTTTAATCTATACTCGCTTCGGGAAGCTTTTCTTTGTTCTATTTGTTCATGTAGGTCTTTGTACCTATTTTGACCTTGCAAGTGTCAGTTTCACCTGTTTGGGAAAATTTTGAGTTTTGGCATATTAATGCCCAAAATTTCATTATTTTCCACGTGTCTAAGAGCCTGCATCGTATCTGGGGGATTTTCTTCCTTTTTCGTTCAAGTTATGCGAGTTTGTACATATATGTGTGTGTCTGCATGTCGGTTCAGGACCGTTATCAATGCAAATTGGATATTAGTGGTTACTTTTTTTATTCTCTTAAACACTTGTAAAAGAGAGTTAATAAATTGAAAAATGCAATTTTTACATTGCTACCCTAGCTTCTGTAATCTACAAGCAGTAGAATCTCGTCAACGGCAAGGGCACGTTAGCCCAAGGCCAAGCAAAGCATGTCTATGGAGCTTGTCCGCCCAAGCATCAAAGAAAGAGCATGTAGGCCCAATACCGTTACTATGTCAACTGGGCACGCCGGCCCACTCAATGTCTCTCTATCTGGATGTGCATCTCAGAAGTAGCAGACAGTATAGTAATGGGGCTCAATAATAGTCCTTAAGTGTCTATATAAGTAATTTATATCCCAAAATTTTTGTCTATGTAGGCCAAGAATTTTAGGATGTAAACATAAGTAATTTACATCCCAAAATTCTTGTCTATATAGGTCAAGAATTTTAGAATGTAAACATAAGTAATTTACATCCCAAAATTCTAATCTATGAATAGGCAAAGAATTTTAGCGTGTAAATCTAAGTAATCTACATCCCAAAATCTTTGTCTATATAGGCCAAGAATTTTAGGATGTAAACAAAAGTATTTAACCATGTAAGGTCATGGTAATTTAACCATGTAACGGTTTGAGAATGTCATGTTATATATATTTTTATGGTAATTTAGCCATGTTCTACTGGCTAACTCGAAGAATGAAGAAAAAATGCAAAGATATGGTCAACTTATCATGTTATATTCCTAAAAATAGTGAAAAATGTAAGAAATGTAATTCACACACTAAAATGATGAAAACATAAGTATGAAAAAATGGCGGGACGAATCTTGCATGGCATGGATAAAGAGGATGTATATTTAAATAATCTATACTAAAACGCAATAAATATGTAATATGGATGGATTACTTAAAAATTACAAGATTACCATGCACCTACATATTGATTTTTGAAAAATATTGACACTATCATTCGTTCCAACTATTCATCATTTTCCCATTTTGCAGATCAACTCCACAATTCATGAATTCAATATCAACACATTTACATACATAAGTAATTACACAATTTTGAATGTAGCATTTACAACTAACTCTGTCAGAAGCAAATCTCCCAGCAGTCCCCAAATTTGCATATGCTATCAGGATATGACAGATTGATATACCCACAACTATTGAAACTAGCATATTGACACCTCTACAAAGAAATACAAACTTTGTTCAATGCACTAAGTTTAGAGAGGATGACCATTTTATAGCTAAATAAAGAACTAATTAGTAAAGAAACCGTCAATGGAATTACTGTATGGCCTACGGTAGCTAGGTACGTAGTCCCTCTCCACGAGATTCATGAATTTCCAGACTATATGTATTAAATCTACGCAAGTAATAGGCATTTTTCAATTGAGGTTGAGGTTACAAGTCAACCATTTATGGTAATGATTGAGAAATGGGTGGCCATAATCTTTGATAGAATTGAGAAATGGATTAAAACTCAAGCAAAGCACTTTAAGTTTTGGGGAAGTTCAGTAATACTAGCTAGCTGTTATAGACTCGTGATGTTTAACCTGAAGGGTTAGGCCGGTTGGTTAAGGATTGTGATTTATAAATTTGACTTTCCTAAGGTTTTAAGTTTATCCTCATGTAAAGAGGGTGAGTATTATTTTTCGTGTGATAAAGAAAATTGTATAAGGTCCACGAAATCAATACACTTTTTAGTAATATTAATATTGGAGTTAGTTTGTGATGAGACTGACACAATTTTCACCAAACACAAGAAAAATAATGTTTACCCTCTTTAAAAGAAGGTAAACAAAATTATTCTCCATTTTAAGTTTTTAACTTTAATCTCATACTTTACCGATCAGATGTCTTTGCATTCTTGATACCATATTATCTTTCACAATCATCCATCGTCATTATCACCTCGCTCTCTCTTCTGATGTTTTGGTAAATAATTAAAGTCAAGTGGGATAATATGAAGACCACTCACAAAAACCATAACCTATAAAAAAGCCTTGTTTGTTATACTAACTTATAAGTTAATATTTTTTGATTATAAATTTTTTCATGATTTTCTTTTTTTTTTTTGAAAGGCAAAAAATTTATTCATCCTTGAAAATAAATTACAAAGATTAAAAGGAATCAAGACAGCTTCAAGCTGAATGAGAGAAAATCCACAAGGGGAAACAACCGCTCCAGCAATCATAAGCCAACATGAACTCTAAAGGAAAAGATAACAAACCAAGTTGACAAGAAACTGACAAAAAAACACCTAAGGCCCAAAGCAAAAAACCCAAAAGGGCACACCCAACTAGGCAAATCGCATTCATAACAACAACTAAGACACCCAAATAGACACCTAAGAGTCAATCATTATAATGAAATTTAAAAGGCCTTGTTTGTTATAACTTATAAGTTAGATTTTTTTATTATAATTTTTTTGATATATGATTTTCTTAAAAGGCTTAATATAAGTTGCAAACATGTTTGGTGCAGTTTTCTGTAACCTTCAAAAATAATTTCAAACGATTCAGATAGACATAAGATATATATTGTTGAATTTAAGCTAATGAAGGATGTTTATTACCGATTATGAATTATCACTTATTTCGCTTTGCTAGCTTATTTGACTGAAAAAGCTAGATTATTATGCTCTAATTTGAAATCTCTTATTTTTTTTTAAAGCTGTTAAAACATGAAGGGGCAAAAGAATATTAAAGTTAATAAGTTATTCTTATTCAGGTTTTTAAAACATTCTAGACGTTTAGCTTTATTTGACGGCTCGTTCACGCAAACAGGTTATACTTTTTTTTACAACATATGAAAAGGTAAAATAAACACTTTTACAACTTATTTTAATTTTTTAAGCGAATTATCTAGAAGGCTAACCTATAAGTACTAACAAACAGGGCTATTATGTCTTGGTACAAAATAAACAATTATGAATAATTGCTAGCAAGCACTCTTCATTAATTTTTCAAACATATAAGCTAAATAATTCATCTTATGACGATGTGGCTCCTACTATCGTGAGAAACGTTTCCGTACAAATGTGGTAATGCATCTAATTAATTTATAATATTTCTTTTTGCTTCTGTTTGGCTCATCAAGATTTTGCCAAATCGTTGACAAATCTTTTAATGTATTAAAAATTAAGATTATCCATTAATTAAATGTGTCATCAATATATGGTTTGGATGCTTTGTTGGTACGTAATCTTATTACATACTAAAAGTAAGTTCATGCTATTCACGAGAAGTAATAACAAATAACAAAAAGGAATACTATAATAATTTCGACTTCCAATTGAACCATAATTTTTGTATATATATGTTTGCAGCTGGAGCCAAAAGTCTGCAGCTCGTGTCGAGCTTGAGCCGAGCTCAAGCCAACCTAGAATCTAATTGTAAGCCAAGCTTGAACCGATCTAGAATCTTATGAGTCAAGCTTGAACATTGCAAAACTTAGCTTGGCTCGTCTCGTTTGCAGCCTTACATAGAGCGTATCTATTATATCCGAATTCCACCCTCTTCCCTAACTACTCATTACTTAATGAAAGGATCTTTTAGACTAGTGTCATACATTAATTTCAACACTAAAATGTTTCTATGTTGGTCTATGCAATTGGTATTCGGTGTACATTTGTGAGTATAGATTATATCTGTTTCTTTTGGCGTAAAATATTTTTCGATATAAAAATATTTATTTTATTCATGTACAATGAAATTACTACTCAAAACGTACACCGCGCGAAATGAATAGGTTTGTTTTTGTGCCTGTGTAAAACTTAGTTGGGATTAAGTAGATTTATTTTGTTTGTGCACAATGAAATTACTGCTCCAAATTTAAAGTGGAAGTATGTTCTGTTAACAATATTTAATTGTTGCCATTTTTTCCCAACACGGACCTGAACTTTTTTTGACGGTACTTATCCCGTTGCAAATATTAATGCTTTTGCGAGAGCATCTCTTTTTAAAAGTGGGATCCATAAATGATGAAATAATCTAAAAGCACTCTGAAGTCCCAAGGCCCAAGGGCACTGGTCAAGTCCCAGAGTGGGTAAATGAGCGTTACCAATTTAAAATTAAACTATACAACCACCGTGCCAAGTAGGGGTGTGCAAAAAACTCGCAACCCAACCAACCTGACCCGAAGGGTCTCGGGCGGCTCCGAACATGTGCTTCGGTCTGGTACGGGTTCGGTTCCGTAAAAAAAAATGAGTTTCGGTTTAGACTTCGGGTTTGTGCGTTCCTTATCCACGGGGGCGGACTCGACCCGATCCGACCAACTCAAAGGCTAAAGCCAACCAACCCTGACTTGACCCGACCCGAAGTAAAAAATCGGGCTCGCGGATGGGTCTAGACCATCGGTTGGTTCGGTTGCGGGCCTGAATTTTCCTTACTCGATATGGTCAGGTCGGGTTCGGGTTTTAGACCATAGCTGACCTGCCTGACCCGTGCACACCCTTAGTGCCAAGTAATACAAATCAACAATATAACTAAAGAACAATATAAAGCTAAAGAATGCACATACAGAGATATACGTGGAAACTATTTAGAGTCAACACAGTACCCTGAGCATAAAACCACCGAGGCAATCTACCAAGTTTCTATATATCAAAATGTTTACGAAGTGCTTACATTAGAGGAATTACAAACTAACCCAAATACTTCATCCTAATTCCACAACTTTGATGTCGCTCTCCGAGCCCCTTCTTGATACCATAGCCACCATGAGTCCACCAACTCGATCTTCGCTGACCGTGGCTCCAGTATCATGCGGCCATGTAGATTCATTGATATGAATGAATGTATGGATTTAGAAAAGTGGAGATTTTATGCAAACAAATCAAGTTAGAGAAAACACATGAAATATCAAAAAAATAGAGTGGTTTTCTGGATTAAACAAGATGGTTGAATTTAGTTCATCCAAAGCAATGAATGCTAAAGTGAATAAGGGGAAGAATGTTTTCTGTCTCTAAAAAAAAATTATACTAAATGGTATAGTGATTTGATGTAATTACGTAAACCGGCTGTTAAATCTGCGCGCATATCTTTATTCCCCAACAAAAAGAGAGCTTGGCTCCTTCCTTGGAATTTGTCGGAGTGCAAAACACAATAATGTCTTCACAGTAAAGGATATGTCGGACTTGATGGACCACTAATAGGAAAGTGAAAAACGTGCCAAATTATTGAGAAATTTTTGAGTGCAAATGGGGTATGACTGACATGGTATCCGCGCAATACATTCGAGTCGTTCAAACATGTATGCTACCAACGGCTCGGATTGAAAGCTACCGAACATATTTAAAGAAAAAAGAAAAGGAAATGAATTTCAATCGGAACCTTGATCAGTTACATTGTTTGAATGGTTCGGATGTGTTGCACGGGTATCACGTGATATCCAATTTGCACCAAAAAATTTCTTCAAATTATTGGACTGAGAAGCAGTTAATGATACGAAAGATACGTAGAACTATCCACTCCAATTTTCCAACACAAATTTCAAAGGTCAGGCCTCCCATGTTATCCATATACCATATGCTTTTAAACCTCTGCAAAAACAAAACCTAAGGAACAAACAATTTCTTTTCCTTTGAGTGTATACCCCAAAATCCACCCAATAATAAGGAAAAAGAAACCCACAAATAAGAACTGATTGAGGGCGATTTTTTTGTTGAATTCCAAGCTCCAAGCACTGATTCAAGAATACTTTAATTATATTGTTATTTGTTGCTTTTGTTGGTAAGATTTCCTCAGAAGAGAAAAAGTTATGGATTATGCATGAGCGTGTTCGAGTCCTCCTAGTAACTTTTCCGGCGCAGGGGCATATCAACCTGGCCCTCGGGCATATTGTTTACACCATATTTTACCGCCTGTCGATAATCGACCAAAAGGTGGCAATAATGAGAATGCTTCCTATTTTATTATTTCGTATTAATAATATCACTAGTTTTTATTTCATTTCTTTGTTTGTATTTTGATGGAGTGCAGGACATGTGGCTTGTTCCTACACATTTAGAAGTTAAAAGGACACTTGTCATCGTCCTACACGCTTTGAAGTTGAAGGGAGTTTATTTGGACACTTGGAAGCAAATTAGAAGAATAAAGAGTAGTGGGAAGTTAGGAAGTTATTTCCTACACATCTTTGTTTTCCTATAAATAGCCTTTTTAGGCCTCATTGTAAGCCCCACTCAATCGCCCAAAGGCTTCTACTTTTTATCTGTACTTTACTTTTCTTGCTCTAGGAGTAGCTTGTAACTTAACCGTCCAATCGATTGTGTTCTCACAGTCGACTGACTTCTACTTCGAGGAATAATAAAGTCCATTTTGTTATTCTTCTTTCATCTCCATTCACTTCATTAAGTTTGCTTCCAGAGAAGTCCTGAAACACGGCAAGGAACCAAACTCCACCACCACAAACACCACATTTCCAGCACACACTACAATTTCTTAGTCGATCATCGACTATCCACAAAAAATAGACAAACACATATCAACCCGGCCCTCTCTCCAGTTCGCTACACGCCTCGTAAAAATGGGCTTCGACATCACTCTTTTAACTATCATTTCCGTCATCAACCGCATTACAAAACCGCCGCCACCCCACGCCTCGGCAGAGCGGCGGTGGAAAAGATGAGTGAGATTAAATCATAAAGTGGAATTTCTCCGAATGTGGTTCGAACGAGCTCTTTGATGGAAGGTGTGTTGACCACAACTAAGACGACTAGAAACTCGGCGGTGGTGGTGAAAAAGATGAGCGAGATTAAATCATAAAATGAAATTAAGAAATGGAGTGGAGAAAAAAGTGTACCTATTTAACGCCGATTTTTTTTCTAGAATCATTGGTAATCGGTTCGATGCAAACCTAATTACTACGTACAACATATATTGGGGCGCAGCTGAAGAAGAAGACTAAGGGGGAGGATTTGATTTTGCATCATCTGGTTCCATTTAATTTACATCGGTGGCAACTGGGTAATTACTCGAAAGAGTATGGGCACTTGTCTTGGATATGAGAAGTAACACCTCAACCATTGGATCAAATGAATCTCATCGAACAATTTGTGTTTGTATGGAGGCTCACATTATTATATTTTATTAGGTAGATACCATATGCTTGGTTGTAAACCTCTGGAAAAACCACTGCAACTTCGTCTTCAAATTAAGCTCAAAACATTTTCTTTTCATTTAGTATATATGCCCCCAAATCCACCAAAGAACCAAGAGGGAAAAAAAAAAACCCAAAAATAAGAACTGATTCGGAGAGAGTTTTTGTTGTATTCCTAGCTCTAATTAAGCATTGATTGATTTAGGAATTCTTCCACTCTTTATTTGTTCTTTCGTTAATAAAACTATGGATGATAGTGTTCAAATCCTCCTAGTAACCTTTCTGGCTCAAGGGCGTGCACATCAACCCCTCACTCCAATTCACCAAGCGCCTCTCGAAAATGGGCGTCCACGCCACTCTCTTAACGACCTTTTCCACCATCAACCACATAACCAGAAGCGCCGCCGCCGCGGCACGAGGCGTGACCTTTCTCGGCTAATTCTCCGATGGCTACAATGACAGCATCAGAGCCGACATGAATTTCAAAGTCTACATGGCTAACCCAAGGAGACAAGGTTCAGAGGCAGCAGCAACCGTCATCAGTACTTCCAGTGGTTTACACCACCCTTCTCCCTTGAGTAACGTAAGCCAAGCTGCGCGCGACCCTTTCTCGTGCCATTCACTTTCCTTTGGATTCAACCATCGCACCATCTTGGATATTTAATTACTACTATTCCTTCTATGGTTATGGAGGTGGCACTCAATCAGAACATAATATCTGAGCATCCCGACCGGGAGCTCCCGACCTTAGTAGCACGAAGCGGGACCGGGAGCGGAAGCGGGAGCGGGAGCGCGGGAGCGGAGGCACCTAGAAGCTCCTAAGGTTGGGAGCGCCTAAGAAGCGTATATAGATTTCATATAAATACGTATATAAAGTATCTTTAAATACTTAACTATTGAAGGAAAAGTGATTACTTATGAGAATTTTCATGATCTTAAAGGGTACTTATAGGAAGTTAGATATTTTCAATTTGCCAAACTTCTTGAGTGATAAGATTTTCATATTTTTATTTCCACAATGGCATACCTCCCTTAAGAATAAGAGAATAGTTGCCTTAACCACCCAATAAGCTCCCATGTTAGTTGGGAGCGAGCTCCCGTCAAGCTCCCATCTTGGGAGCTCCGATTCGCGCTCCCGTCTTGGGAGCGCACACATTTTAGAAGAATCCTGCTACTAAGCTCTCGACCGAAATCCCGACGCCGCTCCGGGCCCGCTCCGGCCACCGGACGGATGATCGGAGCCGACCAAAAATTCTAAAAAAAAAACCGAGTGGCTCAATGAGGGAATCAAGGGCATCCGATGTGTGTAGGTGGCTGATCCAAACACTCCATTTTTTTGTACATGTGTATACAAAAAAATGAAGTGTTTGGATCGGCCACCTAAACACATCAGATGCCTTTGATTCCCGCGTAAACCCACTCGGTTTTTTTTTTTAGAATTTTCGGTCGGCTTCGATCATCCGTCCGGTGGCCGGATCGGACCCGGAGCGGCGTCGGGATTTCGGTTGAGAGTTCCCCGTCGGGAGTTGTAGCCTTGCTCATATCTGAGTACCCTTAATGATCCATTGAATTACCCGGATCGCGACGGCTCATTGGCCTCATCTTCACTCTACTATCTCGAAATGCGTAATGTGAGAAACCTAAAGTGCGATGCCCTTGAAACTTAACATTAATTCGGCATAACTTCCTCAACTACTTTATGGTGCAAGTATGGATCAAATCATTTATATAGTGGCAGTGACAGGTCGCATGTGAGATGCCCCTAAATCTTATTGGTATAACTTCCTAACCTACTTTGTGGTGCAAGTACACAAATCATTTATATAGCTCTTGTGATAGGCCACATCCGTTCCACAAATTTTCTTAAAAAATAAGTAGTTTATTTCACATTTAAACTCAAAAATATTGTAAGTGAAAAATAATTTTTAGATTTTTTTTTATCGTTCAAAAGATTTCAATGATAGCTATTAAATGAGATCTATGTTGCTAGAAAAATTATTAGCGCAAACACATTGGTTTTGTTTGGTTGGGAGTTTAGTTTTGGTAGTAGGTGGAGAGAGAAATAGAGTAATGATTGAAGAAATGAGTAATAATTGGAAAGAAATAGATAGAGATGAGAAAATAATAATTGGAGAAATAGGATAATGATTGAAAACTACACTAAAACTAAAACTAAAAGGTTAACCGAACAAAGCCAGTACTAATTTTTACCGTGAAATTGTCTTTTTTAAAAAATTAGTATTTAATTTGGATTTTGGAATGGGTGCCGCTAAGGTTTTTAAAAAATAATTAAGTAGCTTATTTGCAATCTTCAAGCCTTAAAATACTGGGTTACTGAAATCTAAAAATATGTAATATGGATCTTGTTTGATAGATCTCAATGAGATCTTTTGACTGATGCAAAAAAATATATATATATATATATATATATATATATATATTTGTAAGTCCATTATTTTTAAACTTAAAAATAAGTATTGATTTTTAAGTACTTATTTGAGTTAGCGGAACAAAATAAGACTTATCTTGGGTATAACTTCCTAACCAGTGGCGGCTCCAGAAATTTGTATTAGGGTGTTCAAAAATTATCTTAACTCTGTTACTCTACTAGATGAAGTATATATTAGTATATACGATGTGGACAAAAAAACTTAACCTTTATTTCAAAAAAATTAACTACGAAGAGAATGAAAACATAACATACATATACTTTTTTTTAAACAAAAAATCTATTTGTCTTGGAAGTTATCGTGTTGCGTAGTAGACAATGTTCCGAGAATGGAGGGAGTTAAATTTTGCAGTTGTTCTAGACAAATTCTCACATGTTGTGCCAATGTTTAACTGGCGTATTAATCTACTAAAACTCATTTGAAAAAAATTGTAGCCAGAATATTGGGGCCAACCTTTTCGAAAGTACGTTGTTTGTTAGCATGACGTGATGAGATTTTTTATCGTAGTCTCAAATTCAGAAGGAATATTATTCAAATTAACGGGGTTATGCAATGTCGTTGAATTTTTTTTAAACTTTGTCCGTAATTCTATAAGCTACCTAAACAAAAAGAAAAGAAAAGTAGTTATGCGAAAATAACACATTTAGAGCATCGACAATAGAGATGGAGAGAGAACGCAGAGCATGATATTTAAACCAATAGATTCTTCTTTTTCTCTTTTTTTTCGATTAGGATTGTGAGTTTTATCGTTAGGTGTTCAAATATGAATTACCTAAATTGATGAGCTGTAATTAGGTTGTGATTGAGTGTTCAATTGATTGAGTTATGTGTTGAATTATTTTTGGGTTAGATGTTCAAGAATATTAGAATTGGGTGTTCATTAATATTTGAGTTGAGTGTTCAAAGAAATGTTAACCCATAATTTTTACATGTATTCTGAGCAAAGAAAAAATTATTGGGTGTTCATGTGACCATGGAACAGCCAATGTGCAGCCGCCTCTGTTCCTAACCTACTTTACGGTACAAGTACAAATCATTTATATAGGTGTTGTGACAGGTCGCATCCGTTCCACAAATCTTCTTAAAAATAAGCAGTTTATTTCACATTTTTAAATTCAAAAATAATGTAAATGAAAAGTAATTTTTTAATTATTTTTTTGTATCGTTCAAAAAATCTCAATGACATTTATCAAATAAGATCTATATTGCTAGAAAAATTATTAGCGTAAACACACTGGTCAAAATCGAGTTTTGACATCTCGATTCGGACCAGCTCGTGAGCAGTACAACAATGGAGTTTCCGTGGTGTAGAGGATGACAGAGGTGTTTGGTGGTGGCGGTAGCGGTGGTGGTCGGGAAGAGAGGGTGACGGAGGGATTAGAGTTGGGGGCAATATTGGAAGTTTAAACCATATTTTTGTTAAAAAAAATAACGGTTCTGGACGGAATGGTAACAGAAGGGGTCTATGGGTAAAGCAAAGATAACAGAGGGGGTCTGACCGTTGTGAGAATTCCAAGAGGGAGTGTCTGTGAAAACAAGGTTAACGTTGAGGGGTGTCTCGATAAATAACCATTTTATTAATTGTCGGACCTTACTAGATGCTTTTCATGATGTCCTTCGCTGCGACAGTCATGGATACGTATGCAGCTATTCGCGTTAAATTATTACAGTAACCTGCATGCATGCATGTGTGTATATGTGTGTGTATATATACATGCACCCATGCAAAACTAATTTTTGCAACTAGCTTGGAAATCCTCACCGGAGTATGGACAAAATACAATAATTTCAACACAGTATTAATGGTCATATATATCTGAAGTTTGGCTATATATGTAAGTCCAGACATTTCAAAATTGAAACTTGGCAACCTTTTTTGGAAATTAGGTCGCAAATGAGAGAGAAATCTCTTGTGAATTGAATCAATTAGTTTCGGTGTTGATGATCTAATTTTAATGAGAGCGGAGAAGAAAATAGTGAAGGGGCGCGTATGATGTACGGACAACTTCACAGCCGGGAAAAAAAAAAAAAAAAGAATCCGTGTCACATGGGTAACGTTAAATTGTTGGACTAGTAATAGAAAGCTGCCAAATAATTGACCCAAAGTGAAGGATAAGAATGCCTGAACTAGTGAACTATCAAATACGGAGTAAAACTTTCCACCGCAAATGTCCAAGTGAGAGCTCCTATATATGGTTGTAAACCTCGGGAGAAACCAATGCAACTTTGTCTTCAAAACACTTTCGTTTTCTTTGAGTATAGCCCCTAATCCACCCAAGAGCAAGAGGGAAAAACCCAAAAATAAGAACTGATTCATAGTTTTTTTTTGGTTGTATTCCGAGCTCTTAGCACTGATTAAGGAATACTTCCACTCTTTACTTGTTCTTGGTCAATAAAATTATGGATGTGAGTGCTCAAATCCTCCTAGTAACCTTTCCGGCTCAAGGGCACATCAATCCCTCGCTCCAATTCGCCAAGCGCCTCGTGGAAATGGGCGTCCAAGTCACTTTCTTAATGGCCATTTCTGCCGTCAACCGCATAACCAAAAGTGCCGCCGCGCCACAAGGCATAACCTTTCTCGGCTTCTCCGATGGCTACGACGACGGCTTCATAGCCGGCATGGATTTCGAAGTCTATATGACTGACCTGAGGAGACGCGGTTCGGAGGCAGTGGCAACAGCCATCACTGCTAGTCGTGGCAATGGAAAGCCCATTGTGCATGTGGTCTACACCACCCTTCTCCCTTGGGTAAGCCATGCTGCGCATGACCTTCACGTGCCATCCACTCTCCTTTGGATTCAACCAGCCACCATCTTGGATATTTACTACTATTCCTTCTATGGCTATGGAGATGTACTCAGCGAGAACAAAATATCTGACCCTTCATGGTCAATTGAATTACCGGGATTGCCACGACTCACTGGCCGTGATCTTCCCTCTTTTCTATGTGCTGCAAATGCTTATAAAAGTCCGCTGCCTTTGTATAAAGAGCATATAGATACTCTAGATGAAGAAAAAAATCCAAAAATACTTGTAAACTCTTTCAATGCATTGGAATCGAAGGCTCTACAGGCTATTAAGAAGTTAAATTTTGTTGCTATTGGACCACTAATTCTGTCAGCTTTCTTGGACGGAAAGGATCCATCTGACATTTCTTTTGGAGGAGACCTCCTTGAAAAATCAAAGGACTATATCGATTGGTTGGATTCGAAGCCAAGAGGATCTGTTATATACGTGGCATTTGGAAGCACCTCTGTTTTAGAGGAGAAACAATCAGAGGAGGTCGCACGTGGTCTTCTTGATTGCGGAAGGCCGTTTTTGTGGGTGATGGGAGGAAAGGGAAATGGTAAAAAAGAAGAAGAGGATAAGGCGAATTACAAAGAGGAATTGGAGCGACAAGGGATGATAGTGTCGTGGTGTTCCCAAGTGGAGGTTTTGTCACACTCCTCCGTGGGTTGTTTTGTGAGTCATTGCGGGTGGAATTCTTCGTTGGAGAGCTTAGTTACTGGGGTTCCAGTGGTGGCTTTTCCACAATGGGCAGACCAAGCAACGAATGCCAAGCTTATTGAAGATGTTTGGAAGACGGGGGTTCGACTGACAAAAAATGGAGAAGGAATTGTTGATGGTGGCGAGGTTAAGATGTGCATTGAAATGGTGATGAAAGGTGGGGGCAGAGGGGAGGAAATGAGAAACAATGCTAAGAAGTGGAAGGATTTAGCGAGAGAAGCAACCATGGAAGGTGGATCGTCGGACAAAAATCTCAAGACTTTTGTTGACAAGGTTAGAGCTCGTTAGAGCTTGTTTTAGACTATTCGAACCTCAATCTAGCCCATTAATAAGGTGATGCAGGGTGAATTCGAAGAAAGTCGTATTTTATTTTAATTAATTTAGGCTTATTATTTTTATTTATTATATTTTAATTCAGTCAAAATGTTTTATCTACTTTCCTAGATTCTTTTGTTTCAGGTTTCGTACTATTAGAAATAAAGATGTACGCCTTAGGGCACGTTGGTTGTTTATGCTTTTTATTAATGAAAATTGAGAGTTTTTTTTTATTATTGTGTGTTCGTAAAGGGAGTACCTCTAATTCATACTTGTTTATGATTGTCCTTGTTTTGCGTTCTTCTTTTTCAATATTCTTCCCTACATCAGTTGACATTAGAGCCCAAGTTCCAATCCACTTTATGGCCAGAGCACGTACATGCTGGAGTTCGAGAGGGACGAGGAGGTCGCTACAAGAAAATGCTTTATTAGCGACCAAACTTGCCAACGCAAGGCAATTTTCATTGGCAAATCTACGTTTTTGGCAATGAAAATAATAAGCGTTGGCAAATTATACAAATAGCAGTTACTTTTGGCAACGAAAGATGGGGTTGTCGGCAAATGTTGTTGGAGGATAGCTGGCACCATCCAAATCCAGGAGGGAAACGTTTTGCCAACCCATTTTTTATGTTTTGGCAACGAGATTCAAACATGGGGAAAAGGTTTGAACCTTATTCCCTCGTATTTGGTTTTGACAGTTTTAATTCTGGATATATTTTGCCAACGCTGGACGCTTGTCGTGAATATATCTTTTATTTGTACTTATTATTCCTTGTTTCGAATTTCTATTGTAATTTTGTTTAACCACATCTGATAGCAGTAAAAATATGTATCTTTGTAGGCCAATGAAATATTATAACATGTATATTTGTACTAAAATATGTATATTTTGCCAACGCCGGATCGAAGGGGGTGAATATGGACGTTTTTATTCTGATTCGGGCGAGGCTGCCTGTAAATGTCCCATTGAGGGGGGGGGGGGTTAATATCGTGTGTGGGGGCAGAAAGGTGTGGGTGGATTATCGGTATGAGCGACTGGTATCGTTCTGTTTCTACTGTGGGTGTCTTGACCATGAAGAGATGACATGCCGTGCACGGGAAAGGGAGAATTTGGAGGGCTGCCTCCAGGGGGGTCGGTTTGGATATTGGATGATGGCAAGCACTCCGGTGTTCCGTCGTGGAAGTTGGGCGAATTCTGATGGTCGTAAGAGTGGTGTGTGGAGAGGCGCTGTGCACGGGAGTTCCAGCAATGCCGGAACCTTTTTCGCTGCTCGAAACTAGGCAAGCAGAAAACCAGGAACAGAGGATAACAGAAGGGACGAATCTTGTGGGGATCTAGCCGTGATTGAAGGAGGGGGTGGACTTGCAGATGATTCTGTGATCAACTTGAATGGAAAGTCCCTTAAGTTGGGGGATTTGATTAAGGGAAATTATCATGATAAGGGAAGGAAAGATTTTGAAAGAGGAATAGGCGCGCAAACTGATATGTCTGGATCTGTGGGGCTTGGCGGGTTGGGTGGTCGTAATGGTGGGGATAAGGGTATTTTGATGTTGGGTAATAACAATATGGGTTTGGAATTGGAGGAGCAAGTGGGCCGGAGTGCTTGTGTCTTGGGCCTAGAAAAGGTGATTAATAAGGAATCTGGTGGGCAGAGCATGGAGGTGGGCTTAGAAGTATTAAAAGGCCTAGGTTTTGATGGGTCCGAACAAGAGGATAGGCTTGGGCTGAGAGAGGTTCCTCTTATTAACGAGGAGTTAGCCTTATTGAGAGATGGGTCTCCATCTATCGTTTTTGGAAAAATGACGGCCAATGACATGTTTTGATAATTAATATCCACTAAGGACATTTTCAGCATTAACAAATGTTCTTAGTTTGTCCTTGTCGAGTATTAATTATCAAAACAAGCCTTGGGCCGTCATTTTCCCATCATTTTTCGTGCAGGCTCAGGGAAGGGAGAGCTTGTATCTAAACGCAAAGGGGGGGGGGGGGGGGGGGGGGGGGGGGGGGGGGGGGGGTTGGAATACAAACAAACCCGTGAGAGGAAGACGAAGGCCGAAGAAGTCAGGAGCTCAAGAATTAGCTCTAACGGTGGAGAAACGGAAAACATATGAGATATGACTCGGCGAGAAGGATGCGGTTGAAGAATGCTCAAGGGGGAACAAACATGAAAGTATGTTGGAATCATCGATGGTGGTGGAGGCGGCCAGCCCTAAGTGGCCCCCACCCCAGCCATGAGTCTTCTCTCATGGAACTGTCAGGGTGTGGCGAACCCCCTGACAGGCCACTATCTCAAGGAGTCATGCAGACTCCATTCCCCCCGGTGAGGTGTTTTTGGCCGAAACAAAGAACGGGAGGAATAAGGTGGAACATTTTTGTAGGAGGTTGGGGTTTCGAAGGACAGTCATTGTTGAGCCAGAGGGAACTATAGGAGGGTTGTGTTTCATGTGGAGGGACGAGTTAGGGTCCAAGTCATGGGTTCTTCGCGGTGGTGGATCAATTTAGACATCACGTTTGGGGATGGAAATTGTTGGCGGATCTTGGGATTTATCCGAGCACAGATATGCGGGATCCAAGGGATTTATGGGTTGAGGTTTCACAATTGGTAGCAGATAGGGAAAAGCCGTGGGTTATTATGGGGGATTTTAACGCAATCACCAGTAACAACGAAAAATTGGGAGGGAGGGACGAAGAAGAATGGGAGCTGAGGGATTTTAAGGATTTCATTGGGACAAATCAGTTGATTGATATTGGATATGTTGGACATTCGTTTACCTGGAGCAATAAAAGAGGAGGGTCTCAAAATATCCGTATACGATTGGATGGAGCGTTAGTCAATGCGGAGTGGAGGATTGCATGCCCAGATGGGGTGCTTCGGCATCTTCATCCCTGGCGATCCGATCACTGACCCATTTTGCTTAACAGTTTAGTTCATGGATTCTCTAAGAGGTCACGGTTTATTTTTGATAGCAGGTGGATTAAAGTGGCTCAATGTCGAGAGATTGTTGTTAACTGTTGGAGGCATAGGATTCGTGTTTGAGGTGGTTTTCTATCCAACATAGACTGAAAATGTGTAGACAAAAGTTGAGACCGTGGTGGGTTCATAACCCTCGAAACTCAAGGGTTACTATAAAGGTTTTAGAAGAGCAGATGGAGAGATTGGAGGACGAGGATTTCTTTATGCAGACACTTATCGGCAAGTGGAGAGGGGCTTAAAAATGGCTGTTGGGGAGGAGGAAGCATACTAGAGGGCCAAATCACGCAAACAATGGCTGCAATAGGAGACCAGAATACAACCTTTTTTCATGCTCGAACGGCCCAGAGGCGAGCTCAAAACATAATACATGGATTGGAGAATGATCAGGGCATATGGAAAGAGGATAAAGGTGATGTTGAAAACAATATTCTTTCGTATTTCTCTTCTATTTTTACTTCTAGTAATCCCCAAAATTTTGAAGAGGTTTTAAGGTGTATGGATAGAAAGGTGACAAACAGAATGAATCAAATCTTAGTTAGATATGTAACGACACAGGAGGTGAAACAAGCAGTTTTCCAGATGGACTCATCTAAAGCACCCGGTCTGGATGGTTTTACTGTTTCCTTTTTTCAGTCTTACTGGTATATTGTTGGCAGGGATATAGTAGAGGCGGTGCGCAGTTTTACGTATTCGGGGCGTTTACTTAGGGGGCTAAACCACACGCATATTGTTCTTATCCCAAAGGTAAAATACCCTATGAAGATGGGACAGCTTCGGCCTATTAGTTTATGCAATGTGGCGTATAGGGTGCTACCCAAAGTTCTTGCAAATCGGTTGAGTGCTTGCTTGCCGACAATCGTTTCGAAAAATCAGGGGGCATTCGTGGCAGGTTGGCTTATTCATGATAATGTGATTCTAGGACAGGAGGTTATTCACCATCTCAAATCGAAAATTTGAAAAGACGAGGGGGAAGGTACAGGATGGCGGTGAAATTAGATATGAGTAATGCATATGACCGTGTGGAGTGGCATTTTATTGAGGTTGTGATGCGGAGGATGGGTTTCAGTGAAATTTGGATTGGGTGGATTATGGAATGTATTTCCAGTGTTTCTTTTTCAGTCTTAATTAATGGGGAGAAGCATGGATATATATAGTGCCATCAAGGGGTTTACGACATTGTGATCCTTTATCGCCTTTTTGTTTGTATTGTGTGCTGAGGGTTTATCCGCGATGTTGTCTTATGCAGAGAACCGAAAGGCTAGGCCATCCATGGAATTAGAATTTGTAGAGGGGCTCCGTCGGTTAATTATCTTGTTTTTGCAGATGATATATTGATTTTCTCTAAAGCTACAGATGGGGAGATAGATTCTATTCGGGTTGGCTTATCAAATCCCTTGTTATTCAAAGTTAAGCCTCACATATCGATCTTTATCAACAAAACGTCTATCACAAATTCAACACGCACCCACACACACCTTCTCCTACGATTATTGGCTTACCATCACTTACATCAATTTTGTTTTCACTTCTCCACACGACTTATATGCACTCTAAATTCTTTAACGACCATCTTCTCGTTCGTATCCGTCCACTCACCCACTTCTCATTGGGTTACTATGCACCTTATGCTACTACAATACAACACCAAAGAAGTTACACGCATACCTAAATCCATCTTTCAAATCTCCGATTAACAACTATCATATCCTCCTCCGTGTCCGCTTTATTACTTTTTCATGTT
This sequence comes from Rhododendron simsii, assembly GCA_014282245.1. Lineage (NCBI taxonomy): Eukaryota > Viridiplantae > Streptophyta > Magnoliopsida > Ericales > Ericaceae > Rhododendron > Rhododendron simsii. Next base: position 10,317,077 of record CM024954.1, read on the forward strand.
AAAGCCAACGTGCTAACGTCTACTCATTTTCACACACACACACACACACATGCCCTTTACTCTATCTCTATGTCCCTTAAGTTTTCATTTTAACTCATCATGCAAATATTAACCTAAACCTCCTATAACCACTATCACACCTTAAGTATCAACATGTCTCCATACCAAACAAATTACCAAACCGACATAGGATTAATGAACCAGAATAATCGGAAAGGTTGTAAGAAGAAAAGAAGCCACGCACAGACATTTCAAACGATCTAATATACCGACTCAAGTTCGCCGTTCACAGTTCTCATACGATTACACCATCTTGTCTCATTTTCAATTAACGGTTACCAAAACCATACTCATTTAAAAACTTCCATTTTCAAATGCAAGGTAGTGTAGAGAAACCCAAAAAAAATATTACGGGTCAAGCTCCGTTGATTTGAACTTGAATACCAGAGTCCATCGATTCGCTCAAGACTACCAAATCCTTTTTCCAAACATCGATAAAATCATTGTTATCCTTTTTTTTTTCAAATACTTTTTATGAACCGCAACTCCATGTTTTATAGTAAACAAAATATAGTAACTGTGGCAGAGAATGACCATAACTCTTTGAATTTCATCATAAGTGACCAATAAAGTTATCGGTGTTCCACATTAATTATTCCTCATTCATAATCGTCTTTCATTCTCAAATTCTTATTTATGTTCTCATGAGCGAATTCTCCTGCTGGGTGTTATGGGACCCGCTTCCCCGGCCTTACCACCACACCCGTTGGTGGGCCTAATTCATGTCATGAGCGAGTGCTCCTGCTGGGCATTTTGGGACCCGCTTCCCCTGCCCTAGCACCACACCCGTTGGTAGGCCTAGTCCGTGTCATGAGCGAGTGCTCCTGCCGGGCGTTTTGGGACCCGCTTCCCCTCATGTAGTAAAACAAACTCTTAGTTCTCATCAATCAAATGACGTCAATATCAAATCATCTTAGTGTGTATCAATACCGCAACAATACATATGCATAGCTAACTGTTTCTCATTTGTTTCCCATAATTCTCATCATTAATCTCGTCACCAACCCATCTATTCTACTACTAAGTATCTACCAATTATTCACAAACCGAACTTCATGCCAGTAGCTTGGAACAACTTCACCTTTCGATTTACAGTTCAAGAGGAAATTTAATTATTATAACTCACGTTTTTCATTTCATAAGATGGCTGATCATTGTCATTCACATACCCCCAGTCCAACTTTGATATACAATCAATCATCTCGACCCATATTTTCTCTAGGTGTCAACCAACATTTCCTAAGTATGATAACCTACCACCTAAATCTCATTATACCATTCAATTAAGTACTCAAGAGACTATAAGAACATCTGTGTCTCACCCAAATGATTTTAAGGAAAAAGGTTTCCCAACATATACGAACATATCTATCTTATTTTGGTTACCAAACCTTATCGGTTAGGAATTAGGAGATGAGACCACCACCATTGGAAAGTAGATTTTCTATATATTAATTTTGATATATAATATGCCCAAAACGGAGTTCGGATGAAAAAGTATACCCGTTCGAAGTTTTGCCAAAATGCAAAATTTTCATTCCATACCAGTAGGAGACCAGAATTTCACAAAAATACACTACTGGATAGCGTTTCAACCGGTAGGGATATAACTTCTACCAGAAGGACCTGGGTTTTCAGCACGCGAATTCACCTTTCAAAGGGTTTCCCTGGGGACCAAAAACAACAATCAAACACAATATTTAGGTTCCAAATCCACTCATAAACACATAAAGAGAGCGAGAAATCACTACCGAAAGGGTTTTGAGTAAAACCCTCAAATTCCAAGCAAGCCTTAGCTTCCGAGCTTGAAATCGACCACGAACACATCCTACGAGCTCTTCCCACTCGAACCGAGAACCGAGGATGCTCGTACAAGGCGTAATATGTGTGGGTTTTCAAGGATCCATGGAGGAGAAGCAAGAAAAACTAGAAAGAGGGAGATAAGCCAAGAGGGAGGGAGTCGGACAAAGAGAGGGAGAGTGGGAGTGTGGTGGAATATGATTGCCCACCACACACTCCCCCTTTTTATGCCACTACACATTTCAATCACACTTGCACCCCAAATTTTCAAATCCTATCACATAAATCCCAAACACACATTCACATCACCTTTCACATTCTTTCATAATTTTAACTTTTATTTGAACATTAAATTATTAAAATTAAACACGGGTCTTTACAGTTTGTTAGGTTGATTGATAGATGGAAGGGAACAGATGATGGAGATTATATGTTGACGTTGGTAGCGATGATTATGTGGAGGATTTGGAAATGCAGAAATGAGGTTCTATTCAATGGAGCAGATCCGGACCCGAGCCAGATGGTGGTTGTAGCTGTTAAGGAAGTTTAGGAATTTATCCGTTCAATGAGGGAACAGATTCTGGAGCTGAGATAGCTAAGAATGGAAAATGGGGAGTTGGCTTAATGTTGGCAGAAATCGATGTGTGGAAAGCTGAAATTTAATGTGGATGGGGCTTGGGTAAGCAGATCAAATGGATTGGCGAAGGCGGGTGCAGGGATAGTGGTACGAGATTCGAATGGGTCTTTTGTGGCAGCACGCTCATTGAATCTGGGTGTGGTGGGTTCTCCTCTTTGTGCGGAAGCTATGGCATGGCGGGCAATGCTTGATTTTGCCATTTTGCTTGGATTGGATTCGCTCGTTATGGAGGGGGATTCACAACAGTTGGTGAGGCGTATCCGAGGTAAGATGGCGTGTCCCACTGAAGTGGAGGTGGTGGTGGAAGATGTGACAAGATCAAGAAATTTGGTTCGGGAGTGTGAGGTTGTGTTTGTTTGAAGATCGGCAAATGGTGTAACGGATACTTTGGCGAAAGATGGTTTGCAAGGCCCTGGTGTTAGAACTTGGGAAGCTAGGCCTCCTGATTGGTTGTTATCTCCTTTGGGCAAAGATAACCAATTTATTTCTTGTATTTGAGTTCTCTAAGTTATAATAAAAGTTTCCTATCGTTTTGGTTAAAAAAAAATTATTATAACACTATTATGACTGGATGACTTGAAAATCTAGTTGTAATTAAAAAAATTAAAAAGGTAAAACATGCCAAGAAATTTTAAAAAAAAGGATTAATTGGACCAAAAGTTTATTTAATGGACCAAAAAAGTCACAAAGACAAACTTGTTAATGAAAAAAAATTTTTTAAAAATGATAACATAGCCCATATATTTTTATTTGTTCTATCAAATTTAATAAAACCCCCAAAAAAATCACCAGTTCAGCGGTTTCCCCCTCCCCTGTTCGATGTGCCCTAGCCCAAGAAGAACTGTTGCAGTTTTCTGGTATCTCTCTCTCTCTCAATGTCTTCGCTCTCTCGTATGTATGTTGGGTATTGACGTTGTCTTTTCCACTAGTAGATCATCGTCTCTTTTTTTTTGGAAAAAGGCAAATTTTATAAAGCGGCCAAGCCCAAAAAACCAAGGAGATAGCCTTAGGACAGAAATTGCAAGACTCTTGCCAAAATTATGGCCACCAAAACCTAACTGTTTACAACAAAAGAAAAGCAACAAAACACCAAACCCTTCTAATTGTCTACTCTGAATTGGATCCCCCAGGCCTGTCAAACAGCAGCATCAAAATCAGAATGTATGGACAACCTTATAGATAGCAAGCAGGCTCTGATCTCTTCCTCAATTCTCTTAACTAGGGTGTAAGAATCTACTCCAACTTGTCTGAATAGATCATCGTCTCCTTATCGAGGCGAAACCTTTTTCCATCAGCACCCACATGAGCACTGCTTTCTTCTGCCCATGGCAATCGATAGCCGATTTCACCAGGCATGTTCCTATTCCTCCCCCTGAATGTGTACGTGATGACTACGTATACATATCTACCAATTTGTAAAACCCTGAATTCTTTTACTCTGTTTCTCCCAATTTGCTCTCTGTAAATCAGGTTATTCCTAAACTATCTATTTGAGACTGGAATTTAGATCTATATAAGAAAGGGTCATTGTCCATGCACACATATTATTTGGAGGGATTTCAGTAGTGATCAATGTCTGTCAAGGCAGAATTGGTGGGGCATTGAAAGTTGGTGAATTTGAATTCTCAAAAGATCTTTAATTAGGAAGTTCCAGATTCAAGACATCTACTGTAGTTCCATTGATGCTATTGGTAAGCATGGATATTGAATCATTGATATCTTTAACAGAAGTTTTGAGAAGTCTTGGCTTTGTGTAAGGAAATATATAATCTTCCCATGCAGTGGTCTCCAATGGGATTGAACTTTGAAAAGAGATATTCCATTAAGCCAAGGTTGTGAAGCTGACAATAGCACTTTCCCTTTCAATTTCTTGATCAAGCTTTACCACTGAGCTCATGTTCAATTTTACTGTTAGTTGATATGTTTTTGAATGAGCAAATAGGGTGGTTCTAGGAGAAAAAAAAATCGGTTGAGTGGAAGTCAGATGAAAATACTAATAAACTTCCCAAGTATGTTGGTCACTTCCTCTCCCATTTAATGCCTACAAATGAAGGGCAACCTTAAAATTAAAAGTTCAAAGTATTTTTTTGCTCGGCAAAGTTCAAAGTATTTTAATACAGAGTAATCACTGTTTCCTTAAAAGATTATAATCCCAACATTAGACTACCAAATTGGGACAAAGGGAGTACATCATTGTTTTTGTCTTGCTTTCCTAGTATATATGTAATTTGTTGTTTTAGTAAACCTGACATCAATGTTCTAAAAAGCGCTCGGCGCTAGACGAGCGAACGACCATTTTCAAGTTTCGAGACCTATTAATCAGCCATTAATTGCCTTTTAGCAATTAGTTGATTTTTTTTATTTATAATATATTCTGCATCCTCCCTACCATTAATAATCACAGATTTCTTAATTGATGAGATATATCTTCTCTCCCAAAAAATTTTCTAATTCTCTTTGGCTATCGGATACTCAATTTTAACACTTTCGAAGGTTAACCGTTCTCTACATTTCAAATATAGAAACATAGTTAGTGGACTATTCAGTCGGTGAGTGTACTGACTTTTGATATGTTTACTGTTGGGGTGTATATTAGTTTATTTATATTACCACTTAGTGGTGTGCATATTATATATTATACTAGTTAGTGGAGTGTATATTATATATTATATACACTAGTATATAGTGAGATACCAGACGAGAGTGAGAGACAATGAGAGAGAGAGACTTCTGGACCTGGTGAATGCATGAGAATGAGAGAGAGAGAGAGAGAGAGAGAGAGAGAAACATAGAGAGAGAGATATTTAGATACCAGACAAGCGAGAGAGAGATAGAGCAGGAGAATTTACAGCAGTGAGGCAGCGAGCACGACCGGCGATGATAGACGGCAATGAAAGACGACGATGACAGATGGAGAGAGAGAGACCAGACGATCATGTTTTAGGGTTCCGACTGTGTTTTACTCTGGTGTTACTCTGTCATACCAGACGATCGTATATCTTGAAGCCCTTAAACGGGTACTGGTGAGTAAAATTACATAACAAGCCCTTCAACTTCATTACCCCAACAATTACACTCCTTGAATTTTTTAAATTACAGATTTATCCCGTATAATCGCTGAATAGACGCCTAATCACTGATTAACCGATTAATCAACTAATTGCCGACTAGACGCCGATCGGCTAGTTGCCGACTAATCGCCGCCAACTAATCTTCAGTCTGCCTAATTCAAATGACTAAGCATTAATCTGATCGGAGAGGCCATAAATCTGATTAATCGGTGATTAAAACCAATTTTTAGAACACTGCCTGACACAGATTCAACCTGACACTAATGTTCTAAAAGCGCTCGGCGCTAGGCGGGCAAATGACCACCTTCCATTAATCGCCTTTTAGCAATTAGTCAGTTTTTTTATTTATAATATTTTGCATACTCCCTACCATTAGTAATCACAGATTTCCTAGTTTATGTGATATATCTTCTCTCCCAAAAAATTTCCTAGTTCTCTTTGGCTATTGGATACTCAATATTAACACTTCTTTACATTTCAAATATAGAGACATAGTTAGTGGACTATTCAGTTTATTAGTTTATTTATATTATTAGTTAGTGTGTGCATATTATATATTATACTAGTTAGTGGAGTGTATATTATATATTATATACACTAGTATATACTGAGATACCAAATGAGAGTGAGAGACAGTGAGAGAGAGAGAGACTTCTGAACCTAGTGAATGCATAAGAATGATAGAGAGAGATAGTGAGAGAGAGAGAAACATAGAGAGAGATATGAGATACCAGACGAGCAAGCGAGAGAGAGAGAGAGAGAGAGAGAGCTGGAGAATTTACAGCAGTGAGGCGGCGAGGACGACTGGCGATGATAGACAGCAATAAAAGACAGCGATGACAGGCGGAGAGAGAGAGACCAGACGATCATGTTTTAGGGTTCCAATTGTGTTTTACTCTGGTGTTACGCTGAGATACCAGACGATCATATATCTCGAAGCCGTTAAACTGATACTGGTTAGTAAAATACAATAACAAGCCCTTCAACTTCATTACCCCAATAGTTACACTCCTTGAATTTTTGAAATTACAGATTTATCCCGCTTAATCGCCTAATAGACGCCTAATCGCTGATTTGTTTTGAAGGAAATTATTTCTTCACACTTTTGCTTACATTTTGGGTTGGAAAAAATAAATTTGAAGTACAAGCTTGATGTGGACAAGTTATGGTGACTTTAACTTTATAAACTCGATGATGAGTTTCTTCAAGCTGGGAAGGATGATGCAGATTAGATTTCAGAAAAAACTAGCAGTTTATTAGTATTTTATTTAATTTTTAGTATTTTGCTAGGATTTTTAAATTGGGATTACTAATATGGATTGCTTTGTTCTCTTCTATTTTTAAAAAGAATTTTTCAAAAATTTCCCCTAGATTCTCCCTAGATTCCTCCTACTTTCAACATTTCTCTCTCTATCTCTCTCCACTTATTACCCCTACTATTTTTCAATTTTTTTTTAAAACACAAATCAAACAAAGCATTAATTTAGGTTGAGTATGTTTTCTATTTTATGTTTTCTTGTACTACAAGAATTATGGTTGCTTCCTAGTACAGAGTATTTTGTTTCCTTTTTAATTCTAGGGTTGCTACAATTATAAACAATTGTTATGAGCCTTAGGGCAAGAGAATTGTTACTGAATAATGAAAAATGAGATTAATTCTCAAATTTGTTTGTTCAAAAAGAGGGAGTATCTCTGGCTTAAATATTGTTCTTTTTTCTTATTATATATAGATTCGTAAAAAGAGGCTAGGTTCCACCACTTTTGGAGCTTGATGTTTTGAAATATTTTGTGTGAAAAATTGGTTGACACACATAAAATCTCTATAGAGGGAAATAGTTTTAAAGTCCAACTCACCACTATGGGATTGCTTATATTCCTAGTTTCTTCGGATTTTTGATCAAAGAATAATTACGCGGCAAAAAAAAGAACGCAAATGTTTCTTTAATTAGTTTTTCCATGAACGGATCTTTTCCTTTCCTTATCAACATGAGTCTGTTTGAGTAGTTACCACCAAGGAGAAGCCCTCCCTCTAAATCTAGCTAGTAGCCGCAAGAGGGTCGATCCTCCTATGTTTAGAGGCCTCTTTGAAATTCAGGATTTTGTTGATGGTATTCTTCGAGTTCATAAACTCCTTCGGCATCATATCTCCCTTAAATTCAAGTAAGTCAATCTTCATACTGTTTTTCCAGTAACGTGAGTTGCGGGTGTGAGCCACGACCTCCCAATTCTGCCCTCGTTGATGGTGGTAGCCACAAAAAAGGACTGGAAACTTCATCATCAGTAAAACCTTCCTCTGTTGGAGGGTTAGGTCTAATACAACGTGGTGAGATGAGTTTACAACTTCTAAAAATATGATGTGTACCCGGATGTACGATGAGTATTGTTGATGGTGCGCATAATGCAATTCAAGAATTAAACTGGAAGAATAGTTCTGCCTGAGGAAAATGCTTCTGAAGCCAACCCACTATCCATTAATGTAGTTAATGTGATGGATATGGATTAAATTCAATCAAGAGCAAGATGATAAAAAAAAATGCACATTCGATTGCATCCCAGTCAAAGAGCCAAATTCCAAAATTTCCCGTTTGACCGAAAAAAAGAGAGCCAAATACCTTAAAAAAGCCAAGCTCGATCTGGTTTTACTAAGGGCTCATGGGTTTTCCCGGCTGGGTATAGTGACATCCCACCAATCATAAAATGCGACAATCCCACTGTGATTTCTCAGTATTAATTGTGTGCTTGTAGAGAAAATACCTTTAGTCCATATTTATTTGTGATTGTCCTTGTTGCACGTTCTTCTTTTTCAACATGCTTCCGTACATCATAAGGGCATCAACTTATTCTCGATAGGAACTGAACCACAACTTCACTGCACTTAAATCCTTCTACATACAATCGTTAACTGCCCCGATCTGTCATGAATAATCCCGTTCGGACTGGTTGGTTTAGATTGTCTTATGTGACCACTGCCATTATTAAAGTTGTATCTTCAGAACCCAGAATCATTGTGGCCCTATTAATTTGAAAAATAAGAAAAGGGAAAAAAAGAAAAAAGAGGAAAAAGTAGAGGTAATAGTAGAAAGTGTCTAGTTGGACGATTAATCATTGTGGCCCTATTAATTTTAAAAATAAGGAAAAGGAAATGGTTTACTATCAGGTTTTAATTGGGACCCTCCAAGTGGCAGTTCTATTAGTCCCCATGATTAGTCGAAGCACGTATAATTAAGCTGGCCCAGACACTTGAGTTATCATAAAGAGAAATGGTTTACGAATTAATGAAGATGCTTTTTTTTTACTCTTCCATAGCGTTGTTTTGGTGCTTCATCCCAATGTAATGTAGGTCAGATCCGCTTCAATATTAGCTCCAAATTAAAGTATCTTTCGGGTATGGAAGACAACTTCTAGTAATTAATTTTTTGAATTGACAAAAAGGTGTTACTATGAATAGCTTTATTAAAGTAAAAAAGGTGTAGTAAAAGTTCCAGTCCACAGAAAAACCAAATCCGCAACACCATGCACAATATAACTATTTTCAAAAAGCTTTACCCAAAAAAAAAAAACCACTTTTCCAATCCCTTGGGGCAAGTTGTAACAAAAATAATCTAGTGAATTCTTTAGTTCCAGAGCATGAACCTCTTAATTAGTTGGTCTGCCTTTAACCTGAAGGAAAGGAAAATAGTCGAAGTGTATGTAAATTAGCCAAAATTTCTTATTGTCAGCAACTCTTGGGGCCACCTCACCCCACACGGAAACATGTCAAACGGCGACTGCTCTGAAATTATACTGAGAGACAATCCTTTCGCTCCTCTCCAAAGGAATGAGTCCCGGATGCGGCATGGTCCTCCTTAGCCTTCTAATGGGTTTGGGGTCTAGGAGGTGGTGTGTGGGGTGTTCTGATATTTTGATGAGCTAGCTGTATGTGTGTGCTCGTGAGTTGCTGTCGGTAGTGGTGTGATGGCGACTGCTCTGTTTTTTTTTGTGGCGGCGGTGATTAGGTTTGATTGGATTAGGATGTGGTTTTGATTCTTGGGTTTGATTATTATTTCAATTGTGGGCGTTTTGAGGCATTTAGGTGTTTGAGCTTTTGCCGCTAAGGTGTTTGAACCTTGGTCCTCTCTTTTCCAACCTTAGTTGAATTCCTGTCCTCTCCCCCCAACTTGATGTACTATTTGTCAAGTTTTCTTAACAAAATTTTTTGCCTATCAAAAAAAAAAAAGCATGTCAATCGGCTGTAGAAAAGGCTATTGGGATTAGCCCGAGGTGCACGCCAACTGGCCAGGACATAGAGCTTTGCAAAAAATTCGGTGAACCGTGAAACCGGTCTTAACCGATACGATCCGTACCTTTTGGATTTTGTTTGTAGATTAATGGTCTAGACACGGGTTGAAAAATTAGGAAACCGTGACTCGGTGGTCGGTCCTTGTATTTTCATTACGAAATCATGGATTAACCGAATCGGACCATGAGATATTTATTTTATATAAATAATATATACTTCCTCTGTCCCTTATTTAGAGTACAGTATTCCATTTTGGATTGTCCCTTAATAAATGTCCATTTTGTAAAGTTAGTGGATAAAAGTTGGTTCATTGTCTATTTTATCCCTAAAAGTATATTCCATTTTGAAAAGTTAGTGAGTAAAAGTGTAATGATGATGGGTAAGAAAGTAAAGTGGAGGAAAAAGTTGATGTGAAATGTATAATGATGATGTCTTTTTAATAAGTTGGAGTTACGAAGGAAGACAATTAAAAGAGAATAAATTCTTTACACTGCCGGTGTAAACATTTATTTACTCCAAATTAATTGCATTGTGACACGTGTCAAAATAGTGGTCCCAATTAATAAAACATGGCAACGTGGCGTAATGCAATTGATTTGGAGGAAATAAATGTTTATACCGGCAGTGTAAAGAATTTATATACAATAGTAACATTATGTTTTAGTATTATTAAAACTTTTTTTTATACCAATTTTAGTATTTTACCTTCATAATGGAATCATCCTAACCACAATCTGCTCGGTAATTGTTTTCTTTCGCTTTTGAATATGAAATTCTCTCGTTACTTACATGTATACATACATAAATGCATATATGTATGTATGAAATGGAACACAAACATGTATCTTGATATAGTCAATTAGTGTTTCTGTAACCTTCGGTTATTGTTTTTGTTTTGAAACATAATCTTTGGATAAAACTGTAACCGATTCATAAGTCACGGATTGAATTGGAACTGGACAGTAGAACTTTTGGTTCGGACACGGATTTCATTTTGTAAAAACCGTGACTAGCGATTCAGTCCTCAAATTTCTAAAAATCTGATCCAATCCAGACCGTGAACACCGCTCAGAACACCTTGCATTACTAAAAGAAAAATCTGGCCAAAACATTGATCGACATCGAATTTTTATTAATTATGCACGTGACTAGACGCTTTTGATGTCCTCCATGCGTCGACAATCATGCATACGTGTGCACCTACCTCACTTTTTTTTTTTTTTTAAGAAGAGAGCTTGGCTCCTTGCATGATTGGGAAATGCTGTAATGCAACTGGTGAACTACAGCGTGTTGTCTGACACATGGAATGTCAATCTTATCAGTCAAAAGTTGCGATGTATTTTTAAATTATTATTGGTAATAGATTGTTTTTAATGTGGATCATTGATTGATGAAACCGACGATTATGTGCCACTCTATACACGCACTACACAGGAGTGCACTATAGCAAACCACGATGGAAATCGTTGCAGGAGTGTGGAAAAAATACAGTAATGTCAACACACTATCAAGTGTCCACTGGTTTAGATTCCATTCCCAATCCAGGGAACTCAGTGGGAACAGCAATCAGCTGTAAGTCCAAGCATCTCGAGATTGATTGGAATCAAACAATCAGGCACCAAGAGAGAAATTTCTTATAAATTCGTTAGCCCAGATGCGCATGGCGTGCCTTTGACCAAATCGACGAGAAAAATAAATGAGGTGCGCGTTAACTATCCGGACAAAATTGACAGACAACCAAAAACAAAAAAAACCAAGAATCCATGTCACGTGAGTAACGTTTGATGAGCTTGTAACAGAAAGCCGAGCCAAATAATTGACTGAAAAGTAAGGATAGGAATGGCTGAACGTACTGTCTAATGAAACTTTCCACCACAAATGTCCTAGTCGGTGCTCCCCATATGTCCATATATCATGAGTTAAAAACACATTATTTTTCTTTGAGTATACCCCAAATCCACCCAAAAACAAGAGGAAAAAAACCCAAAATAAAAACTGATTCGGAGTGAATTTTTGTTGTATTCCTAGCCCAAAGCACTGACTTAGGGATACTTCCACCCTCTATTTGTTCTTTTGTAAATAAAATTATGGATGAGAGTGTTCAAATCCTCCTAGTAACCTTTCCGGCTCAAGGGCACATCAACCCATCTCTCCAATTCGCCAAGAGCCTCGTGAAAATGGGCATCCACGTCACCCTCTTAACGGCCTTCTCCGCCGTCAACCGCATAACCAAAAGCGCTGATGCTGCGCTACGAGGCATTACCTTTCTCGGCTTCTCCGATGGGTACGATGACGGCTTCAAAGCCGGCATCGATTACGAAGTCTACATGGCTGACGTAAGGAGACGCGGTCTGGAGGCAGTGGCAACAGCCATCACTGCCAGTAGAGACAATGGAAAGCCCATTGTGCATGTGGTCTACACCACCCTTCTCCCTTGGGTAAGCCGGGTCGCGCGTGACCTTCACGTGCCGTCCACTTTCCTTTGGAATCAACCAGCCACTATCTTGGATATTTACTACTATTCCTTCTATGGTTATGGAGATGTACTCAATGAGAGGAAAATATCTGACCCTTCATGGTCAATTGAATTACCGGGATTGCCACGGCTAACTGGCCATGACGTTCCCTCTTTTCTACTAGCTCCAAACGCGTATAAATTTGCACTGCCTTTGTTTAAAGAGCATATAGACACTTTAGATGAAGAAACAAATCTGAAAATACTCGTAAACTCTTTTGATGCGTTGGAATTGGAGGCTCTACAGGCTATTAAGAAGTTAAATTTTGTTGCTATTGGACCACTAATCCCGTCCGCTTTCTTGGACGGGAAAGACCCATCTGACAATTCTTTTGGAGGAGACCTCCTTCAAAAATCAAACGACTATATCGAATGGTTGGATTCAAAGCCAAGAAGATCTGTAATTTATGTGGCATTTGGAAGCAACTCTGCTTTAGCGAAGCAACAAACAGAGGAGATCGCATGCGGCCTACTTGATTGCGGAAGGCCATTTTTGTGGGTGATGAGAAGAAAGGAAAATGGTGAAAAAGAAGAAGAAGAAGAAGAAGAAGATAAGATGAATTCCAAGGAAGAATTGGAGCGACAGGGGATGATAGTGCCGTGGTGTTCTCAAGTGGAGGTTTTGTCACACTCATCCGTGGGTTGTTTTGTGAGTCATTGCGGGTGGAATTCTTCGTTGGAGAGCTTAGTTTTTGGGGTTCCGGTGGTGGCTTTTCCACAATGGACAGACCAACCAACAAATGCCAAGCTTATTGAAGATGTTTGGAAGACTGGGGTTCGATTGACGAAAAATGGTGAAGGAATTGTTGATGGTGGTGAGGTTAAGAGGTGCATTGAAATGGTGATGGGAGGTGGGGACAAAGGGGAGGAAATGAGAAACAATGCTAAGAAGTGGAAGGATTTAGCAAGAGAAGCAACCATGGAAGGTGGATCGTCGGTCAAGAATCTTAAGGCTTTTGTTGATGAGGTTAGAGCTCGTTAGAGCTTGTTTTAGGCTATTCGAACCTCAATCCAGCCCATCCATAAGGGCATCAACTTAGGAATTAATGAACCACAGTTTTGTTGAAAAAACAGTAAGCTTGATTTGGAATGTTTGGAACTATTGTTTTGGAGGCTATGATTGCTTGCAAGTGGAAGGGTAAGTTGTTGAAGAAGGAAAGTCAGATAATCCTGCAAGAAGAGCAAGAATAAAAACGTAGGTATTGAATGTAAGCTTATGTATTTCAATTTGTAATCTTTGCATTTATTGCAAGGTTATCTAATTGTCTGTTTGATTTGCCTATAAAAAAATGTATTCTGATTATGTAAAAGATATGAGTGGAGCAGAAGAGAATCAGATAGATAAAGAGAGAAATAGAAATTTCCTCGTATTTTCAGATTGAGTGAATTCAATATATTGTGAGTGTTTTTGTGCAATTCTCTTGTAAGTTTCATACATTATAAGTGTGTGATCAATACTCCTCCACCCAACAAACAAACTAGCGTTTGTACCTATTTGATACACGGGACCACCGTTATGTGGTACCCCCAAATTTATTTTTCACAACACATGTCATTTGGTGCATAAAGTGAGACCAATGCTATCTTTTCATAAAACATAGAACCGGAAAAAAATATTAAACTATCTTTTTATCATCTAGCGTTGTGCTTGTTCGATGCACAGGAAAAAAAAACAATTTATGCGGGCTCGATATTTTGTAGTGAGAACCACACAAATATGTGGTGGAGAGATAAATTGAGCCACCACATAAAAATGTCATTGGAGCATTAAATTATTTTTACTCAATTCTCCTAAAATCTCTCCCCCTCCCCACGTTCTCTATCTCCACCTTCCCCTTCCCCGTTCTCCTCTCTCTCTCTCTCTCTCTCTCTCTCTCTCTCTCTCTCTCTCTCTCTCTCTCTCTCTCCCAATTTAAACAAATTAAAAAAAAAATCAAAACTCTAGAAAATTAGGGACTGAGGTTTGGAGGATTAGTAGGCCTAACCACATTTCCATAGGATATTGATAGATAGATAGATTGGTATCAAAGCCGTTAGGCTAATCCCGGAAAAATCTCTCTCGAAAAATACCTTCTTGTTCTACTGCTAGTGTAGCCCAGAAATCAATTCACTCAAAAATCCGTTTTTTTTAGTGCTGCCCAGATTTTTTGAGTGCGCCGAAAAAAAAAAGAACTATCTATATTTTCCACCAGAAAAAACAGAAGTGATCAAACTCAGTTTTTCGATTCCATAAACTGAATCGTCTCACGCCGACGAGTTCAGTCCCACCAAGATCGAAGCCGTCCGACTGGAGGTGAAAGCGCAGCTATTCATCTTCCACAAGTCTGGTGAACCAAGCCGAATCATTGAGACGAAGCCGGAGTGGTCACACCCGAAGCCAGACGGCGTGTCTCTGTAGTTCCAGATTGAAGAAGCAATTTATTTCCCCACCAGACAAGTTGTCCTACAGAGCTATTTTACACAAAAGCTGGTCCACCTAAGCTTCAATTGCAGTCCAATCCCTACACTTTTGAAGTTATCTAGTCAAAGTTCAAAAGTTACAAAGATTTCACTTTGACCCCAGCAAACGAGATTCCATTCCTAGTTTCGATGGCCAACGGAAAGTCCCAAGCCCTCATTCCGAAGCTCACCAAGGACAATTACAATCATTGGTCTATCCAGATGAGAGCGCTTCTTGGTGCTCAAGATGTTATGGATGTTGTAGAAGACGGGTACGCCGAACCCGCCTCAAAAGAAGTTGAAATAGCTTTAAAGGATGGGGAGAAGACTACGCTCCGTGCTGAGCGAAAGAAGGATTGCAAAGCCAAGTCCATCATCTATCAAGGACTTGATGAAGTCACATTCAAGATCATCGCTTCCGCTAAAACTTTCAAAGAAATTTGGTAGATGCTGCAGAAGACCTATAGAGGTGCTGACAAAGTAAAGAGGATTCGCCTTCAAACTCTACGAGGTGAATTCAAGTCTTTACTAATGAAATCCTCAGAATCTATTTCTGAGTATTATGCTCGAATTATGGTGGTATCAACAAATGAGGAGAAATGGCGAACCTCTCACTGACACGAGAGTTATAGAAAAGATCTTGCCATCTTTGGATCGCAGATTCAACTTCTTCGTTGCTACGTTAGAAGAACTTAAAGACATTTCAACCGTGTCTATTGAAGAGCTCGTGCATTCGCTGCAAGCCCACGAACAAAAGTTGCATAGAGACGATAATAAAGCCTTAGAACAGGCTCTACAGACGAAGTTATCCCTCAGTGATGGAAGGTACGAGCAAGGGGGGACATCTCAAATGGGACAAGGCTATGGTTTCCATGAAAGAGGCTCTGGAAATTCAAATTCCAAAGGCAGCGGTGGCAAAGGACTCTTCAAAGGAGGGAATCAAAATCATGGTCCAAGAGGAGGTGGTCGAGGACAACAAAACCATGCTCCAAGAGGAGGTGGACGAGGACAACAAAGTCATAATCCAAGAGGAGGAGGACAAGGCAAAAGAGGCGGTTACAATAACCGTTCGAACGTTGACAAAAGGAACGTTCAGTGTTACTGTCATGCCATTGATTTTAAACATAAATATATGGATCATTTCCATAAAAAGACATTCGCATAAGGTAAATAATACCCAAAATGAGTTTCCCACTTGCTTAATTACAAACGAAGTCCCCAAGTTTAGAGAAATACATCCTTGGCACCATGGCTCAAATTAATTTAAGTACAAGTATGAACAAGTCATTAAATTACAAATGGTTTAGTCAAAAGAAATCAAGACGGATTAGTTACAAAATCATCTTTAACAAAAGTAAGTGATTTACAAAGATGATTAAATAATTAGACTTCGCTAGCTTCCAAAAAAGTCTTCCACACTGAGCATTGGATGCAATGCAAGCTACTGCTCAGCACTAGGACCTGAAAAGAAGGATTTTGTTGAGCTATACTAGCCCAGTACGAAATTCTCTACTCAAGTTATATTTAAATGCGATAAAACATGCAACAAGAGTGATTGATTTGCAATAAACGGATAAGAGATACAAGAGGCACCACAATGAACCGAAGGACTATGATTACGGGATTCTATACGTCCTAATGCTATTCTTAACCAATTCATACATCAAGCTAGAAGCAACATTTAAACTCATATCGATCTAATAGACTACAATAACTGTTCAACTATCTAATAACTTTTCGAACGAACGCCGCATCAACTTCCTCAACTCATACCATTCACCATGGAACCTCATTTCATAAAACTTTCCTTTTTGATTTTCAAAACAATTTTAGGGAAAACTCAAGACCACTTTGGGTGGAACTCCGTTGATTCGAGCTTGAATTCCGGATTTCGTTGATTTGTACCCAAATACCGGATCCGTTGATTCGCTCAAGAATACCGGAGGATTTTAGATAAAAATCCTCTTTTCAAAACTCAACTTTCTTCGTTTAATAAAATCTTAATAGAACCAACCTTTCATTCTCTTTTTCGACAACCACAATCCCAAGCAACAAACAATTCAAACATCAACACAAACTTCTAAAGTCAATCAAAATTCTCTTCATCATGCGAGACATTCAACTGCGTTACCACCCCATGCGTCACATTGAATTCTCTCCACCTAGGTTTTTGCATTACCACACCTTGCATTGCAGGACCCTCAATTCAAAATTCACAACTCACGTAAACATAAAAGCATTATCAATCCGTATATAATTAGACATCATTTTCGAAGTTCACATTCGTTCATTTATCATCATGCATTGCATTACGAATTCATAAACACGCCCCATCGTACATTGATAAATACCTTAAGTTCATGATATTTCGGAAAGCCCATCATGAGTCATTCGCCACGCACCGTACTCACAACGACTTCACGACGTACCACCCGCTAGGTTCTAAACGAGAATCTTATAGAACGAGTGCCAAGGAACCTATGGAGCTCAACAAGACAAGGCACGAGGATATGAGTCACAATATTACCCATCGGATCATTAGACAAGTTCATGTCTATCCATAACACTCACCACATTGCCTCTTGTAGCCCACGGTACTCCTATCAACCTTACGGTACATTCTCTACCCAATGACACTTATATCATGCTCTAATGAATGCCAAGAGACAAGATTGTACAACGAATCATTAGGACACAAGCAATCATGCTCGAAAGTGACTTAAACATGTTCTAATTGTATTGGGAGTCATAAAACGGAACAAGAACAACCTTAGGAAAAACCCTCAGATGTTGACAGACTGACACACCTCTATTCAAATGACCATAACTTTCTGTATACTAAGATTCTTAAGGTGATTCTAGTAGCAAATGAAAGCTGACTTCAAGACCTTCGAATTGATATAAAATTTGTATGAAATGGACATCGGACAAAGAAGTTATGGCCGTTTGACGTCAGGCGTGAACCCAGAAAACGAGACAGATTCGTGACCTGATTTCTAAAATCCACCACTTATTCAATTCTCAACGGTTTTGGGTGATTCCAACGGCATTAGAATGGGTTCTAAGTCTACTCTATTTCATATGGAAGAAGCAAAATTTATTTCCCAATTTAAGATGATGAAAAAGCCCCATAAACATTGACCAGTTTTGCAGAATTTCGAAAATGAAAAGAACAACCTCAAACAACGAAGTAAGGCACGATCTAGCTACACAAACACCGCATAAACATATAACAAGAGTAAGAAATCCCTACCACAATGGGTTTTGAGCAAAACCTAAGTGACCCAAGCTTGAAACCACCAAGATCTAGCTCCTTCCAAGTTACAATACGAGACCTAAGTCCAAGCCTGATATCAAGAGGAATAAGTGAGGTTCAATAAGTGATTGAGAGAAGAGAGAGAGAAATTCGACAATGATGGAGTTCTTACCTCTTTGAGTGCAATAACCTTGATTCCGGATGAGATTAGGATGAACAACCCATAGATCTTAAAGATTTTGAGGTGTTTGATGTGCAAATCCAAGGATTTGGGTGAGAGATTGAGGAGAGAAGGGAGATGGGCGATTTTAGGGCTGGGTTCGGGGTGTTGGAGTGAGAAAATAACATAAGGGGTCTATTTATAGGGTTTGAATCGCATGCTGAAAATTCAGAATTTTTGCAGGATGTACCGGGAAACTAAAGTACAGGTACATTGCGGACATATTTGAAATTTTTGTCAACGTTCATCGAATCAAACTCTGATCGCTACCAACACTTCCAAACATCATTTTTAAACCGAAACCTAAAGTTTAACTATCTACCGAACGTCTCATACATAACAACACGTCAATCCGTGCGATCACATCAATCAAATAAACAAAGTAAATCAAAGCACAATTTTACTAAAAATGAGATTATTGCACGGGTCTTCACAATTACAATTGCGAAAAGTATGCCCACTATAGCAACGAGTGCTGGGGAAGACCAACATCAGATCAAGTTGGTGAAACAACCAACTATGCAGACAAGGAGCTATCAGGAGGAGATTCAATGAGTCTCATGGCACACAGCCCAACCGAACAGGATCAAGGTACATGGTTTCTTGATTCTGGAGCCAGTAATTATATGACTGGCTCAAGGTAGCTTTTTACTGAACTTGATGAAAAGGTTCAAGGAAATATTTCTTTTGGTGACCTCTCTAAAGTACCAGTTCGAGAGAGAGGTGATATTATAATTAATCAAAAGGAAGAATGGAGATCATGCCTTCATCTCCAATGTCTACTATGTTCCAGATATGAAGACTAATATTCTTAGTCTTGGCTAGCTGCTGGAAAAAGGCTATCAAATTAGCCTAAATGATATGTAGCTGACGATTGCAGATGCTTGAGGGAAGCTGATAACTCGAGTACAAATGGTAAAGAATAGGATGTTTTTGGTAACTGTTCGTCATGACATGCCAAAGTGCCTCAATGCCATTATCAACGACAAAGATTGGATATGGCATTTCAGATGTGGGCACCTCAACTTTGAAAGCTTGAAGCTGTTGGCAAATAAAAAGATGGTCAATGGCTTACCTCATATTCAATGTCCAAATGAGGTATGCGCGAAAGCTGCATTCTTGGCAAACAACATCTCAATAACTTTGGAAAGCAAGTTGATTGGAGAGCATCCATGTCGCTTGAGCTATTACACACAGATGTCTGTGGTTCGTTGAAGCCAATCTTAAACGGTCAGAACAGATACTTCCTCACGCTCATCGACGACTATACAGGAAGACGTGGGTATACTTTCTGAAATTGAAGTCAGAAGTATTTGAAAAGTTCAAAGAGTGTGAAACTCTTGTTGAGAAAGGAAGCGGCTACCACATCAAGATGTTGCGGTCAGACCATGGAAGAGAGTACACTGGATATCAATTTGAGGGATTCCTTAAGCAACAAGAAATCAGGCACCAGTGCACACCTGACTATACTCCTCTGCTAAACGGTGTAGCTGAGAGGAAGAATTGCACCATTCTCAACATGGCTAGAAGCATTTTGAAAGATAAAGATCGACATGCCTAAGAGATTTTGGGCGGAAGCATTTCAGTGTGCAGTCTATCTACTGAACATGTGTCCTATAAAGAATGTGTAGTCGAAGAAACCACAAGAAGCATGGTCAACTCACAAGCCAGGTATGGGTCATCTCAGAGTGTTTGGTTGTATTGCCTATGCAAAAGTTTCGGAGGCAAACAGAACCAAACTCGAAGACAAAGGAGTTAAGTGTATCCTTGTGGGATATGGTGACAAAATGATGGGACACAAGTTATATAATCCCATCACTCAGAAGGTGATTTTCAGCAGAGATGTCATTTTCGAGGAAAATGAATCCTGGAACTAGGATCAAATAGAAGCTACCAAGAATATGGAGTTAACACTTGAAGATGAAGAACAAATACAAACCAGAGATGTACTTGGGAGACTAGAAGATCAAACAACATCTTCTCGTGGTTTCCCCTCACCATAACGAGGTGAATCAGCCTCACCAGTTGAACAAGAAATTTCAAACATGAGGCCTAGAGGAATTCGGAACTTGAATGATCTGTATCAGAATACAGATCAGATGGTTGCAGATTTTACCATGTTCTGTTTGCAAATCAATTGTGATCCAGTTAGTTTTGAGGAAGCTAACGGAGAAGACAAATGGAGGAAGGCTATGAATGAAGAGATTCAGTCCACAGAGAAGAACAAGACTTGGGAGCTGACCAGCCTCTCAAAAGGTCACAAGGCAATTGGAGTAAAGTGGATCTACAAAGCTAAGAAAAACGCTCAAGGAGAGTTCAAAGATACAAGGAAAGACTTGTAGCGAAAGGCTACAAACATAGAGAGGGCATAGACTATGGTGAAGTGTTTGCCCCTATTGTCAGAATGGAAACGATTAGGCTAATGATCACATTAGCTACTCAGAAGAGATGGAAGATCTACCAGTTGGATGTCAAGACAGCATTCCTGAATGGATTTCTAGAAGAAGAAATCTATATTGAGCAACCACTGGATATGTGAAGAAAGGCCATAAAGACAAAGTATACAAGTTGACGAATGCCATGTACGAGATGAAACAAGCTCCTTGTGCATGGAATACCAAGATTGACAAGAACTTCCATGAAAATGGATTTGAGAAATGTCCATACGAGCACTCACTATACATGAAGCAGGATGCAGATGGATGCATACTTTATGTATGCCTCTATGTTGATGATTTGATCTTCACAGGCTACAATCCAGCCACGTTCGAAGCATTCAAGAAAACGATGCTACAAGAGTTCGAAATGACGAACATCGAACTTATGGCTCACTTCCTAGGCATTGAAGTGACACAAAGTGGAGAAGAATTTTTATCTCCCAAAGCAGGTATGCCACGGAGATACTGAAGAAGTACGGGATGTAGATGTGCAATCCAGTGACGACTCCAGTCGATAGTGGATTGGAACTGAAGAAAAGTGATACTGGGATTGTTGATTCAACCTATTTCAAAAGCTTGGTTGGAAGTCTACGATATCTGACCTTTACTAGGCCAGACATACTCTATGGTGTTAGGCTAGTCAGCCGATACATGGAGACGCCAGATCAGTCACACTTGTTCGCACCAAAGCGGATTCTTCGCTACATCAAAGGGACTCATAGTGATGGACTGTTCTATTAGTCAGGTGGTGGCCTGAATCTTTCCGGCTATTCAAATAGCGATTGGGGAAGAGACTTGGATGAAAGGAAGAGCACAATAGGATTAGTTTTCTTCGTTGGAGATACTGCCTTCACTTGGACATCCAATAAGCAAGCGATCGTGACGTTGTCATCTTATGAAGCTGAGTATGTTGCTACCAACTCAGCTGTTTGTCATGCTATATGGTTAAGGAATGTGCTGAAGCACTTGAGCTTTTTGCATGAATTGCCCACAGAGATCTACGTCGACAACCGCTTTGTAGTTGCGCTTGCAAAGAACCCCGACTCATCACGAAAGAAGCAAGCGCATCAATACCCGCTACCACTTCATTAGAGAGCATGTAAAAGCAAAGGAAGTGGAGTTAGTTTCTTGTAGGACATATGATCAAGTAGCTGATATCTTTACTAAGCCCCTCAAACATGAAGCTTTCATAAAAATGAAGATAATGCTTGGAATGAAGAATTTTTGAGAATCAAGCTTAACGGCCTGTTTGGCTGGGTCCTTAAGACCCCGCATAACCCTTTCCCGGATAAGGAGTCTAGGCCCCACTCTATCTCCTGTGTTTGGGAGAGGAAAAAAGTTCATCCTTTTCTCCTGGATTTGACCGACGCCGGGATTACTACTCCCCCTCCGCCCGGATTTGTAACGACAGGGGTACCCCTATCGTTGGATATGCGGGGTGATATGGGGAAGCCGAATGACTGTTTTGCCCTTAATCTCTCTTCCATCCAAACTGTTGGAGGAATTACGGGCAAATAGAAAACGTACTACGAATAGAGAGAGAGAGAGAGAGAGAGAGAGAGAGAGGAGTGGTACCTCGCAGATATCGTCGGCGTCGGAGAATGAGTAGTGACGATCGGAGCAAGAGACTTGCGGCCGAAGTGGTGATGATCGGCGGCGGCGGTGGCCTGATAGATTACACGAGGTGTTGCAGAGGGATATGGGCGTGGGTGGGTTTGAGGTGTTGTGTGGAGTAGCTCTGTATTTACATACTGTATTTACATAGGGAAATGATTGACTGGATCCAATTACGTGTACTCACTTTAAAAATTACGTATGTGTATATTTATACTCTTTCATGACTTTCCAATTGCATTTTTTAATTTTTTTAAACAAATAATAATTTGTCTAATATATTATGGTTTACTTTTAATTTGTTTCGGGAAAAATTATTAGGGGGGCAATTCAGTCATTTAATATGTAATCTCATCAAATCCACCCACCAAATCCTCCTTCTCAAAAAGACATCCAAACACTAGATTACAAATCCACCCGTCTTAGGAGGTGGGTCCACCCTCATTCTATATCCACCTTCATTACATATCCACCCTCCTTCTATATCCACCCAAAATCAAATCCTTCATCCAAACGGGCCGTAAGGGGGGATGTTGAAAAACTAGTAAGCTTGATTTGGAATGTGTGGAACTATTGTTTTGGAGGCTATGATTGCCTGCAAGTGGAAAGGTAAGTTGCTGAAGAAGGAAAGTCAGATAAGCCTGCAAGAAGAGCAAGAACAAAAACGTGGGTATTGAATTTAAGCTTTCATATTTCAATTTGTGATCTTTGCATTTATTGCAAGGTTATCTACTTGTTTGTTTGATTTGCCTATAAAAGAATGTATTCTGATTGTGTAAAAGATATGAGTGGAATAGAAGAGAATTAGAGAGATAAAGAGAGAAATAGAAATTTTCTTGTATTTTCAGATTGAGCGAGTTCAATATATTCTGAGTGTGTTTGTGCAATTCTCTTGTAAACTTCATACATTATAAGTGTGTGATCAATACTCCTCCACCCAACAAAATTCACTGCAGATGCTTTTTTACCCTTCCCCGAGAAGACGTTCTTGTGTTTGGTCCTAATATATTCTATGTAGTAAGTATTCAGATCGGCTTCCCAGCTATTATGAAGGAATATATAATCAGTATTAGCTTCAAATTAAAATTTTGTAGTGCAGTATAACTCTTTTGGCAAAAGTTGTGACAATATATTTGCTTTCTCATCTATTTTATGGTACAAGTATCTAATAATTGATATAGATATAGTGACAGTTCGTAATGTGTTTTGGAGAACGATTGGGAGATAGATGTTCGACAGTTGTGTTTGGAATCGTAGATTTGATGTGTAGGTTGTTGTGTTTGTGAAGCTTAATTCAGTATATGTTCCGCTTCTCTAAATATTTTGGACAGCGTAACTTGCTATATAACTTCTTTTTCTTTGATCCGCAGTCCATATAACTTGTACTTTCTTAATTCGATTGCATGGTGAAAACTGATATAAGCTATATATGGATGTACCCAATTAGACATTTGGAAAACCACGCAAAGATCTTTTTGTCGTTTGGCCGATTTCTCAACATAGGTCTCACATGAATATGCAAGGTCCATACACATTAGACCACTCCGAACACATCTGCATTAGGATATATATTTGCACACCGATGTCTGTGGCACTACTCATCTGCACTAATATTTTTCCTAACAGGGAAAATCAAGAAGCAAGAACAGATGCAGCAAGCTGTATATATTAACCACACAATCACCACCACTTTTTTTTTTCCAGAACTCGTAGATTAGCCTAAACCCCTTCAAATTTGAAATGATAAATTATCCCCAATTCGTCACAACTAACGTCATGGTCCTTGGCCCTATCCTATCACATGTACACATAAATGAAATCAGGCGTCAGCTATCTGGCTTAATCAAATCAAAGATACCTGTTTCTGTGTTGCAATTGGGTATACCTTTCCCAAATATTATATGGTACAAGTATCAAATCATTTATATAGCTATAGCGACAGTTCATAATATGTATTGGAAACTGATTGGGGGATAGACGTTCGGACTAAGTTGTGTTTGAAATCGTTTGATGTGTAGGTTGAGTTTTTGACCCTGATTCACATGATTTCAGCTAGGGGCATGTAGAATCTCTCTTTCTTTCCTCTTATGAGTAAGTAGCTTCCCTCTTCTTTGAGTAAGTAGCCCCCTGCTTTTGCCTTTTCTCTGTTTGTAGAGAAGCAAGGGACGTGATGGGTGGAAACAGGTGAACGGTTGCCAAAAAGAAAAACAGCTGGAAGTCCGAGGACCTTTAGTAGTGTACTCTACCCGTGAACCAGTAGCCTTCGCAAGCAAGACTGCCCTTGTCACTTTCCTTTCTCCATTCCGCCTCCTTTGCTTTGTTCCAGTAGAGTCCAAGGCAAAGCAAAAGTGGTTCGTATGCCTTACTTTATCTACTTGACGAAAGGGAACGCACTTTGTTTCCGGGTTTATGGATTGGATTCAGTTAGCGTCATGACATAATCAAAAGGAAGGAGTGATCCTTTGGGGTTTGCATCATTGACTATTTTGGGTAGCGCTGCTAAAATTGAGGCGGGGTTACGTCAGTATTGATGATTTAAACCCCAGGTTAGCTATACGCAGCAGCCGATGCACTCTATGATCTCTTGTTTCCATACATGGTGAAAACAGGCATGACGTTAATGTACTTGACTAGACATTTGCAAAAACCATTGATGCAGCGCCTTATGAACTACGGAATAAGTGCGCAACAAAGATAAACACAAACTATAAAGTTAGAGAAAACGCTCTCTAGACTCTTTTATTTTCAATAATAATCAACCACTAACTAGCCCAGAAGGCTTACAACTCATTAAATAGTAGAAAAAACCGTAACCCTAATTGATTCGCCCCAAACTGGAAACCGAATCAATTAAAGACGAAAATTACCAGAAACGGAAAAATTCAGAAAAATAGCAAACTGAAAAATATAGGAAATTCTAAGATTTCTACCCAAAGAACTGCCTAATTTGGATTCTCCTTGCACAAGTTATAAGCAAATCAAATCTTTCCTTAAACGGCAAATTTAGACTTTTGGAAGCCTAAACGGCTGAAAACGGCTAAAATCCACACGGCACATAGCTATAGGCAATGTGTCCAGACCGTTGGGCCGTTTCGGATCGAACCCAAGTGAACCCAAAGCCAAATCCCTCGGTCAGTTATTTACGAAAAACCGGCTAGTAGAAATCAATCTTGGAATGTTTGCGGTAGTACTCTTCCGCTATGGCATCTGCATCAACCATGTACTTATCTTTGTGTCCATCCTTCTTTGTTACTTTTCTTCATTCTTCTTTGTGCATTGTGTGTTTATTGGTTTGGCCGACTTCATCATAGGTCTCACATGCATAAATTTGTGGGGTCCATATGCATCAACCAATTCCAAACACATCTGTATTAGAATATGTATTTTTTGCACTTGTGTCCGTAACATTTCTCGTCTGCACTAATATTTTTCCTATCTAACTGGGGATATCATTAGGCAAGAATCGAACCAACTAAGTTGTATAACCACTTCAACAATCACAACCACCTTTTTTCACAACTTGTAAATTAGCCTAGCTATGCCCCTTCAAATTCTAAAAGATCAATCATCCGTAATTCGTCACCACTGACGTCATGGACCCTGGCCCTATCATTTTCATGCCCACATAAATCAGGCCTCAGCTTTCAAACTTATGAAACAAGTTGTTTTGCTTTGCCTGTAACATCCATAAGTCCCCAAGAAGAAGAAGAAGAAATGGACGATTGTGTTCGCTCCTGCTGGTACTGTTCCCTGGCCAAGGGCACATAAATCCCAGCCTCCAATTCGCCAGGCGCCTCATCAAGATGGGCGTCAACGTCACTTTCGTAACCGCTTTTTCCGCACTCAATCGTGTGGCGAAAGCTGTCGCCCATACTCCACCGGGCTTGACCTTTTCCGGCTTCTATGACGGCTACGATGACGGCAATGCTCACTTGTGGAGCAACCACGGTGAGGCTGACCGCTACATGAAGGAGGTAAAGATTCGGGGGTCGGTGGCCATAGCAGAACTCCTCAAATCAGCGGCCGAAAGAGGCCAGCCTTTCCTTCTTGTGGTCTACACCACAATTATGGCTTGGGTAGGCCAAGTTGCTCATGCCCTTCGGGTGCCTTCCATTCTCCTTTGGCTTCAGCCAGCAACCATCTTGGGTTTTTACTACTACTACTTCAATGGCTATGGAGAGTCCATTGGGAAGAATGCGAACGACCCCTCGTGGTCTGTCAAATTACCGGGACTACTGATGCTCACACGCCGCGAGCTTCCTTCTTTTTTGCTTGCTTCGAGCACTTCTAATTTCGCTCTTCCACTAATTAACGCGCATTTTGACGTACTCGATACGGAACGAATCCTAAAGTACTCATAAACTCCTTCGATGCTTTGGAGTCTGGAGCTCTAAGAGCGACCGTGAGGTTAAACTTTGTTGCTATTGGGCCGTTAATCCCGTCGGCTTTCTTGGATGGAGAGGATCCGTCTGACACTTCTTCCGGAGGAGATCTATTTCAACGTTCAGAAGACTATATTGTATGGTTGAATTCAAAGCCTAGTGAATCTGTTATTTACGTAGCATTTGGCAGCTATGCTTCTATAACGAAGCGACAAATGGAGGAGATTGAGCGCGGGCTGCTGGAATGCGGAAGACCTTTCTTGTGGGTGGTAAGAGCAACGGAAGACGGGAAGTTGAGTCGCAAAGAGAAACTGAATCAACAAGGGATGGTAGTGCCGTGGTGCTCTCAGGTGGAAGTGTTGTCACACCCGTCGGTACGGTGTTTCGTGACTCATTGCGGATGGAACTCATCGTTGGAGAGTTTGATTTCTGGGGTTCCGGTGGTGGCTTTTCCACAATGGGCCGACCAAGCGACAAACGGAAAATTTATTGAGGATGTTTGGAAACAGGGAAACGAGTGAAAACAAATGGGAAGGGATTGTGGAGAGTGGTGAGATTAAAGAGTGCATAGAATTGGTGATGATAGGAGAGGAAATGAGAAGCAATGCTAAAAAGTGGAAGGATATGGGAAGGGAAGTTGGAAAGGAAGGTGGATCATCGGACAAGAATCTTAGAACTTTTGTTGAGGAGGTTAGGGCTAGTTTGGTGAAGTGAACAATGTTCTATGGAAATGGTCTAAAATAAAAGGAAAATGATTTGTTGCTCCTGTAAAGAACCTCCGCCGTGATTAAGTTTTTCTTTTAATCAATAACCAAACCAAACTGAGCCTTATCTCTTAAACAATAAGATGTACTGCAAATTGTTTTACTCTTCCCATTCTCCCAATTTTAACCCATTGTTGTTGTTCTTTTATCTGCAAATAGTATAATTATTGAGCAACGTTGCTGATCATGTAGAATTCCAACCAACAAGAGACAATAGCCCATGACGTCCGTGCATGTGAGCATATTCTGGTCATGGTAATCAAACACATAAAACAATGGACCACACACAACTGCCTTTTTGGTGCTTGCATTGAGCAAAATTCACTAGATTTTATCCCACCTCACTCGTCTTAGTCATAGCAAATTGATTTTAGATTGAAATCCTAAAAAATATCTAAGATCTGTACTATTTTACAAGATAACATGCAAGGCAATTGGTTAATTAGTGTAATATTTTTAGAAAAAGATTTTCCCTACGAATTAGGTATGTTGAGTTTTAAGAAACCATCTCCAAACCTACTTTGAAGCGCAAGCGATGACTAACCTCGAACCAGACCAGTTATGGGGAAAAGATCATAGGAGAGCAATTCAAATCTCTGTGTTATAGAATTTTATCTTTACCAATTAAGCTATTCTCAACAGTCATGGTCTCATTTCAAATTGACTTTTATAAGTGCCATCGTGGTTGATTAAAACCTAGCCATCATATCCAGACATTTATCGATATCGATTTAATTTTGGTGCTAAAGTTGTTTTTTGATTTGTTACAGAGTACCCTGTTTTGGAAATGCTACTCTAGCTGTATGACAATTTTTGACTTTGCACATCAGACCATTGGATCTGTCGTACTTCCATTGAGATCTGAATTACATAATCCTTCAAGAGATCTTCAATACAAAATGGTGATGTTGCAACAAATGATTTTGCAATTGAACAATGCTAGGAACACAACTTTAATAAATTACCTTTTCCGAGCAAAAAAAAGAGAAGAATTACCGGTTCTGAGTTTTAAATCATGATAGCTACTTCAATCATTTGAAATGTCATGTGCAAATGTATTTTTCAAGGTATATACTTTCATACATACAGAACTAACACGATATGTACCCGTATGAGTTTGCAAGACAACCAGAATGAGACATTTTGCATCGACTTATAGTATTAGTTAGTTCGAAAAAATTAAAAAGCTTACACATGAAAGTGCTCACGGGCAGAGGTATATGTTAATTAATGGGTCTGCGGGAACGTGAGCCCTTCCCAAGAAAATTATAATGTTTTCTTACGCACAATTTGAATAAATTCAAATCATGGCTAGCTGCGTTACTAAAAGTACTAATTCATTTAATTTTTTGCATTGGAGGAAATTATAGAACGGGATGTTGACATTTTAAACTTTCTAATTCACTTCCCTTCGTGTTCCTTGCTTTGGATTGCAAAGAATTAGTTTCTCCCCATCAAATTCATCTTCTACTTCTTGTGGTTGTCTTGCCTTTACGACGAACTGGCAACCCCAGCACTTCAATTGCTTCCCCCTATTGTTAATCTGCTGTTTTTTTTTTTTTTGGGATGTAATGTTGGTAGTGAGGAATCTAAAGATAAACGTGAAGGGGAATTTGATTTTCCCATTTATAGCGGCGAAACATTGCAAAGAAGGATTGAAGGGGTGATTATGGGGAGCCGTTGGTCGCTTGTTACAGTTGTCAGGAAAATGGTGCGTCGTTCAAGTTGTATCATTTTGGTTGGAGCCGTTGTATTGTGTGAGAAGAGGTATAGGATAGGACTGATATTATTTGTAAGTGCTTGGAGCATTTGTGGAAAGCAAAAATGAGAAAATACCTTCATACATATTTAAAAGAAGTAATATTATAGATTTATGTATGTTCAATGGAAGAGTTACGTTATTGTTTGTTTATTTATTTTTTCCCTTTCTTTATTTGTTTCGTGTACATTTATTTATTTTGATGTTTCTCAATCCATGAGAGGAACGTCATGATGACCTTTGTACAAAACAAGTAATAAATTAATTTTAGCGACGGCTCATAATATGCATCACGACAATAAATTAATTTTAGCGACGGCTCATGGAACACATCATCAAGTAATTAACTCTTCACCTACTTTCAATGCCTACCATTAAAGTTTTGATACATTAAAACTTCTTAAAATACGTATGCATTTTTGCTTGCGCTAGCAGCCAATGCGAATCTGAGGTTGAGTTCCGTTAAGCTTCTTCGGCTTTTTCTGTTTTAATTATAATTCAATTTTTTTAGTGTTTGTTAGTTTTGCGCCTCATTTTTTGAATTTTTTGATTCGTCGCATCAAGATGAATCGAAAAAGTAAAAAATTATTACTTTTATCAAAATATCTTTTAAAATATTTGGGTAAATGTCATAATATTTTTTTTTGTGATTCGGCTTGACGAAACGAATTGGAAAACCAAAAAAGTGAGGTGAAAAACTAACAAACGCGAAAAAAATTTGTATTGAATGGGTATGAGGGGCCCAATATGGGTTGCACGCATGAGTGACTCGACTATATGTACTGCATGGGCATGTGGGGCCCCATATGGTTCGCACACAATCCGAGCAATTCATTAATGTCAAAATAAATTTTTGAATTATTTTATCAAATCAGCTCAATCAGAGAAATGAAAGTACTAGATCCAATTTTTTGGAACTTCGTAAACATGCCTCTTCTAATTTTCGGTTATGCCTTTTGTGGTTTCGGCTATGGTGTCTACCCTTATGGCGTCTCCGTTATGCCTCTTGTAGTTTTCGGTTATGCCTTTTGAGACTTCGATTATGTCTCTTGTGATTTTCGGTTATGTCATGTTTGATTCCATGTTATGCCACGACAAACTTCAAAAGTCAGTTCAACACTCAAACTTTTGTTTTTGTTTTTTTATCAGCAATTCGGCACTCAAACTCTTGTCTTTATAGCTGCACATCAACACTCAAACTAGGGAAATGCTACGGTGTCTATCCGTCATTTGGGGACACCGTAACTTTTGATATAACAAAACCATTATGAGTATAATCAAAACCCATTACAAGTATAACAAAACCATAACAAGGCATAACTTGTTTGTTTGGATATTTCTTAGTTATGCCTTTTTTGGTCTCTGCTATCCTTGTAACGAGTTTTAGTTTTGTTCATAATGATGAAGTTATGCCAAAAATTATGGTGTCCCCAAATTGACCGGGGACACCATAGCATCATCCCTCAAACTCATAACCATATCTTCCATAAACTTGTACATATCTGAAACCCTTCCGAGTGATTGAAAACAGTAATCCCCAATTCACTTTTAAAATCT
Organism: Rhododendron simsii; assembly: GCA_014282245.1. Taxonomy (NCBI): domain Eukaryota; kingdom Viridiplantae; phylum Streptophyta; class Magnoliopsida; order Ericales; family Ericaceae; genus Rhododendron; species Rhododendron simsii. Next base: position 10,347,868 of record CM024954.1, read on the forward strand.
CACACAAATAATCTGAGAGCTTCAGTAACGATAAAACAAATTTTCTAAATTATTTTAAAAAATTAACTCAATCTGATAAATAGAAGTACTTGATCTACTTTTCCGAAGTTTCATTAACTAGGTGATATCAGTGTCGTTCCAACAGACTACAAAGCCTCTTCGACACTCAAATTTTTTATTTTTTTATCTGCTCTTGAGCACTCAAATCTCGTTTTTTGAGCTGCGCTTCAACACTCAAACTCATAACCATATCATGAAACCCTTCAGGGTGATTAAAAACAGTACTACTACCCAATTCGCACCACAAACGTCATATCCCCTGGCCTTATACTTTACATGTGCATTATAAAATCGCAGCAATGCACACTAGTACTAAATCCCCAAACTCCAGTACCCAAAAAAGAAAAAGAAATGGATGACTGTGTTCGACTCCTGCTGGTAACGTTTCCAATCCAAGGCCAGATCAATCCCAGCCTCCAATTTGCCATGCGCCTTGTCAAGATGGGCGTCAGCGTTCCATTCGTAACCGCCTTTTCCGCGCTCAATCGCATAACCAAATCTTCCTCCGCTGCTCCACAAGGCTTGACCTTTTCCGGATTCTCTGACGGCTATGATGACGGGTCAAAACTCGGAGATCCCGTGGGGATTGAGGTACAGAATAGCGGGTCAAAAGCCGTGGCGGAACTCATCAAATCAGAAGCCGAACGAGGCCGGCCTTTTGTTCATGTGGTCTACACCTCATTTCTGCCTTGGGCAGGCCGAGTTGCTCGCGCCCTTCACGTGCCATCCACTTTCCTTTGGATTCAACCAGCCACCATCCTGGCTATATTCTACTATTACTTCAATGGTTATCGAGATGCCATCCGGAACAGTAAGAGTAACCCCACATAGGCAGTGGAATTACCGGGACTGCCGTTGTTCACTGGCAATGACCTTCCCTCTTTCCTGGTTGATTCAAGGGCTTTTGGTTGGGGCCCTCTCCCATTACTGGAAGAGCACGTAGGTATACTTGATGGCGAAACAAATCCCAAAGTACTTGTGAACACCTTTGATGCTTTGGAGTCTGGGGCCCTGAGAGCAGTCGAGAAGCTAAACTTGGTTGCTGTTGGGCCGTTGATCCCGTCGGCTTTCTTGGATGGAAAGGATCCGTCTGACACTTCTATCGGAGGAGATCTGTTTCAATATTCAAAAGCCTATATTGAATGGCTGAATACAAACTGCAGCGAATCTGTAATTTACATAGCTTTTGGAAGCATTTCTGCTGTAGCGAAGCAACAACTGGAGGAGATTGCACACGGGTTGCTTGAATGTGGAAGGCCGTTTTTATGGGTGGTAAGAGCATCGGAAGATGAGAAGCTAAGTTGTAAAGAGCAATTGGAAAAACAAGGGATGATAGTGCCGTGGTGTTCTCAAGTGGAGGTTTTGTCACATCACACCCGTCGGTTGGGTGTTTCATGTCTCATTGCGGGTGGAATTCTTCTTTGGAGAGCTTGGTTTCCGGAGTTCTGGTGGTGGCTTTTCCACGAGCATTAGACCAAGTGACAAACGGAAAACTTAATGAGGCTGTTTGGAAGACAGGGATAAGAGTGAGGATAAATGGGGAAGGAATTGTTGACAGCAGTGAGATTAAGAAGTGCATAGAAGTGGTGATGGGAGGAGATGAAATGAGAAGCAATGCTAAAAAGTGGAAGGATTTGGGAAGGAAAGCCGGAGAGCAAGGTGGATCATCGGACAAAAATCTTAAAATTTTTGCTGAGGAGATCCAGGCTAGTTTGGTTGAATAAGCAATGTTTTTTTGATTAGCTTTGTACAACATTGCTTATTCTACCAAACTAGCCCAGATCACCTTAGCAAAAGTTTTATGATTTCTCTCCAGCTTTCCGAAGAATAAGCAATGCTGTACAAAGCTAATCGAAAAATAAATAAAGCTGTAAGATTTCTAGAGTCATCCTTGTCCGGAAAACACCAACCAGAACTAAAATCCCTTTAAAAATGAATAGTGCTTGGCAGGAAAATGTGAACAACTGAAAGCAGAAAATTAATAAGAAGTTTGCTACAAATGTCTTCTCCAAAGTCTTTTAATTCGACATGTGAAGGCAAATTTTGTCGAACAAATTTGGAGCGTATTTTTTTTTGGCTGTTTCTCTTAAGAGTATCTATTGGCTTCCAAGAGAGTGCATCAGAGCAACAAGAACAGGCGCATGACGAAGAAAGATAACCGTTTTCTCTGCGACCAAACACAAAGCTCCGGCAACTCCAGCGAAGAAAGTTCAGCAATGGTCGGCCATCTCAACGACTTCGGCAGCAGTCGGCCAACCATGACGAGGTTCAGTAGCTCCAACCAACTTGCTTCAAATGCATAGAAACCTCTATTGTTTTTGAGAGTCGATAGCCCTTCAAATGCATCAATTTTGAATTACAATAAGTCGTTGGGACCAATTTTATAGCAAGTTGTACTTTTATCAGTGTTCATCTATCTTATGATTAACACCGTAATTCAATTATTTCTTTCGATAAGCAAATAGAAAAAAGCAACTTGCATATGATCCAATTTGCGCCTCCACTAATTAAATATCCTGACTCCAATACTTATCTCAATCCACGGCGCCCAAATCTATTCTAGCAACTTTAATCATTCAACATTTCACGTGTAAAGTTATTATGCAAGATCGATGTTGGTCCAAAAATGAAAAACTTTAAAATAACAATTTAGTTACACTAGTTCAGTGGTGGGGAAAGACATTGGTGTACACTCTCCTATTAAGAGCTTGTTTGTTTGGTGGCAGTGTTGTGGACAATCTGGAGAATGAGAAATGATTTGGGCCCGGGCCTTCAAGTAAAAAAACCAAATGGGAGGAGGTGGGGGATCAAGTGAGCAAATTTAAGGTTGCTTGTTTTTCTTTTGCTCTGTGAAAGAAATTTTATTAATCTTTAAAAATGATACAAAGATTAAAGGGATCAAGAGCAAGCGAAAACTACCTGAGACCCAAAGAAAAATGTTGGCAAGAAATCAACAAAGAAAAAAAACCCTCGAAAAATGCTCTGGGAGTAAAGCATGTATCGAAATAGACAGAGTATTTGTTTTCCCCAACCAACGATTTTGTGGTACAAGCATTTGTTTGGAATCTGCCCCGGTCTGATGTGCTATTTGACTGATACTTAAGACTAGGATTTCGGATTCTCTTAGAACAAGGGCGCTACAGCAAAATTTGTTTTCCAGTAATGGCAAGATCGAATTAGCGAAATACTTCTTAAACAGCCACACTAAAGGAAAAACAACAGCCACCACGTACATAGATGTGACCGACAAAAGACTACAAACTGAAGCCAGCCACCCAGCCCCTACAGCAAAAAAGGGAAAACAGCAACAAACAACCACAGCAACAACAAACTAAACCCCAATACCAACAACAACAACAGCAACCGAAAACTAAATCCCAGCAAAAGCTACAGCAAACCTAAACAAAGTCCTAGCAACCGCAGCAAAACATACAAAGCAAGTTAACATCATAAAAAATAGCAAAAATAGCAGATGAATACCCAAAAAGAACAGAAGAAACAGAATCAAAATTCCACTGAAATGGAGACACCTTCCTCCAAATCATCAAAGCCATCAACAATGCCATCAAGTTCCTTATCCGAAATCTCACCTTCCTCCATCTTAATATATTTTTTAATTAATATTATCTCTCTCCCCGCCATAATATTTAACGCCAGGAGTAGCGCCTATATCCACAAACTTACGAGCTTGCTTAATTAAGGAGTTTCTATTGCAGATGTCATAAGATGAAAGAGAAGAAAATGGAACATTCTAATATTTCTTTAACATCTAAGCTTCCTTTAACCCAAACTCGGAGAGAGATTTCTTCTTTCTACTCTACTTTTCAATCTATTCAACCTCCTTTCCAATTTTCCAATAGCTTAATAAATAGATCTCTCTCCCAAAATATATATTTTACAAGCTCATCGCTCCTATCCTTCACAATGCTCCTCAAAAGAAGCGTAGGGCTAGTGGGGTGAAAAAGAATAAGGCTGTGTCTACAGGGATAATACCAGTGATATCTCATCCAACCATTTGCCTAGTGTGTGGGCTCTGGTCGCATACGATTGACAAGGTAGTATGGGAGTGACAACATAGTTGAATGCTCACTCCTCGTTATGATGCCATGTCTCGTTATACACGAATTCAAAGATTAATAAATTATCAAAAAAAAAAAAAAAAACAGATAGGTATACCTTTCTCAACTAATTCAGTAAATTGTGGTACAAGTTTCAAATCATTTATATAGCTATACCTCGATAGTTCAATAAAATATGCATCACACAATGAAGATTTTCCTATCTAACAAGGAGGAAAATCGAAATGGTGATGTAGCAAGAAATTATGATTTTGCAATTGAACAATGCTATAGATTTTCAATGTTGTTACAACTACGCATACTTTGTACTCTCTCCCTCCATAATTTTAGTTTATTAACTATGAACTATCGTGAGCTTTTTTAGATTAAAAAATCGAGTATAACTGTGCATTATATTGCAAACATTTTCGCATCGACTTAAAAAGCTAATTAATTTGAAAAATTCAAAAGCTTACACACTGAAATGCTCATGGGTGCAGGTATATGTTAATTGGTTTGCGAACCCCCCTGCCCCTCCCAAAAAAATTATACTAATATTTTCATACAACTTATTCTCACACTCAAACAAAATCCATAAAATTTGAGTGAATACAAATCATGGCTCCGTCACTAAAAGTGCTTCATTTACCGTGTGGAAAATAATATAATTTTTGTGCGGTGAATTAAATTATAGGACGGGAGACATTTACTCAAACTTTCTCATCGTATAATATCGTATCATAATTAAGGAAACCACCTCACGTGCACCCCAGATGCACGTGGAGGTATGAATTGATGAGATGAGGCAATTGACTGGGCGACGGAGACTTAACCACGCGAGGTGAGTCCACCCAAGACTTAGCTCTAATACCATGTTAGAATTTCTAGAAGGGTTTCTGTTGGTCCAAAAGCAACCCAAGAGGGGGGGTGAATTGGGTATCTCAATTAAAACGCGGAATTAAAAGCTAATTGCAAGATAAAAATAAAGCAAGCCAAATTGCCCCAAGTAAGATTCAAAGATTATCAAATTACGCAAGCAATATAAATATGCAAAGCGAAAATAAAGAGAGTAGGGAAGAGAGAATCGAACGTAAGGATTTATAGTGGTTCGGTCCGCAACTTCACGGCCTAGTCCACTCCCCAAGTGTCCAACTTGGGATTTGCTGCACTATCTCCAATAGTTACAATCTTCTAGCTTCGCGGGTGCTAGACAACCTTTACAACGAGCAATCTATCCCCAATCACTCCGACTAATTTTGACTCCGGTGCTAGTCACACCTAACCCAACTAGTTTTGACTCCGGTGCTAGTAACACCTAACTCCAAGTGGTTTTCTCTCCAAAACCACTCACAAAAAGATTAACTCTCACAAGAGTATGAATAAGGGTGTACAATCCCTTTTACAATTTTTGGCTCAAGAACAACACTCAAACTAATATTCAAGATGTAAGCACAGAGTTGACAGATAAAGAATGGTAAATGCTGATTTTGTTCTTCTTGCTTTTCTGTCCCCCTTCTTCTTTTCTTTTTGATTCTATTTATGCTTGGAGTGACGAGATAATTGAAGGCAGCTCTACTAGCCGTTGGAGCAATTTGTGTAGCCAATAAATCTTGCTCTGAATTGTTTCCTTCTTCAACTTTGAAACCAATATACCAATTCTCCATCTAGTACTAGCCGTTAGTATATATTCCAGTAGCCAATCAATTCTTTGATTTCCTTTTCTTTGCCACTAATTAATCTGCAAGTCATGTAATATGGGAATTTCCATTACCCGTTGGAGTTAAATCTCACAAATCGTGCAACCAATAATTCCTTTCATTTGAAGCATTCTCTAGCCAATAAAGTTAGGAGAAGATTTGTCCTTAATCTTCCTCCTTTCAATTTCTCTTGACTATTGAGATAGTGATTTGGTGTAGCAATGTGTCCATGTGTACTTCAACCAAATCCTACAAAATAAACATTAACTCAAATGAGTACCAAATATCACAATATTAATTATATTTCTTCTTCAATAAAATATATTTTGTTATCATCAAAATCAACAAGGTATTCATAGAAACATTTGCCCTAACAATCTCCCCCTTTTTGATGATGACAAACCATTAATGATTTTATTCAAATAAGTTCAGAAATATAATTATAACAAAGGAATAAAGATACTCCCCCTGAATTTATGTATCCTTTGCTTGAGCTTTTTTTCTTCCCCTTTAGCTTTCACAATATTTCTCCCCCTTTGTCATCAACAAAAAGAGCGTGGGAAGAGTCGGTAGGATCCTGTCCTTTTAGCTTTCATAATATTTCTCCCCCTTTGTCATCAATAGAAAAATAGGAAAATCCGTAGTCAAGATACTCCACAGAGCTCAGCATTTTGCGAAAAGTTTGAAACTCCCTTCAACTTTGCAGTTTCGGAATTGCAGCGTAGATCAAACCAATAAATTGTACGTGTCAATCCACATCTTTTAAGCCATCTTTGTAGTACTACAACTTCAAGCTTCACAAACAATTTGTAAGCTGTCTCCCTCTTGAAAAACTCATTAGCTATATAAGCACATTAACAATATTTAATAAACTTAAGGAGGATTAATCACCATATGTTATCGTTGAGCCTTATCCATTTGAAAACAAATTCATTTGGAAAAAGATGTTTTCACATAAGCTTTACGAGGAAAAAAAAACTTTTCAATAAGCAAGAGTAAATAAACAGTAGGTAACTCATTAAAATCAATACCTTCAAATCGATCATAGAACCTTGGGCAACTAAAATTCTCAATTAATAATCATACCATGCGATTCTGAGTTGACTCTATCAGTCCATTGAGCTTATTCCACTGTAGTGACTCACCTTTCTCGCTGTTTGAAAACCATCTTTAAACATATACCTTTGAGCACACAAAATCTACAAAAAAATCATATGTAGTTCTTTGGTACCCACAATTGCTTGGGTCCATGAAGGTTAGTAACAGAATGCTTAGGAACCCATATCTTTTTCGTTCCAACACTAATATTTTTACTAATAGGACAAGAATATGATAAATGACCATTCATTCCACAATAGTTGCAAGAAGTGTAAGAATGACTAGAAGAAGTTGATTTTACGAAGAAATTTCGATAAAACTTTTGCTTTTTGGTGGGATTAAAGCCAATGCCCGCTTTGTCAAAAACACATCTTTGTTTTCCAAGAAGTATATCCAAATTTTCTTTTCCTTGAACAAACTTAGAAAGGGATGTTTTCAAATCCTCTACTTCTTTTATTAAAGCATCATTTTCAAGTCTCAAATTGTTTTCAGGTATTAACTCATTTACAGTTTCTTTTAAAGAAGAGACTTGTTCAATTTTTTCTTTCAAACAATCATTCTCATTTTTCAAAAATTCATTTTCAGCTAAGAGGGAAAAATTAGTCTTTTTGAGAGACTTATATTTGGAATTCAAATTCTTAAACTTGGAATGCAATTCTTCAAAAGCATCTAACAGTTCATCATAAGTAAATTGCTCATCAAAATCATCACTAGAGTTTACCTCTTCCTCACCATGTGCCATCAAGCATAGGTTAGCAACTTCTTGGTCACTATTTTCTTCGGAACTACTCAGATCAATTTCTCTCAATGCTGCAAGCATTGCTCTTCGTTTTGCCTTCTTCATTGAGCTCTTGATTTCAGGACATTGTGATTTCAAATGGCCCGGCTTCTTACACTCGTAGCATATGATGTCTTTTTTCTTGCTATTTTCTCCTTTGGAACCATCTTTTTCAAAAATTCTTTTTGCCCTTCTCATTTTTCTTGTCATGGACTTTTTGAGTTTTCTTGTGATTACCGCTAGATCTTCATCACCGCTTGATTCGGAGTCATCTTCGCTTTCACTTGATGTACTTGAAGTAGAAATCTTAAAAGCAAGGTCCTTTTTCTTACGGCTTGTATTATCCTCCAAGTTCATCGTGATTTCATGAGTCATAAGAGAACCCAAAAGCTCATCCAAACTGTAATTTGTGAGGTCTTGTTTGGCCTCAATTATTGCCGTCACTTTTGGCTCCCATTGCTTTGGTAGTGACCTAAGAATCTTTCTCACAAGATCAACATTAGAGTAAGACTTTCCAAGAGATTTCAAGCCATTAATAATATCGGTAAAGCGTGTAAACATGTCAGAGATGGATTCATCAGGCTGCATTTTAAACAATTCATACTTATGAACAAGCATGTCAATTTTTGATTCTTTGACCTGACTAGTACCCTCATGCGTAACTTCTAACTTATCCCAAATTTCTTTTGCCGATTCACATGCAGAAACTCTATTAAACTCGTTAGGATCTAAAGCACAATACAAAAGATTCATAGCCTTAGCATTCAATTCAATTCCGGTAATATCATTCGCATTCCATTCTTTTTCTTCTTTAGGCACTACTACTCCATTAATGATTTTGGTAGGATGGTGCGGTCCATCAACAATAACTTTCCACAACTTGTAGTCAGTTTGAATATAAATGCTCATTCTAGCGTTCCAATAATTATAGTTAGACCCGCTAAATAAAGGAGGTCTATTGCTCGATTGGCCCTCGGGAAGAAAGGTGCCATAAGGGGTTGCCATGGATCGATCTAACCTTAAGACGATTAAGTCAAAAATAACTAGAGCCTTGCTCTGATACCAATTGTTGGTCCAAAAGCAACCCAAGAGGGGGGGTGAATTGGGTATCTCAATTAAAACGCGGAATTACAAGCTAATTGCAAGATAAAAATAAAGCAAGCCAAATTGCCCCAAGTAAGATTCAAAGATTATCAAATTACGCAAGCAATATAAATATGCAAAGCGAAAATAAAGAGAGTAGGGAAGAGAGAATCGAACGCAAGGATTTATAGTGGTTCGGTCCGCAACTTCACGGCCTAGTCCACTCCCCAAGTGTCCAACTTGGGATTTGCTGCACTATCTCCAATAGTTACAATCTTCTAGCTTCGCGGGTGCTAGACAACCTTTACAACGAGCAATCTATCCCCAATCACTCCGACTAATTTTGACTCCGGTGCTAGTCACACCTAACCCAACAGTTTTGACCCGGTGCTAGTAACACCTAACTCCAAGTGGTTTTCTCTCCAAAACCACTCACAAAAAGATTAACTCTCACAAGAGTATGAATAAGGGTGTACAATCCCTTTTACAATTTTTGGCTCAAGAACAACACTCAAACTAATATTCAAGATGTAAGCACAGAGTTGACAGATAAAGAATGGTAAATGCTGATTTTGTTCTTCTTGCTTTTCTGTCCCCCTTCTTCTTTTCTTTTTGATTCTATTTATGCTTGGAGTGACGAGATAATTGAAGGCAGCTCCACTAGCCGTTGGAGCAATTTGTGTAGCCAATAAATCTTGCTCTGAATTGTTTCCTTCTTCAACTTTGAAACCAATATACCAATTCTCCATCTAGTACTAGCCGTTAGTATATATTCCAGTAGCCAATCAATTCTTTGATTTCCTTTTCTTTGCCACTTATTAATCTGCAAGTCATGTAATATGGGAATTTCCATTACCCGTTGGAGTTAAATCTCACAAATCGTGCAACCAATAATTCCTTTCATTTGAAGCATTCTCTAGCCAATAAAGTTAGGAGAAGATTTGTCCTTAAGCTTCCTCCTTTCAATTTCTCTTGACTATTGAGATAGTGATTTGGTGTAGCAATGTGTCCATGTGTACTTCAACCAAATCCTACAAAATAAACATTAACTCAAATGAGTACCAAATATCACAATATTAATTATATTTCTTCTTCAATAAAATATATTTTGTTATCATCAAAATCAACAAGGTATTCATAGAAACATTTGCCCTAACAGTTTCAACCAAAATTCAATTGGCAATATAGGAAGCTCTGAAACTCCTTCAAATTGAGTAAAAACAGTAAACCCAATTCGTCACCACAAACGTCATAGCCCCCTGGCTTTATTTTACATTTGCATTATAAATCCCAGCAACCATTACGGAACTCCATGCACAGTAGTACTAAATTCCCAAACTCCTGTACCCTCCCCGCCTCCTGTAATCTCCGCCCACATCCACCTAAAACAGAAGAAGAAATGGATGACCGCGTTCGACTGCTGCTGGTAACGTTTCCGGTCCAAGGGCAAATCAATCCCAGCCTCCAATTCGCCAAGCGCCTAGTCAAAATGGGCGTCAGCGTCACATTTGTAACGGCCTTTTCTGCGCTCAATCGCATAACCAAATCTGCCTCCGCCACTCCACAAGGCTTGACCTTTTCCGGCTACTCCGATGGCTACGATGATGGGTCGATACTCGCCGATCCCATAGGGAAGGAGACAACGGATAACGGGCCGAAAGCCGTCGAAGAACTCATCAAATCAGAGGCTGAACGAGGCCAGCCTTTTATTCATGTGGTCTACACCACATTTCTCCCTTGGGTAGGCCAAGTTGCACGTGCCCTTAGCGTGCCATCCACGTGCCCTTAGCGTGCCATCCACTTTCCTTTGGATTCAACCAGCCACCATCCTGGCTGTATACTACTATTACTTCAATGGTTATCGAGATGCCATTTGTAGCAATACGAAAAACTCCACATCGGCAGTTGAATTACCGGGACTGCCGTTGCTCACTGGCAATGACCTTCCCTCTATTCTGCTTGATTCAGGCGCTTTCGATTGGGGGGCTCTTCCATTACTGGAAGAGCACGTAGGTATACTCAATGACGAAACAAACCCCAAAGTACTTGTGAACACCTTTGATGCTTTGGAGTCTGGGGCCCTGAGAGCAATCGAGAAGCTAAACTTGGTTGCTGTTGGGCCATTGATCCCGTCAGCTTTCTTGGATGGAAAGGATCCGTCTGACACTTCTTTCGGGGGAGATCTATTTCAATATTCAAAAGCCTATATTGAATGGTTGAATAGAAACTCCAGCGAATCTGTAGTTTACATAGCGTTTGGAAGCATTTCAGCTGTAGGGAAGCAACAAATGGAGGAGATAGCACACGGGTTGCTTGAATGTGGAAGGCCGTTTTTGTGGGTAGTGAGATCACCAGATGAGGAGAAGCTAAGTTGTAAAGAGCAATTGGAACAACTGGGAATGATAGTGCCGTGGTGTTCTAAAGTGGAGATTTTGTCACACCCGTCGGTTGGGTGTTTCATGTCTCATTGCGGGTGGAATTCTTCTTTGGAGAGCTTGGTGTTTGGAGTTCCAGTGGTGGCTTTTCCGCTAGCATTTGACCAAGTGACAAACGGAAAACTTATCCAGGATGTTTGGAAGACGGGGATAAGAGTGATGAGAAATAGGGAAGGAATTGCAGAGCGTGGTGAGATTAAGAAGTGCATAGAAGTGGTGATGGGAGGAGATGATATGAGAAGCAATGCTAAAAAGTGGAAGGATTTGGGAAGGGAAGCCGGAAAGGAAGGTGGATCCTTGGACAAAAATCTTAAAACTTTTGTTGAGGACACAATCCGTGCTAGTTTGGTAAAATAAATATTTTGTACCTTGCATTTTGTAAAGGCTGACTGACCATGGTTGATGATTAGAGGCAGTGTACGTTGCATTTTGTTGAGTTATTGTCGGTTGTTTTTTTATTTCTGGGCAAAACGGTTCAGTGTAACTACGTATTAGAAGGTTAATTATAAGCAGTTACAAGAGGAGCTGAGCAGCTCTTTCACGAAGACTTGAATTCATAACCTCTCACTTGACAGGAGAGTAGCAGCCACTGATGCAGGGTGCGGCGTTTTGTAATCGTGGAGTCATTGGTAGTACTCCAAACCATGACAGCATAATATGCATCAGGACAGTAGATACAGCTAGCTCATGAAATTCACATCAACAATAGTTTCACTTACGATGTGACTCTTTGCTAGCCGACTGAAAACTCTCGTTTTTGGCACAGGCGTGAATGCGTTGAGCACGGGCGTGCCAAGACTTGTAGCGCCTAACTTTTGATGAAGTTTTCCGTGAATCTTGACTTCTAACTTGTAAGCAATTGTGTGTGACCCAAAGGTTAAAGATCACAATGAGGTCCGTGGTTTGCCACACGGTCGTAGACTTAGAATTTCCTAGTCGTATAGGAAATGCGTAAAAAAGGAAAACGTAAAATGTAAACTTTATTACACTGGGATAAGAAAGTAGTACAAGAAAGATAAAATTCAAACTACTTAAAAAAAGTGAGTTCGAATAGGGTTTGAGCACGAGGTACTTGATATGCTACTTTGCTGAAAGTAGGAAAGTGTGCTTCGCTGGGAAGACTTTGGTTTAAGCGTTGAGTTTTGATTGGTGTTGAACCCTTTTTTCATCTTGTGAACTTGTATTTATAGGCAAAACAGTAAGCTGATTCAGGCCTGAATTCGAATTTCTGCTTGCTCCATATGCCGCCAAGTGCCTTGTCCATTGTGGCTAGCTAAACTATATATTTAGTAGCTATGTCCAATGGAATATTATTGTTCAAAACGTCAATAAAATGTATTAGGTCGAAGTTGTGTGAACGAACAAGATGGTGACAATATATGACGAATTTCATGAACGTATGCATCGTCATTATAAAAATAATCATCGGCCTCGGCCGAAATTTATTTTTATGATCGGAAATTTCGTTTTAGAAAAAGTCCAACAGCAACACTTACAAGATTTCATCTCAGGTAATTGGAAAGGAGCCAGAACCACCATCGATCAAACACGGAAGAATAATAATGTCCAACACATATTTAAAGCACAATGTGTTCGTTTTTTATTAGAATATTTCCGGCGTCGAAGTTGTTATTGTTAAGAGTAAGTAGGTAATTCATGTTTCAAAGTAAATAGGTAAGCATTTGATATTGTTATTATTACTTATTACCATTTTAAAGCTATAACTAGAAGTGGTAAATGGATGGGTTTGAACGGGTTAAAACATATTGTTGGTTGAATTTGGGTGGATCAAATACGGGTCAAAGTGGCCGGGTAAAAACGAGTCAGGTTGAATATATATGCGTCAAGTCATACCCAAACCCGATCCATTTCTTCCTTAGTGTATCAACCCCACACAAATTTCTAGTGGAGGGGAGTGATGGAGACCATTCTTTTCTACCTTTAGGCTTGTTTTGGTTCAATAAGTTAGGTGACTTTACTTTTTTTGTCTTCATTCATTTATTTGCATTTATTTGTTTTGCCTCAAACTTATAATTTATTGATTCGTCTCGATGAGAGGAATCAGAAAAATAAAAAATTATGATCGAAAAAATAAAAAATTATAAAACATAGTCTCATTGAATAAAAACAAAAATAAGCCAAAAAAACAGAATTTTTTATTTATTTTTACCTTTATTCAAAAAATTGTGAATTTCAATCATAATTTTGGCTTTTCCGATTCTTCTCGATGAGACCAATCAAAAAATTACAAAATTTGGACCCAAATTTTACGGATGCAATTTTTTTTTCTTTCGTTAAGGATTGCAAAGATTGTGACACCTGTGTGAGAAGCAAGATTGCCTTGGAGCTTGGTGGAGTGCATGCTTTGAGCATGATTTTGGAGTCAGTTCACGAGTTCATCTAAGCCTTGCTGCTGTTCGGAAATCCTCAAACGGTGAACTGAGATTTTTGCCCCCCAAGTCCAATTCCTTAGCCTCCTTGCCCCCCGAGTGTAGGCCTTTCAGAAGTTAAGGACTGAGAAAAGTCTGGAGTGCTTGCTAGAAGCATGCTTAGAGACATTTAGGCCAAAAGTTTGGCCTAAAGTGCTAAATTGTGATATCCGTGGTGGAAAAGGAGTTGATATCCGTGCTAAATTGTCTTCGATGGCCTTTTTGGATTTGATTAGACATTCTTCAACCGTACTGACGCGGCGGAATTCACAAGAGATTAGTTAGCGTACTAATCCAAACGAGATAGACAACTCGTCGCAACGAGCAATTCTTGCGCACAAGAATGAAAGAGAAAAATCTCTGCAATATTATTAATCAAAAGCTTAAAAGTTAAATAATCATCAGGTTACAACCCTTTATATAGGCCGAAACCCTAGAAACCCTAAAAATAAACTTGGAAAATAAAAAGTCCCATAATTTGGGGCTTTTCCTAAAACTGAAAACGGGAAAGAAAAACAAGATTTTCCCAAAAAGAATCAACTGAAAAGGAATTACGATCTAGGAGTTATTAACGAAACAAATCTTTCCTAAAACGGCAAAATAACGCAATTGAAAGCCTAAACGAAGGAATTAGGCCGAAAAATACTGTTCATCATCAACCTTTAGGGTTATGAGTATGGACCGGAACGCGAAAATAAGTCAGCCCACCAAGTTTGGGCCTATTCCGAGCTCGTCCGAATTTAACCAATTTGGGTAATCTGAAATTAAACATCGTTTGGATTTCCGGGGCTTGGCTCGGTCCAACTGATCATGGAATTGGGCCTCCACGTGTTCTACATCACGTACGCAAACATTCATCCCAAGAATTAATGAATTCTTGTGAGAGTCCTTTGTTGGATGCAATAGTACAGGACTAAATGCCCATATTTTCTTCAACTTCGCCCTCCAAGGTCTGAGTAGAAGGATCATCAAGCCCACCATTTTGGAATTCATGTTGTTCGGGCAGGACTGAATACATAATGACTGAATCGCCACATGACATGGCAATAAAGAGACCCGTTTACCTCATAGCATAATTGGCGATCCTCTTTTTCAAGTCTGTCAACTTCAATTTCAAGCCTTTGAATTTCATCGTTGTAGTGATTTTGTGCTTCAAAAAACCAATCCTCCATGGGATTGAGTCGACACCTCTCATAATTAAGGCGGTAGATTTCATCTTCAAGTTCGTTGACCTTATCATCGCGCCAACGAATTTTGCTTGACCGACCGGGTGTTAATAAAATTAAACTAAAAACGCGTCCCAAGCGTAGGACTCTCGACCAGTGTAGCACAATAATTCCGGAAGTACCGGAGTCGAACCACAGAGACGGACGGACGGTGCTTACTCTCAAGTGTGGAATTCTAGTTTTAATTTGGCTCTTAGGTAGCCACCCCTTGTTCAATGAGATTGATTTACTAACTAAATTACCAAACTAAATTAATGAAATAAGGATTTAAAAAGGAGAGTACAGCCGTGGGAACTCAGCGTCCGCAACTAGCCTAACCAATGTTTACTCGGGCCACAATGATTCGATTTACTGATTTTAGAATTGAAAAATATTCCCTAACGAATGCGCACCACCTGTCACCAATTTCCGTGCGCATTCGAAATCTGGCAATGCCTGGGTTTGTTCGTTAGAAAAATTCCGTTTCCTAAAACTGCTCAAAATTGAATTTATTCAGCCACGAGGTAAAACAATGATTGGACTAGCCACGTGACGCTTCCGTCCCGCGGCCGCACCCTACGGACTACTCACACATGATTATAACGAACGCAATAACAAAAATAAGAGAAAACTTAAATCTAAACATATTTAAATAATCGAAATAGCAAGAAAAACGGATACCGCAATTAAACTGAAGAACTATTGATTAACGAAGCAAAAATACCAATCCGATGCTGGGAATCCGGAACAGAACTGAAGAAAACTTGAATCTCGTACTAGAACTAGAAGAACTGCAACCAAAAAGTTAAAAGCGATGCAAAAATAAAGAAATACGTTGTTTCAAAAGCTGCTACAAACCCTAAGTAAAACGTACGTAACTAAATCTGAGTTAAAACGGGGTATTTATACTATCCCCAATTAATTACAATTAAAATTCCTAAAACAAATCGGAATCGGGCACCGGAGGAACAAAACGGCGTCGTTCCTGGCCTTAACGCCTCGGTAGCGCTACACCATTTTATCTGTAGCGCTAGCGAACTCCTTCGGGCGTGTTTGACTGAGTTGACTCGCTCCTAACCGGCGTTGACCATAAGGCCTTAGGTAGCGCTACACCAAAAATGGTGTAGCGCTAGAGATAGCTCTGGTCACTTTCTCACGATTTTGTATCCAACACTTAGTCTCCACAGCCTTTCTCGCTCTCAAGCTTCATCACGGCCTTTCCGGATACCTCTCAGTAGCGCCAAAACAACTCAATTTCCTGCACATTAAGCACAAACACAAAATCCAACCACGTGCACGCATTAAATGGAAAATGAGATTTAAATGCACGTCTAACGCGCTAATTTCCCTACTTAGGCGCTAAAATCCATGTATTTCGCGCGCCTATCACATCCCCCAACTTGAGCGTTGCTAGTCCCTAGCAATGAACGAAATAAAAGAAAACAAAACAAGAAAAGAAAACTCAACAAAGGATACGAGGGTTATGCAGCCTGTATAAAAAGCAAGTGAACATGAAATTTCCTCTCACTGCCACCTCTAACTCATTCACATGCATGCCCTAGCCACAATTCGAACAATTTGGCATCAAAACAATTGTAGAGATAAACATGCCACCACAAAGTCACAATGTCACTTTCGCTCACCGGAACACTCAACATCCCATGCGAGGCGCTTGGCGACCAACGTGAGATGGAACAAAAATCACCACGTGCCAATCAAAACAACGCCAGTTATAACAATGAAAGCTCAACGAAATTAAGATACCAAACATCCATAACTAAATATAAAACATGCATGCAAGAGAGTTAACAACGTGCATCGGGTCAACTAAGGACTTTAACAGGCTTATAACGACCGTGGTTGCAAAAAGAAAAAGAACATGCAAAGGGTGGCGGCCTATAGAAGCGCATGGATAACCTACCCTGACGGACCGCCACCTTGACTCCGGCACCACATGAAATAACACATAACAAAAGTCTCAAACATAACATAGTACGAGTTATTACACAATATCTGAAATGACAAGACTCTAACCACCGACTCACGAACCACATGAAATAACACATAAACTGACAGGACTCAACAAAGACACATAAAATAACACCACCACTAGCCCAACTCTATGCTCAATCTTCTTCCCCAGCATCCCCAGCATCTGACTGCTCCTCCTCCTCCGGTGGATCCGCGAAATCATCGCTCACCTCCAAGTCTGGAAACTTAGGCGGCTGATAAAGAGCCGAGGATTGCCCAGTTATTATGATGTGCCAGCAGGTGTTGATTCCTCCTAACTTGCCTCAACTCCCTTTTATTCTGCACTTTCTGTTTTGTTTTTTTTTTACTTTTCTTTCTCCTTTTTTTTTTTTTGACTACGCTTTATAGCTTAAAAGTTGGGTTTCGTTCAAAATATGACACCCATCAACACTTCTTCTCTTTCACTTCTAATGACAACGATGCTCCAAATCCAATGCAATAAGACCCCATGATGCACAAGCTAGACCCCCCAACTACAATCCAACCCATACACCGGTTTCCTAGGCTAGACTCAGGAATTGACTCGGACTGGTTTAAAATTGGTCAATGAGACTCATAAGTGGTCTAATCACACAAGAACTGCCTTGTTTCATCCCCTAAGCCTGTTTCCAACTCTCACAACATGCATGCAAAATATTCAGACTATGACAAGTGGTACAAACGCCTACTATTTTGTGCAATTGCAGAAATCGATAGACAAGGAAACATGGGAATGCTGTTAGGGACACACTGTGAACTCAGTGGGAACACCTACTCAATATTGCATATGGTGCGAAATTATTCAAACAGAGATGCCAGATATATGCATGTAAATGAGTTAAAGAGGCAAACAATGAGACAAAAATCTAACATACGCACCTAACTCATACAAACAGGCATAACAATCGTGTCCCCATACACAAATAAAATTAAAAATGAACCCTAAAAATGAACCCTAAACCAACTTAACAACGCTCAACACAAAAGTAATTGTGTACAAAGTACACCCCTTCCCCCAACTTGAAATGCGCATGGTCCCCAAAGCATGAAGACCAAGAAAAGTAAGAATAAAGAGAAGGAAAAAGTGAACCTGGGGTGGCAGCCAACCACCATGACCTCGGCCGATGTTCGAGGAATTTGTCGCTTTTGCATTCATCGTCATTGCAGCTGCTCCAGGGCTTGCTCCTTCGGACCCAAATAATGGGACCACAGCTAGTCACACAAGGCCGCGCTGAGGGCTTTGGGCTTACAACCGCCACACGTAATGGCACCCATGACTTAGAGCTCCTGAATGCCTCCATCTCCCCAGCGGTGAGACCTAATCTACCAAGGCTGGTGTGGTAGCACGCGTACCCTGCCAAAAGACTGAAACCACAACTACCGAAAATATGCAAATGGCATTAGTCCCGCCCGGCGCGTGTTATCCGGGCCACAAATAAACAAAAATAACAAAAATAATGAGAAAAAAGAAAAGAACACCACCAGACATTCACGCAGTCTCACGTGTCATACTTTTCTCCCCGTGTCAAGCGGATGAGCGAGAAACGGGTGGCTATACAAGACCGTTGTACATGTGTTATGCTAGCGCCCGTAATAAAATTTACCGCTCGACCTCGCCAGACAATTAAGTCCAGCGTCCCCTACGATCAAAACAAAGCAAGACAAGATACGACCTAGCGTGTACTATAGGCAATATCAAACCTCAACCACAGACCTAAGTTGCCACTGATAGGGGCCTATTCAGAGAGCATGGATCGTTACCGATAAACTATTATCAAGAAAAGCTAATGAAAGCCCTTTTTTCACTATCATAGGTGAAATCTTTTTATGTGAAAAATCTCCCAAACTTTATGCAAAACATGTAACACTAAACAAAACGAAACATGATAAAACAAAATATGCACAATATTTACAAATTTTGCCCTTCGAACCGGAGCTGGGCACACGATCCTTATTTTAATAGCGGCGTGCGGAGCTATAAAACCCAAGTCAATGATGGGTGCCCCTATCACTAGGAGCCGGGTCCACACTCAATGAAGAGCAGGGTACGCGTGAGCTACCCGTCAAAACATGGCTGAAAAAGCCTACTCAACTGGAACGTCCTGATAGACAGGATCGATCAACTCCTCATCGGGTTCACCTACTTCGAGAAATTCCAAATAGGGTTTGAGACGCTGCCCATTGACTTTAAACACATGATCATCCTTAGAATCGCGGACATCGACTGAACCATTTGGATACACCTGAACCACTACATAGGGACCGTCCCAACGTGACCTCAACTTCCCTGGGAATAAATGGAGACGCGAATTATAGAGCAAAACTTGCTGACCAACACTAAAGGTTTTGCGCTGGATATTCCTATCATGATACGCCTTAACCTTAGCCTTAAAGATGCTAGCATTCTCATACGCGTCATTCCTAAGCTCCTCGAGCTCACACAACTGTAACTTCCTATGCTCACCCGCTTCACTCAAACTGGAATTTACTTTCTTAATGGCCCAATAGGCCTTCTTCTCTAACTCAACTGGTAGGTGGCAGGCCTTACCGTAAACGAGCCGATAGGGTGAAGCACCCAATACGGTCTTATAGGCTGTTCGGTAGGCCCACAATGCATTGTTCAACCTGGTAGACCAATCTTTCCTAGTCACACCTACAGTCTTCTCTAGAATCCTCTTTATCTCTCTATTTGCTAATTCAGCCTGCCCATTGGTTTGGGGGTGGTACGAAGTTGACACCTTATGACTAACTTTAAACTCCCCCATCAATTTCGCAAATGACCGACTCGTGAAATGAGTGCCCTGATCCGAGATAATGGCGCGTGGCACGCCAAACCTCGACAAGATATTAGCCTTAAGAAACTCTAGCACTACTTTGGACTCCATGGACTTGGTGGGAATCGCCTCCACCCACTTTGACACGTAATCCACCGCTAACAGAATATACTCGAAACCATGAGACATAGGAAATGGACCCATAAAATCGATGCCCCAGCAATCAAATACCTCTAGCACAAGAATGGGCTGAAGGGGCATCTCCTGACGTGAAGATAGTTTGCCAAGCCTTTGGCAACGGTCACATGACCTACAAAATGCATGCACATACTTAAACATATCGGGCCACCAAAACCCGCACTGCAGAATCTTGGCGGTGGTCTTCTTCGCAGAGAAGTGACCCCCACACGCCTCCCCATGACAAAACTCTATGACCCCCTGCTGATCAGACTCAGGGACACATCTACGCACAATTTGGTCCGCACAGTACTTAAACAAATAAGGGTCGTCGAAGATGTACTGTCGGACACTCCTCCGGAAACGCTGCTTCTGCTGGGTAGACCAATGGGAAGGAATCTGCCCAGTTACCAAATAGTTGGCAATATCAGCATACCACGGGCACTCATTAGCAGCGAATAACTGCTCATCTGGGAAAGAATCTCTAATGGGAAGATTCGAGGTGGGATCCTCGAACTCTAGACGAGACAGATGATCAGCTACTACATTCTCTACCCCTTTCTTATCCTTAACAATGAGATGGAATTCTTGCAGCAACAGAATCCACCGAATAAGGCGAGCTTTCGCATCCTGCTTGGTCATCAAGTACTTAAGGGCCGCATGATCGGTGAACACCGTGATCTGCGAACCCACCAAATAGGATCGAAACTTATCTAAGGCAAACACCACGGCTAACAACTCTTTCTCGGTAGTGGTGTAATTCATTTGTGCCTCATTGAGCGTCTTGCTCGCATAGTAAATCACAAATGGGTCCTTCCCTCTCCTCTGTCCTAAAACAGCTCCGACTGCATAGTCAGATGCATCACACATTAACTCGAAGGGAAGACTCCAATCAGGAGACTGCACAATAGGCGGAGTCGTGAGGCTCCGCTTCAACTTTTGAAATGCCTCCTCACACTTATCGGACCACACAAAGGGTGCGTCCTTAGCTAACAACTGACACAATGGACGGGAGATAGCACTGAAATCTTTAATGAACCGCCGGTAAAAACCAGCGTGTCCAAGAAATGAACGCACATCCCTGACAGACTTAGGAGTAGGAAGTTTACGAATTAAGTCTATCTTAGCCTTGTCCACCTCGATACCCTTGGAGGACACAATGTGTCCCAACACAATCCCTTGGGTAACCATGAAGTGGCATTTTTCCCAATTCAGTACTAAGTGCTTCTCCTCACATCTCTGCAATACCTTGCCTAAATTCTCAAGGCACCCATCAAATGAGTCTCCGAAGACCGAAAAATCATCCATAAACACCTCCACAATCCTTTCTACCATGTCACTAAAAATCCCCATCATACACCTGGAAAAAGTACCAGGTGCATTGCACAACCCGAAGGGCATGCGACGGTAAGCATAAGTACCATACGGACACGTGAAAGTGGTCTTTTCCTGGTCTTCTAACGCAACCTCTATCTGATTGTATCCCGAATACCCATCCAGGAAACAATAAAAAGCCCGACCTGCCACCCTCTCCAAAATTTGGTCAATGAAAGGGAGAGGGAAGTGATCTTTCCGGGTGCTCGCATTGAGCTTCCGGTAATCTATGCATACTCTCCATCCTGTAGGAACTCGGGTTGGTACGGACTCACCTCGCTCATTTGTAACAACTGTCACCCCAGCCTTCTTAGGCACTACTTGAACTGGGCTCACCCACTCACTATGGGCAATTGGGTAAATGATACCAGCGTCTAAGAGCTTCAAAACCTCAGCTCGAACCACCTCTTTCATGTGGGGATTCAAGCGCCGCTGAGGCTGCCTAGAAGGCTTCACACTATCCTCAAGATCGATTCGGTGTGTACACACCGTTGGGCTTATACCATGCAAATCAGCTATAGTCCAGCCAAGGGCGCCTATGTGCTCTCTCAACAAATCAAGCACCTTCCTCTCTTGATTCTCCTCAAGGGATGAGGAGATCACAACCGGATAGGTATTATTGCCCTTCAAAAAGGCGTACTTGAGAGTGTCCGGCAGAGGCTTTAACTCTGGTTTAGGTGGCTGAAATGATGACGGAAGAACCTTGGGCGGAGGGTCGCCCAGAGGCTCGAACATTGGGTCATAAGAGACCCCACATATTTCCCCCACTGAATCTTCGACATTTAATATTTCTAACAAACTTCCTACCTCTGGAGAATCTAAAAATGACGCCTCCTCGGCGGTAAGAGCAATCTCCAGAGGATCCTTATACAACACTGTCTCTATATGCTCCTGAACGAGCGTATTGATCAAACTCACCTCTTCTACCTCCTCATCGTCCTCCTCAAGAGTGTTAACATTATAGACATCCACCTCCATCATCTCCTTGCCAACAGATAACTGGACTCTACCAGTTTTGCAATTCATGATAGCATTGGAGGTGGCTAGGAAAGGTCGACCTAGAATGATGGGGGTCTTCTCTAAAATCTCAGGATTCTGGCAAGTGTCCAGAACAATGAAATCCGCAGGAAATCGGAACTCACCTACTTGAACCATCACATCCTCTACCACACCCTTGGGTATTCTCACACTCCTGTCCGCCAGCTGCAGCGTGACAGGAGTAGCTCTCAGATCGCCTAGACCTAACCTCAGGTATACTGAATAAGGGAGCAAGTTAACACTCGCTCCTAAGTCCAGCAATGCCTTATCGAATGTCTGGCCTGCAATATCTATGGTAATAGTGGGACACCCAGGATCCTTGCACTTTGCAGGAATCTCAGTCTGAAGAATGGAGCTCACCTGCTCAGTCAGAACTATATTATTTGGATTCTTGTGCTTTTTCGTGCAAAGGTTTTTCAATACCTTTGCACACTGGGGAAAAACTCAATTGCTTCCATCAAGGTGATAGGGAATTGCACCCTCTTGAAAAGTTCAAACATCTTATGGTTCATGTTCTGCTTAGGTTTCACCGCTAGCCTTTGGGGATATGGAGCTACTGGCACTGCTGGTGTTGTTAGAGTCGTGGGGGCTGCAGCTGCAGGCACCACCACCTCAGGTGACTCCTCATCATACTCTACCTCTTTCCTAGGGACATCATCAACATCAGGAATTGCTCTTGGTGCATCAACCGGCTCCAGGGGTGGAGCTGGTTTCTGTTTAGGTTCTATGGACTTATCGATCTCCTTCCCACTCCTAAGAATGGTGACCGACTTGGCCTCCTCCTGATTGGGGTTATGAACATTAGAACCTGAAGAATTGTCCAAATAATGGGCCCCCGCTGTACTACCCTGGGCCGGAAACCTACCTTTCTCCTGCTGCAGTTGACCGATAACCGCAGTGAGTTGTGACATTTGGGTTGTAAGGGCCCCAATTTGCTGTCTCGTTTCCGTCTGAAATGTCATCTGTGACTGCATCAGGGAATTGACAGTATCATCTAACTTATGATCACGCGCGGTCATCTGTGAATAACCTGGGGGAGGACCACGAGTGGATGGACCTGCCCCCCTACCAAGTTGTGGCTGGTAGTGAAATGGAATGATCTGGCCTTGAGGAGGCCTGGACGATTGGGACTGTTGAAACTGCTGCGGCGGAGGTAGCGCAAGTGGTTGAGCTTGACCTCCACCTACGGGTCTGGAGTCTGACCACCCAAAATTGGGGTGATCCCTCCATCCCGAATTATATGTGTTAGAATAAGGATCCCAGGCCCTAACTGCATTAACTTCCTCTTGATTGAATTGGCTCGCCCCCTTGGCGGCAATAAACCCAGGACAAACGGTCGCGGTGTGCCCTTTACATTCACACCACACGCATACTTCCTCAATTGACACCTCATTAACTGGACGAGTCTGCCTCACTTCTAATTCCTCTAATCTCTGAGCCATTTTCTCAACCTGAGACTGAAGTCGCTGGTCACGAATGGTAACCGGGACAACATTGGACCCAGAAGGTCCGGATCGCTCAAAATCGGATGGTTCTAAGGCCCTCTGCTTATCAGCTAGGTCATCTAAGAAATCCCAAGCCTGGTCTGCTGTTTTGGACAGGAAATCGTCCCCTTTACAAGAATATTCTATGTGCTGGACTGACTCAGCGTTGAGACCCAGATGAAAGAACCCAATTAACTGAATTCTCTCAAAGCCATGATGTGGCAACCTTAGGAGCAATTCCTTGAAACGCTCCCATGCCTTGAGAAATGGCTCATCCCTCTCTTGCCTAAAGCCTTGGATTTGACGCCTAAAACTCTTAGTCTTAGCCTCAGAAAAGTACTTCCTATAAAAGGCATCACGCACTTGTGCCCAAGTGGTGAAGGACTGAGACTTTTGCATTCGGAACCACAGAAGCGCGCCATCCCTCAATGTTGCCTCAAACAGCTTGAGGCACGCATTCTCATATTGGGTATTGGACGCAAGATTGCGCACCAATCCCTCAAATGTCCGCACATGCTCGTACGGATCATCGCACTCTCTCCCGTGGAAACTAGGGAGACTATTAAGGACACCAGGTTTGACTGTAAAGGCATTGCGTGCCTCTTGTGTCTCTTGAGGGAACACAATGGGTCCGAGAGGAGTGGTCCTCTCGGGATGCATGTGCTGCCTCAAGGAAGGCTGGATAACTACTTGCCTATCTCCCATCTCAGATGATTCTGATTCTGACTCTGGAACTGACTCTAGCTCTGGCTGGAAAAGCGGATTGCTGACACTAACTGACTCAAAAGGCAAATCTATATAGAGACCACTAATGGGAATAGACTCTGACTGGTAGTCAGCTGAGTCTGACTCTAAACTAGGAGATGAAGAACTAGAAAACGCAGGTTGACTGGACTCCAGTTCTTTTCGAACTAAACGAAGTGTCGGGTCGCGATAATAAAGAGGGTCCTGTTTAAAGGACACCTTCTTCCCTCTACCTATGGTGACTCAACTAAAAGACAAAAGACACGAAAACTCACAATTTAGAACACACGTCGCCGTCCCCGGCAACGGCGCCAAAAATGCTTGACCGACCGGGTGTTAATAAAATTAAACTAAAAACGCGTCCCAAGCGTAGGACTCTCGACCAGTGTAGCACAATAATTCCGGAAGTACCGGAGTCGAACCACAGAGACGGACGGACGGTGCTTACTCTCAAGTGTGGAATTCTAGTTTTAATTTGGCTCTTAGGTAGCCACCCCTTGTTCAATGAGATTGATTTACTAACTAAATTACCAAACTAAATTAATGAAATAAGGATTTAAAAAGGAGAGTACAGCCGTGGGAACTCAGCGTCCGCAACTAGCCTAACCAATGTTTACTCGGGCCACAATGATTCGATTTACTGATTTTAGAATTGAAAAATATTCCCTAACGAATGCGCACCACCTGTCACCAATTTCCGTGCGCATTCGAAATCTGGCAATGCCTGGGTTTGTTCGTTAGAAAAATTCCGTTTCCTAAAACTGCTCAAAATTGAATTTATTCAGCCACGAGGTAAAACAATGATTGGACTAGCCACGTGACGCTTCCGTTCCGCGGCCGCACCCTACGGACTACTCACACATGATTATAACGAACGCAATAACAAAAATAAGAGAAAACTTAAATCTAAACATATTTAAATAATCGAAATAGCAAGAAAAACGGATACCGCAATTAAACTGAAGAACTATTGATTAACGAAGCAAAAATACCAATCCGATGCTGGGAATCCGGAACAGAACTGAAGAAAACTTGAATCTCGTACTAGAACTAGAAGAACTGCAACCAAAAAGTTAAAAGCGATGCAAAAATAAAGAAATACGTTGTTTCAAAAGCTGCTACAAACCCTAAGTAAAACGTACGTAACTAAATCTGAGTTAAAACGGGGTATTTATACTATCCCCAATTAATTACAATTAAAATTCCTAAAACAAATCGGAATCGGGCACCGGAGGAACAAAACGGCGCCGTTCCTGGCCTTAACGCCTCGGTAGCGCTACACCATTTTATCTGTAGCGCTAGCGAACTCCTTCGGGCGTGTTTGACTGAGTTGACTCGCTCCTAACCGGCGTTGACCATAAGGCCTTAGGTAGCGCTACACCAAAAATGGTGTAGCGCTAGAGATAGCTCTGGTCACTTTCTCACGATTTTGTATCCAACACTTAGTCTCCACAGCCTTTCTCGCTCTCAAGCTTCATCACGGCCTTTCCGGATACCTCTCAGTAGCGCCAAAACAACTCAATTTCCTGCACATTAAGCACAAACACAAAATCCAACCACGTGCACGCATTAAATGGAAAATGAGATTTAAATGCACGTCTAACGCGCTAATTTCCCTACTTAGGCGCTAAAATCCATGTATTTCGCGCGCCTATCAAATTTCTTCTTTACATCGCTAAATCTCAACATCCAATTCAACGTATCGAAGTGACATGTAAATCAATCAGCGTAATACCCTTTGAAACGTCTAGGATCCCACTGGGCGTGCCAGTGAAAACTCTGATTTTTGGCACATGTGTGAATGCGTTGAGCGCGGGCGTGCCAAGACTTGTAGCACCTAACTTTTGATGAAGATTCCCATGAATCTTGACTTCTAACTTGTAAGCG
Organism: Rhododendron simsii; assembly: GCA_014282245.1. Classification (NCBI taxonomy): domain Eukaryota; kingdom Viridiplantae; phylum Streptophyta; class Magnoliopsida; order Ericales; family Ericaceae; genus Rhododendron; species Rhododendron simsii. The sequence goes on from CM024954.1 coordinate 10,374,199, forward strand.
ATTGTATGTGACCCAAAGGTTAAAAATCACAATGAGATCCATGGTTTGCCACACGGTTGCGGGCTTAGAATTTTCTAGTCGTATACGAAATTCTTAAAAAAGGAAAACGTAAAATGTAAACTTTATTACACCGGGATAATAAAGTAGTACAAGAAAAGATAAAAATTCAAACTACGTAAAGAAAGTGAGTTCAAATGGGGTTTGAGCACGAGGTACTCGATATGCTACTTTGCTCAAATGGGGTTTGAGCATGAGGTACTTAATATGCTACTATGCTACTCGTTATGCTACTTTGGTTTAAGTGTTGAGCTTTGATTGGTGTTGGACCCTTTTTTCATCTTGTGAACTTGTATTTATAGGCAAAACAGTAAGCTGATTCAGGCCTGAATCCAAATTTCTGCTTGCTCCATATGCCGCCAAGTGTCCCATGACTGTCCCCTTCTTTTGTGCATGCTTGATCATGGGCAGTTATTGGCCGTTGAAAGATCATGGGGTGATGTGGCAATAACTTTCCAGTACTCCACTTCTTATGCTTGCTTGACATGTGGCCAATTGACTAAGTCAATTGGCCTTTGAATTGAAAGAAACATAACTGCCTCGGCAACAACCAAACCCCTAAAAACATGGACCGCACCTCATGGACCAGATCTGCTCCTTTTGTTATGGGCCAAACTATGGGCTACCTTCCCAACAAATCATGGGCCGTGTTCTTCATATGAGCTGCGTGTTTCTTGGGCCCAAATGGAAAATATCCATGGCTCAAGAATTACCCAATCAATTGCTTAACTTCGGCCCAAATTAATTAAGGAATCAATTAAAAATCCAATCACGACTTGCCTGATCCGTGGTGCCAAAAACGGGTATAAACACCGACTTCAATTGATTCGGACTTATTAATGCTCGATTTGTTTTGGTTATCCCCAATTCGTCACCACAAATGTCGTAGCCCCCTGGCCGTATACTTTACACATGCATTTAAATCCCTGCAATCTTTACAGAATTCCACGCATAGTCTAAAATCCCAAACTCCAGTACCCGCCCCGCCTCCTGTAATCTCCAGCCACCCACCAACATTGATGTAGAACACGTGGAGGTCCAATTTCATGAACAGTTGGACCGGTCGAAGCCTCAGAAGCCCAAATGCTACTTAATTGCAAATTAACCGATTTGGAAAATTTCGGACAAGCCCGAAATAGGTCTAAACTTGGGGGGCTGAGTTATTTTTGCGCTTCGGTCAATACTCACGACCCTAAAGTCGTGATATGTGGTGTTTTTGGGACCGAAACATTCGCTTAGGCCCTCAATTTGATTATTTTGACGTTTTAAGAAAGTTTTAATTCGTTAATAATCATAGACTGTAATTCCTTATTAGTTGGTTCTTTTTGGGAAAGTCCTCTTTTTCTTTCTCGTTTTCAAGTTTAGAAGTTTCCCCAAATTATGGGACTTTTACTTTTCGGCTTAATTTTCTAGGGTTTCAGGTTACACCTTATATTATGTAACCTACTGTTTTAATCAGTTTTTTATCAATAATATTCAGACTGTCTCTTTCTCTCATGGACTCAAGTTTATCATTCGTTTGATTGGTACCTAACTAATCTTTTTGTTAATTCCGTTGTGTCAAAATAAAAAGGAAAAAAAAAGAGAAAAAGGAATGGATGACTGTGTTTGACTCCTGCCGGTAATGTTTCCGATCCAAGCTAGGGCAAATCAATCCCAGCCTCCAATTCACCAAGAGCCTAGTCAAAATGGGCGTCAGCGTTGCATTCGCTACCACCTTTTTTGCGCTCAATCGCATAACCAAATCCGCCTCCTGTACTCCACTAGGCGAGATCATTGAATCCTTGGAGGTGGGCACTAGTAAACTGGTATATAGCACACGGGCAAGGGTGAATTTTGTCTAACACAGCCACAAAGGAGACATCATATCTAAAGTCGAACCCAAGAGTTGACAATAGTGAGTACTATTCCCCAGGCTCCAAGCAATGACACCCAAGGCCCAACCAGGCCGAAACAAAATGGCAAGAAGCCAACCCGGGTCAGCCATTGAACAACAATAGGAGCAAAGACAAAAACTAAAACCTATGCCCTACCCCAATAAACAAAATCTCAACAACCTGGCCTAGTGGAGGTTATAAAGTTAGAGAATACAATAGGAGCCGAGCGAGCGTCATGAACTTTTTCATGAGGACTTAAAGCTCACGACCTCCTAGTATGAACTCTTTCATGCGGATTCAAACTCACAACCTCCCGGTCCAAGAAAAGAGAGTGGCAAATCAAGCATGCTGTTCTATAATATTAGAGTCAAATTAGAGTACTCAAACCAGGAAAGGGACGTAATGAAGGCCCTTTTACAAGACAAGTATCAAATCATTGAGAGCCGACAGTTTACAATTTGCATCAAGACAATAAACACAGCTCATCACATACATCAGCAAATTAATTCTATCCACCTAATTTTCCATGTGGATAGATTTAATTTTCCATGTGGACAATAAATACAGCTCAACCAATCTGTACTGTTGTATAATTTCACGTATTTGACCTATTAAATCTTTCTTAACTTACGAGTTTACGACTGACCCACATAGCTTCAAATCCGGCCAACAGGTCGATTGAGTTTTCAGCGGGTTTGGACCATGGAATAAGGCGGGTCAGTAATAGTTATTATAACTTTCTGAAGATCATTCTCAACCCCAAAAATAAAAAAATAGAAATGTTATTAATAACGATCCATATACAAAAAGGGCTCACACAATGCACACATGATAGCAAGATAGCCTAGTTGATGCGAATACCAAGTGGGCCATTTTGTTGCCACATATGGATTGTGTGGGCCATTATTGTATGGCTATTAGCATTTTTTTCGGGGAAAATATTCATGTTTTGCTTCACCAATATTAAAATATCAGCTGGTAGAGTAGTCTAAAACCATTCAAATTAAATGAAACAATCATCCCGAATTGGTCACGACAAGTGTCCTCTTCATGATATAAATATGTGCAACACGCTTAAACGGAACTCCATGCACAGTCTTGCCTTCAGCTATCTAAATTCTGAGAACCAAGTTCATTTTCTAAGAAGAAAAGATATGGACCACTGTGTTCGACTCCTGCTAGTAATATCTCCAGCCCAAGGGCATATAAATCCCAGCCTCCAATTAGCCAAGCGCCTTGTCAAAATGGGCGTCAACGTCACTTTTGTCACAGCCTTTTCTGCACTCAATAGCATGAGCAAATCAACCTCTACTCCACAAGGCTTGACATTTTCCGGCTTCTCAGATGGCTACGATGACGGGGGCTCAAATCAATGATCGCTACGGGGAAGAGCTAAAGGCCCGCGGGTCAGAGGCTGTAGAAAAACTCCTTAAATCAGAGGCTGAGCGAGGTCAGCCATTTATCCATGTGGTCTACATAGTTGTAAATTGCGGTATCAGTCGCTGTATATCGGTGTCAGGGCGTATTGGTGATACGTCGCGGAAATCGGGTGTCGCGGTCGTGAATTTTTAAAAATCATCAGCAACATATATAAAACTTGAAAAATATACTTTTGCCCCCAACATTGGCTTAAATTAACAAATTAAAAATACTTATTGATATCTAGTAAGTTGTTAAAAAACTTTTGATTTTTTCTTGCAAAAAATGTATTATTTTTAACACTCTGTTTTGCAGACCGGAAAAGCATTTTGGGACGGATGGAGTACATACAAAATGTAGATATCAGGATTTAGCCGAGCACATTCATAAGTCACTAACGTACTAAACTACTTTTCTTTAAAGAAATTATATAATAGTTGCTCTGGTCCTTGACAGAGGTGGTGAATAAAGAAAACATCATTCTACTTCCACACTCACTTACACACCAATTTACACACCCACACTCACAATAGAGGTGGAGCCCGCACACACTACACATCCAGTGTGTATGGGCCCCACCTCTATTGTGAGTATGGATGTGTATATGGGTGTGTAAATGGGTGTGGAGTTAGAATTTTTGATGAACTGGTTTTGTAACTTTTACTCTCGTGAGTCGTGCCATGCAAAATCAACGAGAGAAGAGAATATAGAAAATCTATTACTCTTGGGCTACACAACATCTGCAGCCGCGGCTCCTCCTCCCCCCCCCCCCCCCCCCCCCCCCCCCCCCCAAACAAAAAAAAAATCCCAAAGTTCAATCTACAACCATTCCTTTCTTATCCTCTTTCCATTTACTTCACCAAATCAGCAGTTCAGCACCAAATGCTCTGCATCAGCAATCAATACCATCCGTTTCTCAAGAATCTTAAACTATTTTTTTGAAATTTTTTTCTTTTCTTGAAATATGTTGAAGAGTGACTTGTTGAAGAAAGAAATTTGTGAAAGAATGAAGATAGAAGAGAAGATAAGAAAGCCAACGGTAGGCAATGATCGGATTTGAGTTTCAACTTTCAATTGTTGTGTTATTTACTTATTTTCCAAGACAAGATCCAAAATTTTAGGGAAAAAGCTGTGAAAAGTGGAAGGAGTTGATGGTTTGATGCTCTATGGAAGGAGCTCCGTTTTTTTTTTTTGCCGAACCGGCCTGAACCGGTCCACAAATCCGTTACATACCGATACGTATCGGGAATCGGCCGGTTCACCCGTGATTTTTAATCTCCCCGTTATACCGGCCTATATCCGAATCGGAACTCTCAAATTCCAGAACGAACTAACCGATACGATTCGTACCGGCCGATATTAAAAACTATGGGTCTACACCGCATTTCTCCTTTGGGTAGGCCAAGTTGCACATGCCCTTCACGTGCCGTCCACTTTCCTTTGGAATCAACCAGGCACCATCTTGGGTATTTACTATTATTACATCAATGGTTATGGAGATTCTATTAGAAAAAACATGAATGAGCCCTCACGGTCTATTGAATTACCGGGGCTGCCAGTGCTCACTCGCAGCGACCTTCCCTCTTTTTTACTAGCGTGAAATACTTTTAATATAGCTCTTCCGTTACTTAAAGAGCATTTTGATGTACTTGATTACGAGAGAAATGCTAAAGTACTCGTAAACACTTTTGATGCGTTGGAGTCTGGGGCTCTAAGAGCAAAGCTAAACTTCGTCGCTATTGGACCGTTAATCCCTTCTGCTTTCTTGGATGGAAAGGATCCATCTGACGCTTCTTTCGGGGGAGATCTCTTTCAAGATTCAAAAGCCTATATTGAATGGTAATTTGTTATTGTTCCCCCTTCCCTACTTTTTTTTAAAGGTTAAGAAGCAAAATGATTTTGAAATCCCACAAGCACTAAGGAGAGACTGACCCTCTTGTCGGACGAGAGGGGTGCCTTAAAATCCTTCCGCTCTCGTAACTTGGCTTCTAAACCTACGTTGTCTCTGGTTATGATGGACCGGTAAAAACAAACAAAGCCTTTTCCAAATAAAAGCAACGAATGTCATTCAAGTTTGGTTCATTGGGTTGCAAACCACTTAAACCTAGGTGGCATGACTCCAAATTGAATGCGCCGTCTACTAGTATTTTCAGAAAAAGAAAATCAGACGACACCCTCCGCACAGTCACTACTGTAATAAACGATAAGATCACATAACTGTGGTCGTATGTCTTTAAACACGGTTCTAAAATTGTGGTCTTTCTGGGAGAGATCTTAAGTCCCTTATTTTAGATCACGGTTATAAACTACGATCAAAAGTTTAAAATGATCATAGTTATTAACTGCGATCTTATGTCTTTACTTACGGTCCTAAAACCATAGTTCCGGGTGAGATCGTAAGTCCCCTACTTGAGATGATTGAAAGTTTAAATTGATGACGCCCTAAACACGTGATAGAAAATGGTAAAAACAGAGATAGAAAATTATTTCGTGTGATATTGTCTTGGCATCTACTAAACTATATTGTGGCGCTGCGTCATCACGTCTTATTTTTTGGCATTGCTGAGTTTCGAACCCATGCATTTTTAGGCGTCGGTATTGTATCACGCTGTAAGAGTGAGGCCATTTTAAGGCTTCAGTCTTGTATCTCGCCTCAAGAGCAATCAAGATCTTTTATCTACACTCACAGTTTTCACAAAATTGAGATAAAATATATTAAGCGCCATTTTTTATCTCAGCTTTTGACTTAAATTGAAATTAAAAATTTAGCCTATAATTCTTTATCACACTTTTACTAAAATCGTGATCTTTATGAACTTTTTTGGTGTGATCTTTATCTATTATTGTAATTAGTGAGTAGTGACTATTGCCAAGGCCCGACAATCACACCCAAGGCCCAATCAGACGAAAACAAAATGGTAAGAAGCAAACCCGGATCAGCCAAAGAACAAACATAGGAGCAAAGACAAAGACCAAAACCAATGCACTAGAACAGCCCTACCCCAGAAAACAAAACCTCAATATGTACGAATCATTCATTTGATTAGATATGTTATATGTCTCCATATGTATAATAAATCTTTGTATAATTTTATTTGATGAACACGGTAGATTGAACTCTTTGTATTCATCAATGAATTTTTAATTGATTTTTCCAAAAAAATAAAACAGTAGAATGTTAGTGGAGGTTAGAAAGTTAGAGATTACAACAGGAGCCAAGCATCATAAACTTTTTCAGGAGAACTCAAACTCATGACCTCTCGGTACGAACTTTTTCATGAAGACTCGATCAAACGCACAACCACTCGGTCCAAAAAAAGGAGAGTGGCAAATCAAGCATGCTATGCAAGCGTGCTGTTTTATAATACTCCCTCTGTCCTAATTTGCTTATCTCTTTTGGAGAAGAGTGTTTTTATAGGTAGAATAATGAAAAATATAATTTTTTTTTTGTCGAACGGAAATTTATGAAAAATATAATTAGTATTGACTTTTTCAATTTGCCCTATTTTATGTTTTGACATGACATGACACGACCCGACACGACACTTAATGAAGAAAATGAAATGTGAAAGAATAATATTACACAACATTTTAAGTTAGAATTTTCCAAATGGATATTCATTTTAAGACGGAAGTATATATTAGAGTTACCGAGAGTACTCAAACGCAGGAAAGGGACGTGTCATGAAGGAACACTTATTACGAAGACACGTATCAAATCATTTACAGCGACAATTCGCAATTTGCAATAGGACAAAAAATACAGCTCATCACGTACATCAGCAAAATTTATCCACCTAATTTTCCCATTTGGCCATTAAATTTTTTTCCTACTGTAAAACTTAGAAAAATACTGAAATGATCTGAGCCGCCCCTTTAATTTAATTCAAAATAATTTGTTTACAGTTCATGTAAAAAATCAACTCAACCCATCATCATTAAAGATATTTACGAAACATCCAACTTTGCTTTAGAATTCAGGCTTGAATTTTGTAGCGGAAGTCGATGTTTTTTAACGCCTTTACCGATTTTGTAGGACCCAAGACGAGTCTAAAATGCATAATGATCCGTAGAATGATGGCTCACATAATGCGCAGCACAACCTCTCTTTTCCCACAAGAGATTAAATCTTTTATGTTGTGTCACGCCGATAAAACAATGGTTCCAATTATTTAAACATGGTGACATGGCGCAATGTTATTGATTTAGAGGAAACAAATGTTTACACCGACAGTGTAAAGAATTTAATCTCTTCTCACAAATCAGGTATATGTTGTGTTACAACAAACGGTCTCTAGACTGCAACGAAAGCGCATGTTTGCATCTCTACAAGTGAAGACTAACCTCGAATTAGACCACTTACAGAGAAAACAGAGGAGAATTAATCTAGTCATTAGTATTTTTAACAGTAATGTTTCAATTTAAATTTTATGTTTCAACAAGCAGTTTTAATTTGCAAGTGACGTGGTTGATTAAAATATATATCACCGTGTCGTGATACATTTTTTTGAACATTTTATTCAATGGTAAAATCGTCTTTGGTCAATTGATTTGTTACGCTGCACCATTAATCAATTCCGGCAAAACTACCTACTCTAGTCATATGAGAGCTATTTTTTTGAATTAGCACATCACAACCCTTGCAAAAGCCTTCAGATGTTATGTGCATTGGCATGCATATGCCATTTGAATGAATAGTTTGAAAACTCTTGTTAATGAACGGTGGGATAGGTCCTTAGTATTAGTTTACGTCCGATTATACTGACTCGAACACCTAAATTATAAAAAATCATAGTTTAGAATAAAACCACCAATACGCTTCAACCACTATTGTTTTCGACCAATCAAAAAATGCAGATATCATATATAATAAAAAAAACAGTACATAACAGTTTCAACCACTATTGTTAAAGGCATAGTCAGTACATATATAACAGCTCCAAATTAATATATTTTAATCTAACCAAGTACTTAGGCAATGTTGTAGATTTGAATAGGTATCATGTTATATGTTTTCAAATGTAATTAATTGATTGCGACTAATATATAGTTTTTTTCTATCCACGTGAGGAATAATGGACCTATCCATCATTATCTTTACTGATTAATAAACCCTTAAAACTTGATGAACAGCCGAAAAAGTAACTTTGACAGTCAATCATAAACTGATTTAGTAAACGTAGTAGATTAGTCCAAAAAAAAATGAACTGACGAAACAGTCCAAATCTCGACAATACATTTGGATAATCAATAGTATAGATTTGCTTATAGACTCTTACCGGTAAGAATCAAACAAATTCAAGCTATTAATTGCAACAAGAGACGGTCCAGATTCGGACTGTTTGCTCCTATCCAAAACTTGGACCGGAGAGGACCCAATTCCAAAAAAAAAAAAAAAAACCTTATTATCTCCTACACTTACAAATAATAAGAAAAACAAACATCTCAATAACGTCACCACGTATGTCAGGGCACCTGGCCCTATATATCCTCCCACACATGCCTATAAATTTCTAATTAAAACCCTCATTGCATTACAAGCTCAATCAAGCTATCTAAATTTCCAAAATATATTTCTTTTGCTTTCGAATCTAGCCACCACCCTCCATCCCTCAGCCCCCAAGCAAATAACACAAATGGATTCTTGTGTTCGACTCCTGCTGGTAACGTTTCCAGGGCAAGGGCATATCAATCCCGGCCTCCAATACGCCAAACGGCTCATCAAAATGGGCGTCGAGGTCACTTACGCAACGGCCTTTTCAGCCCTCAATCGCATGTCCAAAAGCGCGACTACTCCACCAGGTTTGACATTTTTCGGCTTCTCTGACGGCCACGACGGTGGGTGGGACATGGACAACGTGGACCACCAGATGGAAGAGCTAAAGAGGCGCGGGTCGGAGGCTGTAGCAAAACTCATCATATCGCAGGCTGAAAAAGGCAAGCCTTTCATGCATGTGGTTTATACCACACTCATCCCTTGGGCAGGCCAAGTTGCACATGATCTTCATGTGCCGTCCACTTTCCTTTGGATTCAACCAGCCACCATCTTGGATATTTACTATTATTACTTGAATGGTTATGGGGATTCCATTGGGAAGAACATGAATGACCCCTCATGGTCAGTCGAATTACCGGGACTACCACCGGTAACCGGCAGTGACCTTCCCTCTGTTCTTCTTGCTTCAAACACCTATAATTTTGCACTTCCATTACTTAAACAGCATTTTGATATGCTTGATGCCCAAAACAATCCCAAAGTACTTGTGAACTCCTTTGATGCTTTGGAGTCTGGAGCCCTAAGAGCAATCGAGAAGCTAAACTTGGTTGCTATTGGGCCGTTAATCCCGTCGGCTTTTTTGGGTGGAAAGGATCCGTCAGACAATTCTTTCGGAGGAGATCTCTTTCAAGATTCAAAAGCCTATATCAAATGGTTGGATTCAAAGCCTAGTGAATCTGTTATTTATGCAGCCTTTGGAAGCTATTCGCCAATAGCGAAGCAACAGATGGAGGAAATTGCAGACGGGCTGCTTGCTTGTGGAAGGCCATTTTTGTGGGTGGTAAGAGCCGCTGAAGAAGAGAAGCTAAGTCGTAAAGAGAAATTGGAACAGCAGGGGATGATAGTGCCGTGGTGTTCTCAAGTGGAGGTTTTGTCACACCCGTCAGTGGGGTGTTTTGTGTCTCATTGCGGGTGGAATTCTTCTTTGGAGAGCTTGGTTTCCGGGGTTCCAATTGTGGCTTTTCCACAATGGTTAGACCAAGTTACGAACGCAATGCTTATTGAAGATGTTTGAAGACTGAAGAGAGTAAACAGAGTATAGGCTTATTCCAAAATTCGATATTTATATATAATATTTCAATAATTATTTATGTATAAAATATACTAATGCCAATAACTTTAATATTTTTGCAATGTAAGCTTTAAAAATTTTTAACTGGATAAGAATTACAAGGAACTTTTGTTGATGAGGTAATTATAAAGTATAACAAATTATACAAAATTTCTATTGATTATAGTTGCACATTTCCTTATCCAAAAATATCTTCCACCTAACCATTTGTTCTGATATTTTATTTTCATTTACGATAATTAATTTAAATCTTCTCTCCATTCCATAACTTCACTTCTAATCCCTTTCAAATCAATTCTTAAAAATTTCATCATCCTTTTCTATCAACTATAAATAATTTATTATAATTTATACTTTACCACTATAATGCAACTTATAAATATCCCATCCTATCTTCATAAATACTACCTTTTTTACTTTTTTGTATATTATTTCCCATTATCCTCTCTCTTTCCTCAACCCCAACCTACTCTATTTTTAAAAACAAATGGATGAGACTAAAGTATGGCCACAATTAAGGAATTATTGCAAGGCTCCCCCTAGAGTATGATCAATAACATTGATAATCGCCTGATTCAGTTATGTAGATCTTAACTACGGATGGCAAGTTTTCTGCTAATTCTGCTTGACAGGCCTTGAGGCTTCTTTTCCTAAGGTTCCATGGGGCAAAAAGTGTTTGGCTTCCCCACCATGTATCTCGTTGGGTTTCCATAGAGTGGTATGCTTTTATGGGCCATCTTTCTACAAAGGACAAATGGCTTAGCTAGGGAATGGAATTGATGTTGATTGTGTCCTTTGCCTTGATGCTATGGAGTCCCATGAACACCTATTTTTTGAGTGTCCATTTGTTAAGGAGGTTTGGAAAATGGTCTTAAACAAGAATCAAATTGCAAGAACTGTTTTGGGCTGTCTGAGGAAATTGATTGGGTATGTTCTCGGATGAATGGTCCAAACCTATATGCAGCCAATAAAATGATTTTGGCCTCAATTCTGGGATACGTGCAGACTACTCTCAGCAGTTTGGCATTCCTAATCTCTTTACTTTGGCATGTTCCTCTATATGAAAATTCATGTGGTTCAATTTTGACTTTAGATTGTTATTACAGGTATGAGATGGCCAGCTCAACACATCTCCGGCAAGCTTCCATTTGAACACAAGCTTAACTTCAAGGGGTAACTATGGTACGGATACTAACTCAAGGGTCAAAGAGAAGCTTGCCAGTTGCCACCATCTTGAAGAAAGTGTGGAATAGAAAAAACTCTTCGAGATGCAATGCAAGTAGGCAGCAAGGTTTACAATTTTTCCGTAGCCCTAAAACTTAAAGTGAGCCAATCTTGCGGGGCTTGACCTAACCACAATATTTAGTGGTTACGATGTAGGCTTGCAAAACTAAATAAGTTATTTTAAAAAAATTCTTTGAGAACAGTCGTGTTTCCTGTTGTGTCTGTCTTCGGTCCTGCTCAAGATCCAAGTATTATTGAATATCAGTAGTTCCTTACATACAACACAACCATGTGTTTTGGTAGATTTGATCAATCAAGAGACTAATAGATCATCATAAAAGGCAATGCAATAAAGCATCAAGACTTAATTCATTCATAATAAAATGAATTTGTTCATAGAATTGAACAAAAAAAGGTCAACAAAAAAATGACTTAGATATATAATCGAGTTAATATTATGTTGTTATTTAAGGGTACCATAAATATGATTGAAGTTATTACACTTTTTTCCCATCGTTGGATGGGGAATCAAGAACCTCTCACATGACGATTCCTCAGATGATTCTTAATGTGATATGTAATATAATACTCACTACGGAATGTCTTCTTATTTTATATCACATGAAGGATCGTCCTATGAAAGTCTTAATTCTTCTTATTCTGTCTCATATCACAGAAAATGCCTATCTTACAGTAAAGGAAGAAAGATGATCATGACCATTATTAGATTCTCACCAAGTCTGACTGAAGACAATTTTCATTCTCTAGAGTTTAAGCTTGAACATAAAATAATACTACAATGATTACATGTTTTATTGACTATCACTACTACATAATTTGACATTGCTTTCACGTGCACCGCACGTGCATTTTTACTAGTACCTTAAAAAAGCCAAGCTCTAGTTTTCCCGGCCGGGTATAGTGACATCTCACCAATTATAAAATGCGACAACTCCACTGTGATTTCTCAATATTATATATTCGTAGAGGAAGTACCTTTAGTTTTTATTCATTCATGATAGTCCTTATTGAACGTTTTTCTTTTTCAACACACTTCCGTGCATCATAAAGGCATCAACTTATTCTTGATAGGAATTGAACCACAACTTCACTGTACTTAAATCCTTCTACATACAATCGTTGACTGCCCGATCTGTTATGAGAATAATCCTGTTCATTATTAAAGTTGTATCTTCAGAACCCAGAATCATTGTGGCCCCATTAATTTTAAAAATAAGATAAGGGAAAAAAAGAAAAAAGAGGAAAAAGTAGAGGTAATAGTAGAAAGTATCTAGTTGGACGATTAATTAGTTTTTTTTTTTTTTTTTCCTTTTCTAATCAATAAAAGGTGTGTCTAGCTAGATGTTTAAGTTTTTTGGACTTAATCTAATCCTACCAATGGAAGGGGTACGGGAAATGATTTTCTTTCAGGTTTTAATTGGGACCCAGAAGTGGCAATGCTATTGGTCTCCCATGATTAGTTGAAGCACACATAATTAAGTTGGCTCAAACACTTGAGTTATCATAAAGAGAAATGGTTTACGAATTAATGAAGGTGCTTTTTTTTTTTTTTTTTTTTTTAACTCTTCCATAGCGTTGTTTTGGTGCTTCATCCCAATGTAATGTAGGAAATCAGATCCGCTTCAATATTAGCTCCAAATTAATGTATCTTTCGGGTAAGTTTGACAATTTCTAGTAATTAATTATTTGTCGTTAAGTTGTTTTCACTAAACTAAAAGTTATAGACAATGTGTTAGGTTAGTGGAAGATGTAAAGTCCATATTTTGGCAAATCCCATGACAATCTCTTGATTTGTATCCCATTAATTATGTTGTAGCTTATTGTTTTAGAGCATTTGTTTTAGGAAAGGCTATCAATTGTAGTCCGTAATTGATAGAGAAAGGTTGTCAAAGGAAAGTAGATTGGTAGGATTCCATTTTCCAAGATGATTTCGTGTAGGAAAGAAGAAAATCACGTGGGTGGTTATATGGAAATGTTTTCAGTCACAGTGCTCAAGCAATTCAAAGAAAGTTATTTTTAGTGCTCGAGCAACCTTCCATTTTCTTCAGCAGTCTATATTTATATACGGTTTTGCTGGCTTTTCATCCTCACCGAATATATCAGAGCTATTCATCTTTGTCTCCAATATCAAGTAATGTCTACTGGTGACTGGTTCTTATCTCTTGGAGTTACATATGATTCGGTGATCATGAACCTTTCTACATAAACTCCAAGTGTTCATTTCAACCATTGTTCCAACTACTTGACACATTCTTCCGGTGGATTCTGGAAGTATATCGGAGGACTTGTGGATTCAAGGCGTGTGGCAATCAACCACTTGGTGCGGTGTACGTGGATTCGACAAATCAATCTTTGGCCAATCGGTGAGGATTCACGATTGTTTAATTAAGATCGTTTGTAACTGCACAATGATTACTTTTAGTGGTTCGATTTCCTCCGGTGGTTTTTACCTTTTTTAAGGGGTTTTCCATGTATATTCTTGTGTTCACCTGTTATTGCTTTTCGTTCCTTTGTTATGTTGCTTTTGAGTATTTGATTGTGAAAATGGAATTTCAGAAGAAAATATGTTGGATGTTGTAGTTTAGTGAAATCAACTTAATTTTTTACTACAAAATTTATTCTAGTGTGAATAACTTAATTAAAGTAAAAAAGGTGTTGTAAATTAAAATTAGTTCCAGTCCACATAAAAACCAAATCCGCATCACCATGCACTATACAACTATTTTCCACAAGCTTTAACCCCAACCCACGACCACCAACCCCCCCCACCCCCCCCCCCCCCCCCCCCCCCCCCCCCCCACCCACAACAAATAAAAAAAGTAAAAATAAAAACCCCCTCTTTTCCAATCCCCTGGGCCCAAGTTGTGAGAAAAATTATCCAGTGAATTCCTTAGTCCCAGAGTAATCTCTTAATTGGTTGGTTTCCCTTCGATCTGAAGGGAAGGAAAATAGTCAAGGTGCACGTAAGTTAGCCAAGACTTCTCTTCACACCCACGCGTAAGCGTGTTAAGCGTGTAAATTAATGTCTGTTGGAATTAGTTTGAGGTGCGCGCAAACTGATCCAGAACACCCTGCATTACTAAAAATAAAAATAAAAATAAAAAGCTGACCAAAACATCATGACCGTACGTTGAAAAAAAAAAGCATTGATCGACATCCAATTTATACACGTGATAGACTAGACGCTTTTGATGTCCTTCGTGCGTCGACAAATTATGCATACGTGTGCACCTACCTCACTCTATTATTAACCTGCATGAATGCGCCCATCCACATGAGAGCTTGGCAGCCAGGATTGGGAAACGCTGTAATGTAGTTGGTGCACTACAGCGTGTTGTGTGGCACATGAATCGTCGATTTTATCAATTAACAGTTACGATGCGTTTTTAAACTATTACTGGTAATATATTATTTTTAATCTAGACCATTAATTAATAGATGAGATCGACGATTGTGTGCCACTCTATAAATGCACTACACAGGAGTGCACTATAGCAAACCACGGATGAAAATCGTCACGGGAGTGTGGACAAAAGACAGTAATGTCAACACACTATCAAGATACAGTGAATACAGTGGTGGCTGGGCTTCTGCTCGGTTTCCTCTGGCCGGTGGTTCCTTCGGGAGCCTAGTGGTGTTGGGTGGTCCGGAATGATCAAAGGTTGTGGGTGGTGGCCGTGGTTGGTGATGTAGATCTGGGCCGATTGTGTGATGGTGGTGGACAGTTGTGTGGTCATAGAGGTGGAGTATTTAAGCTACTTTTTCTAACATTTTTTTTACACGTTTCTTTTCATATATATTTTAAAAAATGATGGGAGAAGATGGCGATTTTAATTGGTGATGGTTTCAATCCAGTGTTGGGAAGGTGGATGCGGCCCCCATGGCTGGGATCTCTTGTTGTCTTTGTGTGCCGAAGTCCGGCCGGCGGCTGTTCGGAGTTCTCAATTGGGTGTGGGGCTGTCAATTCGTCGCGTTGAATTGCTGCTGTTGTTGGTGATGATCATGGCTGCTGGGGTTTAGTTTGGGTTTGGCTGTTGTGGTGGTGGTTTGGTGTCGCGTGGCCCTGATTGATTTGGCTCTCATTTTCGTAGGTCGGATCCAGCTGCCGGTCACTACATCTGGGAGACGTCGACTTGGCTTAATGGCGAGGCTGTTTTTCGGTGTTTTGTATAGCGATGGTGGCTGATGTGGTTAGGGTTTGGGGACTGGTTTGGGTGAGCCGGCCCAAGTTTGGGCCGGGATTGGGTGTTCCGGGCTTTTCGTTGTTTATTTTGGGTATGGGTTGAGCTTTATTGTTCTTTTCATTGTGGACCTTGTAGACCCTCAGGTGTTTCGGGTTTTTGCCCTTGTGATATGCATCCAACTTTTTGTTGAATTCCCGTCCCCTATATATTCTTCATTTTTAATAAAATTTCTTCTTTTGCCGATAATAAAAAACACACTATCAAGTGTCCACTGAATTAATTGGCTTAGAATCCATTCCCAATCCAGGGAACTTCGTGGGAACAGGAATCACCTGTAAGTCCAAGCATCTCGATATTGATTGGAATCAGACAACCACGAGATAATAGAGAAATCTCTTATGAATTCATTAGCCCAAACAAGCATGGCACGCCTTTGACCAGATCGAGGAGAAAAATAGTCAAAGAGCGCTTTAGCTACAAGGACAACATTGACAGACGAACCCAAAACGAAAAACCAAGAATCCATGTCACGTGAGTAACGTTTGATGAGCTAGTAATAGAGAACGCCGAGCCAAATAATTGACTGAAAAGTAAGGATAGGAATGGCCTGAACGTAACTTTCCACCACAAATGTCCTATTCAGAGCTCCCCATATATCCATATGCCATGTGCATGTAACCCTCTGGAAAAGCCAATACTTTATTTTTTAAGTATACCCCCAAATCCACCCAAGAACAAGAGCAAAAAAACCCAAAATAAGAACTGATTCGGAGGAATTAAAACACCCAAAATAAGAACTTCCATTCTCTATTTGTTCTTTTGATAACAAAATTATGGATGAGTGTGTCCCAATCCTCCTCGTAACCTTTCCAGCTCAAGGGCACATCAATCCCTCTCTCCAATTCGCCAAGCGCATCGTGAAAATGGGAGTCCACGTCACTCTCTTAACGGCCTCTTCTGCCGTCAACCGCATAACGAAAAGTGCTGCCGCCATGCCACGAGGCGTGACCTTTCTCGGCTTCTCCGATGGCCACGACGAAGGCCTCAAAGCCGGCATGGATTTCGAAGTCTACATGACTGACCTAAGGAGATGCGGTTTGGAGGCAGTGGCAACAGCCATCACTGCCAGTGGTGACAATGGAAAGCCCATTGTGCATGTGGTCTACACCACCCTTCTCCCTTGGGTAAGCCAGGCCGCGCGTGACCTTCACGTGGCGTCCACTTTCCTTTGGATTCAACCAGCTACTATCTTGGATATTTACTACTATTCCTTCTATGGTTATGGAGATGTACTCAATGAGAGGAAAACATCTAACCCTTCATGGTCAATTGAATTACCGGGATTGCCACAGTTAACTGGCAGTGACCTTCCCTCTTTTCTACTAGCTCCAAACGCGCATAAATTTGCACTGCCTTTGTTTAAAGAGCATATAGACACTTTAGATGAAGAAACAAATCCGAAAATACTCGTAAACTCTTTTGATGCGTTGGAATTGGAGGCTCTACGGGCTATTAAGAAGTTAAATTTTGTTGCTATTGGACCACTAATCCCATCAGCTTTCTTGGACGGGAAGGATCCATCTGACAATTCATTTGGAGGAGACCTCCTTCAAAAATCAGACGACTATATCGAATGGTTGGATTCAAAGCCAAGAAGATCTGTTATTTACGTGGCATTTGGAAGCTACTCTGCTTTAGTGAAGCAACAAACAGAGGAGGTCGCACGAGGCCGACTTGATTGTGGAAGGGCGTTTTTGTGGGTGATGAGAGGAAAGGAAAATGGTGAAAAAGAAGAAGAAGATAAGATGAATTACAAGGAAGAATTGGAGCGACAAGGGAAGATAGTGCCATGGTGTTCTCAAGTGGAGGTTTTGTCACACTCATCCGTGGGTTGTTTTGTGAGTCATTGCGGGTGGAATTCTTCGTTGGAGAGCTTAGTTTTTGGGGTTCCAGTGGTGGCTTTTCCACAATGGACAGACCAAGCGACAAATGCCAAGCTTATTGAAGATGTTTGGATGACGGGGGTTCGATTGACGAAAAATGGAGAAGGAATTGTTGATGGTGGTGAGGTTAAGAGGTGCATTGAATTGGTGATGGGAGGTGGGGGCAGAGGGGAGGAAATGAGAAACAATGCTAAGAAGTGGAAGGATTTAGCAAGAGAAGCAACCATGGAAGGTGGATCGTCGTTCAAGAATCTCAAGACTTTTGTTGATGAGGTTAGAGCTTGTTAGAGCTTGTTTTAGACTATTCGAACCTCAATCCAGCCCATTAATAAGAATTAATGAACCACAATTTCACTGCACTTAAATGCATCTACACAATCGTTAACTATTCCGATCTGTTATGAATAAAAAGGAGGAGGAAGAAGAAGGTAATAGTGTGAAATGGTTTACTCTGTTGCTTCATTGGAAGGGGGACATTGTTCTGTTCGATCTTCTTACTTTTTCAAGACAAGTGAAATGGTTTTACTCTTTGGGTTTAATTGGGACTCCAGCAAACGGATAGTGTGATTGGCCCTCAAAGATTAATCGATGTGTGCGTAAGCTGATCCGGACACCTGAATTATCAACAAGTGAAAGGGTTTACCATTGAAGGTGCTTTTTTCCCCTTCCCCGAGAAGACGTTCTTGTGTTTGGTCCGAATATATTATATATAAGTATTCAGAACGGCTTCCCAGCTATTATGAAGGAATATATAATCAGTACTAGCTTCAAATCAAAATTTCGTAGTGCAATATAACTCTTTAGGCAAAAGTTGTGACAAAATATTAGCTTAATTTCTCATATTTTTTTATGATACAAGTATCTAATAATTGATATAGCTATAGTGACAGTTCGTACTGTGTTTTGGAGAACGATTGGGAGATAGATGTTCAACAGATGTGTTTGGAATCGTGGATCTGATGTTGTAGGTTGTTGGGTTTGTGAAGCTTAATTTAGTATAGGTTCCACTTCGCTAAATATTTTGGACAGCGCCCCAGTTGTCGATATAACTTGCTATATTAGGTTTTTGAAAATAGAGTCTCACATTGCTTGGGTGTGGAATGGGTGATCACTTAATAATATTTGGAACCTCTCCACTCATTACCAATTAGTTTTGAGATGGACATAAAGTTTCTACATGGTATCAGAGCGGGGCCCGTTCCACCCCACATTTTATAAAATTCACAATCCACACCCCATGATGACAGACCAGCAAAAAGGTTGTACGATGATAAGACCCAAAAGTGGCCACACGTGACAGACCTCAAACGCGGCTGCACGTGAGGGGGGATGTTAAGAAAATAGAGTCTCACATTGCTTGAGTGTGGAATGGGTGATCACTTAATAACATTTGGGAGCTCTCCACTCATTGCCAATTGGTTTTGAGACTAACATAAAGTTTCTACATACATGTCATACCCAAAAGTCGATTTAACTTGTACTCTCTTCATTTGATTGCATCGTGAAACCTGATATAAGCTATATATGGATGCACTCAATTAGACATTTGCAAAACCACGCATAAATTTTTTTGTGTTGGTTTGGCCAATTTCTCAACATAGGTCTCACATGTATCTGCAGGGTCCATACGTGTTAGACAACTCCGAACACATATGTATTAGGAGATGCACTCGGACACCGGTGTCGATCTGTTGTAGCAGTACTCGTCTGCCATAATATTTTTCCTATCTAACGGGATATCAAGAGGCAAGAACCCAACCAGCAAGCTGTATAAACTACTTCTACGCACAATGATCGCCACCACATTTTTTTTCTTTTTTTCAGAACTTGTAGATTAGCCTAAACGGAAGCAGAAACTGTGTTGTGTACCATCTGGACCATCCATCTCGGTAGTTAATGGTCCGGATTAAAATAAAACTTTTGACGGAAAAGTTTTTAAAAATCTGAACCAACCATAACACTTTTGTATGGTTGAGATTGTATATCACTGTGTTGTGCACTAGGTGCGCAGCACGCCCCCGGTCCAGCCTAAACCCCTTCAAATTTTAAAAGATAAATAATCCCCAATTCGTCACAGCTAACGTCATGGTCATTGGCCCTATCCTATCACATGTGCATATAAATCAAATCAGGCCTCAGCTATCTAGCCCAATCAAATCAAAGAAACCTTTTTCTGTGTTGCAATTGAACTATTATATGGTACAAGTATCAAACCAGTATATAGCTATAGCGACAGTTCATAATATGTATCGGAAAGTGATTGGAAGATAGATGTTCAGATTAAAATGTGTTTGGAATCGTTTGATGGGTAGGTTGGGTTTTCGAAGCTGATTCACATGATTGGGATTTGAATTGCTAACTATTTTGGGTAGCATGCGCCGCCGAAATCAAGACAGGGTTACATTGGTATTGGTGATTTAAACCCTAGGTTAGCTATACGCAGCAACCGATGCAATTTATATATGCTCTCTTCTTTCCATACACGGGGAAAACTTGCATGAGCCATTAATGTACTCAACTAGACATTTGGAAAATCACGCACTTAATTATCTCTGTGTCTATCCTTGTTTGTTACTACTTTTCTTCATTCTTCTTTGTGAGTTGTGTGCCGGTTGGTTTGGCCTACTTCATCATCGGTCTCACATGCATTAATTTGTGGGGTCCATATACATCAACCAGTTTCAAACACATCCGTATTAGAATATGTATTTTTCGCACTCGTGTCTGTAACATTTCTCGTCTGCACTAATATTTTTCCTATATAACTGGGGATATCATTAGGCAAGAATCGAACCAACTAGCGGTATAACCACTTCAACAATCACAACCACCTTTTTTCACAACTTGTAAATTAGCCTAGCTAAGCCCCTTCAAATTTTAAAAGATCAATCATCCCTAATTCGTCACCACTGACGTCATGGACCCTGGCCCTATCATTTTCATGCCCACATAAATCAAGCCTCAGCTTTCTAACTTATGAAACAAGTTGTTTTGCGTTGCCTGTAACATCCATAAGTCCCCAACAAGAAGAAGAAGAAGAAGAAATGGACGATTGTGTTCGACTCCTGCTGGTCCTGTTTCCAGGCCAAGGGCATATAAATCCCAGCCTCCAATTCGCCAGGCGCCTTGTCAGGATGGGCGTCAATGTCACTTTTGTAACCGCCATTTCCGCACTCAAACGCGTGACAAAATCTGTCACCGATACTCCAGGCTTGACCTTGTCCGGCTTCTCCGATGGCTATGATGACGGCAACGGTCACTTGTGGAACAACCACGATGATGCTGACCGCTACATGAAGGAGCTAAAGATTCGGGGGTCGGAGGCCATAGCAGAACTCATCAAATCAGCGGCGGAAAGAGGCAAGCCTTTCGTTCATGTAGTCTACACCACCATTATGGGTTGGGTAGGCCAAGTTGCTCATGCCCTTCAGGTGCCTTCCACTCTCCTTTGGCTTCAGCCAGCGACCATCTTGGGTATTTACTACTACTACTTCAATGGCTATGGAGAGTCCATTGGGAAAAACGCGAACGACCCCACGTGGTTTGTCGAATTACCGGGACTGCCGTTGCTCACACGCGGCGACCTTCCTTCCTTTTTGCTCGCTTCGAGCACTTCTAATTTTGCTCTTCCACTAATTAACGCGCATTTTGACGTACTCAATACGGAAACGAATCCCAAAGTACTCATAAACTCCTTCGATGCTTTGGAGTCTGGAGCTCTAAGAGCGACCGAGAGGCTAAACTTTGTTGCTGTTGGGCCGTTAATTCCGTCGGCTTTCTTGGATGGAGATGATCCGTCTGACAATTCTTCCGGAGGAGATCTCTTTCAACATTCAGAAGACTATATTGTATGGTTGAATTCAAAGCCTAGTGAATCTGTTATTTACGCAGCTTTTGGAAGCTATGCTTCTATAACAAAGCGACAAATGGAGGAGATTGAGCGCGGGCTGCTGGAATGCGGAAGACCTTTCTTGTGGGTGGTAAGAGCAACGGAAGACGGGAAGTTGAGCCGCAAAGAGAAACTGAATCAACAAGGGATGGTAGTACCGTGGTGCTCTCAGGTGGAAGTGTTGTCACACCCGTCGGTTGGGTGTTTCGTGACTCATTGCGGATGGAACTCATCGTTGGAGAGTTTGATTTCTGGGGTTCCGGTGGTGGCTTTTCCACAATGGGCTGACCAAGCGACAAACGGAAAACTTATTGAGGATGTTTGGAAGACAGGAAAAAGAGTGAAAACAAATGGGGACGGAATTGTGGAGAGTGGTGAGATTAAAGAGTGCATAGAATTGGTGATGGGAGGAGATGAAATGAGAAGCAATGCTAAAAAGTGGAAGGATTTGGGAAGGGAAGCCGGAAAGGAAGGTGGATCATCCGACAAGAATCTTAGAACTTTTGTTGAGGAGGTTAGGGCTAGTTTGGTAAAGTGAACACTGTTCTAACAATAAGGTGCATGTACTGCAAATTGTTTTTCTCTTCCCATTCTCCCAATTTTAACCCTTTTGTTGTTGTTCTTTTATCTACTTATTTATATAAGTATCCGCAAATACTATAATTATGGAGCCCTATTTCTATATGCTTATGGAGGGGTGTTTTACTAACTAAAATAAGTACATTTTTGAATTAAAGGTAATGTATTGTGAGAAAAATGACCTCTCTTGAAAGTGAAAAATAAGTAACTATAAAATAAGAATCGTAACGGAACGGGAATATCCCAACCAACAAGAGTTCAATGGCGCATGAAGTCCATGTGCGCCATATTCTGGCCATGGTTATCAAACACATAAACATTAATCGACTAAACACAACTGGACTTTTGGCGGTTGCCTTAAGTGGAATTCGCTATACTATATTCCAGCCACATCACTCATTTTATCCTCCCAAGTTTAATTAATATATTTTAGAGGCTACTCCACCGATCTCTTGGTCTCCTCAATTGGTACATATATCCATGTGCATCCGAGCAAACACTGAAACACACACCAACTAAAGAATACAAACGGAAACTCTGTGATATTTCTGGAAAAGATATTTCCTACGAGGAAGCACAAGCGACGACTAACCCCAAACCAGACCAGTTACAGGGAAAAGATCATAGGAGAGCACTTCAAAGTTCTGTGTTTTAGAATTATGTCTTTACCAGCTTTACATTCTCATGGTCTTTTCGAATTGTCTCGACAGTCAGTTTTATAAGTGCCATCGTGCATGGTTGATAAAAACCTAGCCATCATATCCAGATATTTATCTTTATTATCGATTTAATTTTGGTGCTAAAGTCGTTTTTTGATTTGTTACAGAGTACCCTGTTTTGGAGATGCTACTCTGGCTGTGTGACAATTTTTTACTTTGCACATCAGACCATTGGATCTGTCGTACTTCCATTGAGATCTGAATTACCTAATCCTTCAAGAGATCTTGATCAATACAAAATGGTGATGTAGCAACAAATGATTTTGCAATCGAACAATGCTAGGAACACCACTTCAAAAATATAGCTCGAAACACAACTTTAATAAATTCCCTTTTCTGAGGAAATAAATACTCCATGAATTACCGCTTCCGAGTTTTTACCTCACGATAACTACTTCAATCATTCGAAATGCCATGTGAAAAAATACTTTCCAAGATACATACTTTCACACATACAAAACTAACACGATATGTACCCGTGTGAGTATGCGAGACAACCAGAAGGAGACATTTAATCAGAGACGAACCTAGGAGTTCTGATCAACAAAACAAACCTGGGAATTGGCAGTAGGGAGCCATGCCCTGTATTTGATTTGAAGTGCTAAACCGTGGAAGATACTTTTGCAAAATTGCATACCTTCTCAAGGATTATATGTTAAGGTGACCTCCTTGTCTAGATTTTTCACCTACCACTGGTATGAAGTATCAATGTTGTTACAACTATGCATACTTCGTAGTACTCCGTCCGTCCATAATTTTAGTTCATTACGAGCCATCATGAGCTTCTTTGGATTAAACAAAAATGGAGTATTACCGTGCATAATTTTTCAAACATTTTCGCATCGACCTAAAGACCTAATTCGTTTGAAAAAGTTCAAAAGCTTACACACGGAAGTGCTCATGGCCGGAGGTATATGTTAATGGGTTTGCAAACCCCTCAGCCCCTCCCAAGAAAATTATAATATTTAATTTTCTCACAACTTATTCACGCTCTCAAACTCATAAAATTTTAGTAAATGCAAATCATGGCTCCGTCACTAAAAGTAATTCATTTACGTTTTGGAAAACAATATTATAATTTTTTGTTATTGAACTAAATTATAGAACGGGATGTAGACTTTTACTTAAAACTTTCTAATTCAAGCCTCATGTGAGATTTCAAGTATATTTATGCATGTGCAATGGAAGAGTTACGTTATTATTTATTTATTTTTTCTTCTTTTGTTTCGTGTACATTTATACTAATAGTAAATTAATTTTATCATAGGCTCACAATAATATGCATCAGGACAATGAATACAGCTCATGAAACACATCAGCAAGTAATAACTCTTCACCTAATTTCAATGGCTACCATTAAAGTTTAGGTATGATAGGTGCATAAATACACCTATTTATGCCTCTTAACTTAGGCTTGTTATGTCCATTTAGTTCGCTACTTGGGATTCATACTTGTTAATTGCGTTTCAGAATTCTCGGAGCCGATGGTTAACATTTGGAGCTAAAAGCACAAAATCATATTTAACGCAAAGTCGATGCCGATCCAATTGATTTAGAGACGACCAAACTTATATTGGATGACGAGAAGTACCCAATAAAATTCCAACATAATGGAAATTCGGAGCAATATACTGCTGTGGATTTGCATGTGATGCAAGTGAAAAGGCAATTGAATAATTTAAAATCAAGAAGTGTGTGAAGTGTGACATGGACCAGCCAATGTCCTTTGGGTTTGCACGTGAGATGATGGGCCTAGCAGTTGACCAATTAGGCCTCACTTTTCACATGGTTTCTCGGGCTATATTTTAAATAGTCTTGCTACGAGCAGGGACAATCCGCAGGGACAATTTGCAGGGACAAGCGTTTGGCCCCATTTTAGATTCCGAAAAAATCTAGAAAAATATCCATAAATTTTTGAATATTTTGCCCATACTTATCCAAAAGTAATACTTACCGATATTCGTTGGAGCTGATTTTTTACAGGGTCCCATGAAATAATATTCAAAAATTTATGGATATTTTTCTAGATTTTTTCGGGATCCAAAATGAGGTCAAACGCGTTATCCCTGCGAATTGTCCTTGCGAACTGTCCCTGCTGTTAGAATTTTTGTATTATAAAAGAAGATAAAAAGGGTTTCAGGGGAGATCTTCAGACGACAGAAACAGAACGGTGGCTGCCATCTTTTACTCTTTTTCCCACGGCAGAAACAGGAGAACGGGGGGCTGCCATTGGATATCTTTTCTCACGCATACAGAAAGAAAGCACTTGAATCGTGCGGCTGTTCATCAAGCTTCGGCCAGAGCAGTTTTGGGGTTTAATCTTTTTATTCTCTGCAAAGCTTTTAGTTTATTGTTCAATGGAGTTTATTTGTTTCACGATTATTTGTTCTCACTCCATGAGCGGCTAAACTATTCGGCTAGGGTAATGAGGAGGTCTCTCCAAGTAGCGTAGTTGTTAGATTTCTAGGGTTTTATATTCAACTTGATTGTATGACTTGATCGATTCATAACTTTTTATGAAGTTTTATAATTTTTCCAATATTCGAATGTGTTTGTATCCATGGTTTCAAGCACTGTCATACAATGGTTTTTAATGTTCTGAGATAGGCTTTGAGATAGATTATACGACGTGAGACGGGTCGTACCGTGGTTAAATCCAATGAGATCATCCGTGCCGTGTTGAGATAGAGCCTATACGAAGTACGAATCTTGATTATATTTTTTGGGAACTATCGATAGGAATTGCTACCCTACGGTGGTCTGGTTGAATGTTGAATGTGAACCCTAGGTTTCGAAATAATTATGTTACAAGGGGAGACTGAATCGGAAACCCTAGTCCTTTCTCTCATTTGTTTCAAAATCTATAATTGCTTTCTAGTATAATTTTAGTTTAATCAAATCCAAATCCAAATCCAACTTCTCTTAACTTTCCGAATTAAATTAGAAATTAATTGAAACTATTGCAACTCAGCTTTTTACTCTCCGTGGACGATCTCGGACTTAACTGCTATTTTTCGGGATAATTGTTAATTTCCTGTTTTATAAATTATATTTTTGGTACGAAAACGACAGACCAAATTTTGGCGCCGTTGCCGGGGAGTTAAAACACGGTTGAGTATTTTCAATTTGTTTTTAGTTTAATTCTTTGTTTTATTTAATTTTTTTTTTTCTGTTAGTCTGTTTCAGCTTTGCCAGGTTTTGGAACATCACAAGGATTGCAAAGTTGAATTTATTGGTGGCGAGGCAGATCAAAGCGATTTCGTTTACCCACTGTGAGTTCTCTTTTCAATTACTTTATTGTTGGATTGCTAAAACAATAGTGGAATTAGGGGTTTTAGGATATTTATGCGTCGATATCGGTCGTTATCACCTGAGACAGCGTCTGATACTGATCCTAAATTTTTTTTTTGATCGGCAAAAGATAGAATTTTATTAACTCGTAACACAGAGTACAGAGCTAAAAGTATCATGGATACACCGGCCTGACCTAAATTTGACCAAACCCTTCGATCTTTTCTGAAGTCTCTTAAAGCAACACGTGAACGCCCAGTTGATCATAATATAAACTTTGACGTAATGGGCGACCAAAACGGAGCAACCGGTGGGGAACAGGGCTCCCCATTGGTGGAGTATTTTATTCCAAATGAGTATGAGTCCACTTCGTGCATAGTTATGCCCGCGGTAAGAGCCAATCAATATGAGATAAGGCCGGGCACTTTATAGATGTTGCCTTCATTTTATGGGAAACCAAACGAGGATCCTTATGATCACTTGAACCAATTCATGGAAACGAGCCGAATTATTTGCATTCGTGACTTTGATAAGGATGCATTGAAATTACTCCTTTTCCCGTTCTCGTTGAAGGATAAGGCCAAACAGTGGTTGAACTCCTTACCTGCAAACTCCATCACCTCTTGGACTCAAATGTGCGAAGAGTTCCTAAAGAAATATTTCTCCATCGGTAAGACAACTCTTCATAGACAAGAGATCACCGGATTTACCCAAACACGATGGAGAACAGCTTCATGAATCTTGGGAGAGATTCAATGACCTTCTTAGGATGTGTCCTCACCATGCTATCCCCAAGTGGCAGCTTGTTCAGTCTTTTTACCAGGGTTTGGCCGAACCACACCGCCAACTGGTTGATTCTTCTAGTGGTGGGGTCTTCCTGCATAAGAATGTGAACGATGCATGGAAGTTATTTGAAAACCTTAGTGAAAACTCTCAACACCGTGCATCTTCTCTCAGACATTCGAGAGGGGCAGCGTCTAGTTCATCCAAACAGAGAGGAGTCTATGAGGTTCAACCCCCTAATGACCTTACACATCAAGTAGCTACCTTGACCCAAACAATGAAAGAATTAATCACTTCGAGTCAACATCCTCTCCCTGTGGGACATCATCCGCCCATTTTTCAGGAGGCATGTGGGATTTATGCTAGTCTCATGCATTACATCACTGATTGTCCCTCTGCCTCCCAATATGCAGAGTTTGTGCAAGAGCAGGTTAGTGCTGCACAAGGGTTCTCCAGGCCAGGCTACGACCCATTCTCTCCAACATACAATGCTGGCTGGAAAGATCACCCAAACTTTTCTTGGAGGACGCAAAATCAAGGCAGTCCCTCCTCTTTTCAACAGAGACCGCACAACCTAAGTTGTTTCAACCAACCAAAGCCCAATTACCCAAGCACTTTTAATCATTACTATGCGAGCAAGACTCTCTCTGATGCTCAATTGAACTATACCACTACAGAAAAGGAGATGCTCGCGGTTGTGTTTGCATTGGATAAGTTTCGGCCCTACCTCCTGAGGTCGAAGATTATCGTGTACTCTGACCATGCCGCGTTGCGATACTTGCTTTCAAAGAAGGACACGAAACCTAGGTTGATTAGGTGGGTCTTGTTGCTACAAGAATTTGACTTAGAAATCCGGGACAAGAAAGGTTCCGAAAACTCCGTAGCTGACCACCTCTCGAGGATCTTGATTGACTCCGCATGTGACTATTTACCCTTAAAAGACTCCTTTCCGGATGAGCAACTTTTTGCGGTGTCACAAAGTCAACCCCCTTGGTATGCGAGCATTGTAAATTACCATGCCACTAGCGCCATACCTTCCCATTGGTCCAAGCAAGACAAGGACCGATTCTTTGCGCAGGTTGGTAATTATTTTTGGGAGGATCCGGAGTTGTTCAAATATTGCTCGGATCAAGTGATTCGGCGGTGTGTCCCTGAAAGTGAGCTACAGAGCATATTGACTTTTTGTCATACTCACGAGTGTGGGGGACATTTTAGCGGTAAGAGGACCTCGGCGAAGGTCTTGCAATGCGGGTTCTATTGGCCCACACTTTTTAAGGATGCCCATGAGTTTTGCAAGGCATGCCTTCGTTGCCAAAAGGTTGGCAACATATCGCACCGAGACATGATGCCTTTGTCCTCCATTCTTGTGGTAGAAATTTTTGACGTGTGGGGAATTGATTTTATGGGACCATTCCCAACCTGTTTTGGGAATGAGTATATTTTAATGGCAGTCGACTATGTCTCGAAGTGGGTGGAAGCAGTAGCCACACGGACTAATGACCACAAGGTTGTGGTCGAATTCTTGCAAAGTAACATTTTTAGTCGCTTTGGCTACCCACGTGCGATTATAAGCAATGAGGGAACCCATTTCCTAAACGGATACTTTGCGGCGCTAGTAAAGAAATATTCTATCACTCACAAGGTGACAACACCTTATCATCCTCAAACTAGTGGCCAAGTAGAGGTCTCGAATAGGGAGGTTAAATCAATTCTTCAGAAAACGGTTAGGCCCGATCGAAAAGATTGGTCGCTTAGGCTTAATGACGCTTTGTGGGCCTACCGTACTACTTTTAAAACTCCCATTGGCATGTCTCCTTATCAGTTGGTTTATGGTAAAGCGTGCCACTTGCCTGTAGAGTTGGAACATAGGGCCATGTGGGCGATTAAGAAATTTAATTTTGATATGGTTTTTGCTAGTTCGAATCGTAAACTCCAACTCAGTGAATTAGAAGAACTTCGTAATGATGCATATGAGAGCTCTAAAATCTATAAGGCTAGGACTAAAGCATTCCATGATAAGCATATCCATACGAAGTCCTTTGAGCTTAATCAAAAGGTGTGGCTCTTCAACTCACGTTTGAAATTGTTTCCGGGCAAGTTGAATTCGAAGTGGGATGGACCTTATGTTATTACTCGTGTTTTCCCCCATGGTGCGATTGAAATTCGGGATCCACGTGATGGCTAAGTATCTAAGGTTAATGGCCAACGATTGAAGCCATATGTGGACGGTTTGAGTAAAGAGGGTGAAATTGAGTCCATCAATTTGGTGGACCCAGTGTACCCTACCCTTTAAGCGCTTTCAATGAGTCTAGGAGACTTGAAATCTATAGAGTTTGAGACACCTCCAGTGTTTGCCGTGCTCGAACGGCTTCTGATGGTCTGGTATAGCCACCTTGTCAAAGCTATGTATGTAGTACTTAGGAGGTTGGGTCTGGCGGCAGGCGTGTAGTTAGCAGCGAGAATTCTGTCTGAACCATCTGATTTTAATGTCCAACTTGGTGGAGATTGCTTCATAAACCGAGTGGTGGGTAAGGGATTTGGCAGCCCCAGAGGGAGTGACAGCCTATTAGATGATGGCACCACTTCTCAAGATATCGTTGAATCCTACACATATTGTCCTTCCAACAAATAGGGAACCACAGTCTTTGACAAGGGAGAAAAGTAGTACCCGTGTCTTTCACGTGAAGAAAGTGTATATGTTTTTGTCTTGGTTGAGTATTTGTTATTATTATTATTATTTTTTCTTCGCTATGTATCTTTTGTTTTAATTTCTTTTATTCTATATATTTTGTGTTGTGGGACTAATGAAGCGCAGGTTTACACTACAAGTTGGGGGATGACTCCCACCTTTTCTTTTGCCTCGCTCTTTGTTGCTCCTAAGTGAGGTGATATCTCTCATTTCTTTCTCTGGCTTGTCTTTTAATTTTCTATGGCTGAGCCGTCACTACAGACAGTGCCATTATAAGTTGGGGGATGGATCACTTTGTTTTTATGTTTATAGAGTTTTAAAATCCAAAACAAAAAAAAAAAAATTGAAAATTGAAAAGTTTAAAAAACACTTGTTGGATCCTTTTTACTTGAGACTTGGAGAATGTGATGTTTACTTGTTGGTTGCTTGTGCTGAGAATTTGTGGGCATTACTTGAATATTTATGTTGCATGATAGTTCTTTTTGCTAGCTTGGCGATAGAAATTTATCTTGGCATACGCTCTTAGCATCTTTGCACATGCACGTTTCTTGGACCTTAACTGCTTGTGAGTTATGACTTGAGTGCTTTCAATGGCTAGATTAGTGGAGACTTATGCCCATGTGAGCTTTAGTGCCTTACCTTTCTTTGGAGTGGTGTCATATAAACTCTTTGTTTGTCGTAAAAGAGAAGAAGCTTAATCGTTATCGATCTCATTATCCTTTGTCGTCAAGTATTGAGACTTAATGCATGCCTATTATTTCATCTTTTGGGAATGGAAATTTACATGGTTGTATTGCCCCTAAGAGATGATAGTAGGCCATTTTTGTGCTTTGAGCCGGTTCATTTCTTTTTCTTAAATACTTATCCTTGTAAACCACATTGAGCCTCTTGCATGAGCCTTTTTCTTGTTAAGCTTCACCAACCATATTGTGTCTTGAGAATGTCAAGTTAATCATGTGAAGGTTATTTTTTGAAGAGACTAGAGTGTATTTGAGAACAATGTGCTTGAATTGTAGTGTGTCTTACCCATTGTTAAAAAAAAAAAAACATTGAGAAAATTGCAAAAGAAAAAAGAAGGAAGGAACTTGAATTAAAAAGGGGAAGCCACCTATGCATTTGTTTGAAGAAAGAAAATGTGAATTTCATTGTGGAAGTGTGTGGAGGGTAAAGAATATGAGAGATATGGCGGAGTTGAAAAGAGTTGAAAGAGGGCGCACTTTATTAATTGCCCTATGTGTTTTTGGCCTATTTTCGGACACTTGAGCATGTCTTATCCTAACCTTTGAAGAACTTTTCCTTACCCAACGATATAACTGAATAAAAGTCCTACTTGATCTTAGGGGCAATGGGTTGTGGATTGATGGATAGAAATTGTTTTCAATGCTTGACATTCCTTTCATGAGATCTTGTGTCCACTTTAAAAAGCTTTCTTTTCGTGTCTAATTGTGCGGGATACTTTGGTTCTTTATCGCATAACTTCCACCCACACACAATGAGTGTCTATTAAATGCACCCTGTTTCAAGCGTTTTCTATTGTTGAGTGCATGACACAGTGAGAATTGAAGTCGAGACTCGGTCCTGAGAGACTACTTGGTTGTGGTTCGCTAGTGGTTAAGGTCTGTGCTCACACACACTAAGCTTGGGTGCCATGATTTATTTCTAAGTATTGATAGCCTCTAGAACTAATTTTTTGCATATGCTATATTCTTGGCATTGGCGTATCAATGAGTTGCATTGCAGGTTTTTGGGTTCCAAGTAAAGGAATCTGCGGTGTTTTGTGGGTGATCACTGCTGAAAACCGTCACGAGACTTCACTCGTCCTACCGGGGCCACCCGGCCAGAGGTTTAAAAGATCTATCCCTTAGTTAGTTGCTTTCTTTTATTTGTTTTTCCTTTCTTTGCTAGGGACTAGCAAATTGTAAGTTGGGGGATGTGATAGGTGCATAAATACACCTATTTATGCCCCTTAACTTAGGCTTGTTATGTCCATTTAGTTCGCTACTTGGGATTCATACTTGTTAATTACGTTTCAGAATTCTCGGAGCCGATGGTTAACATTTGGAGCTAAAAGCACAAAATCATATTTAACGCAAAGTCGATGCCGATCCAATTGATTTAGAGACGACCAAACTTATATTGGATGACGAGAAGTACCCAATAAAATTCCAACATAATGGAAATTCGGAGCAATATACTGCTGTGGATTTGCATGTGATGCAAGTGAAAAGACAATTGAATAATTTAAAATCAAGAAGTGTGTGAAGTGTGACATGGACCAGCCAATGTCCTTTGGGTTTGCACGTGAGATGATGGGCCTAGCAGTTGACCAATTAGGCCTCACTTTTCACATGGTTTTTGGGGCTATATTATAAAAGAAGAGAAAAAGGGTTTCGTTACTTTCCGAATTAAATTAGAAATTAATTGAAACTATTGCAACTCAGCTTTTTACTCTTCGTGGACGATCTCGGACTTAACTGCTATTCTTCGGGATAATTGTTAATTTCCTGTTTTATAAATTATATTTTTGGTACGAAAACGACAGACCATGGTACATTAAAACTTCTTAAAATACGTATACATTTTTCCTTACACTAGCAACCAATGTGAATATGAGGTTGAGTTCCGTTAAGCGTCTTGCGCTTTTTCTGTTTTATCATAATTCAAAAAAAAATTCGCATTTGTTAGTTTCACGCTTCACTTTTTGGGTTGTTCGATTCATCGCGGTCAGAACGAATCGGAAAAGTAAAAAAATTTTACTTTTACCCAAAAATTTTCTAAAATATCCAATATAAAGTTGACTTTTTGGGCTTTATCTTGGATATTTTCTAAAATATTTGGGCAAGAGTCATAACTTTTTACTTTTTCGACGAATTGAAAAACCAAAAGAGTGAGATGCAAAACTAACAAAAGCCAATTTTTTTTTACTGAATGGGTATGACCGTATGAGGGGCCCAATATGGGTTGCACACCTGAGTGACTAGACTATTATGTACTGAATGGGTACAAGGGCCCAATACAGGTAGCACACAATCCGAGCAATTCATTAATGTCAAAATGATTTTTTGAATTATTTTAACAAATCAATGCAACCGGATAAATGAAAATTAGATCCAATTTTCTGAAATCTTCGTAAACATGCCTTGTGGTTATCGGTTATGCCTTTTGTGGTTTCGGCTATGGTGTCTACCTTTACATACGGTGTTTCCATTATGCCTCTTGTGGTTTTTGGTCATGCCTTTTGTGGTTTCGGTTATGGTGTCTCCATTATGCCTCTTGTAGTTTTCTGTTATGCCTTTTGTGATTTCAGTTATGCCTCTTATAATTTTTATTTATGTCATGTGTGGTTCCATCATCCATGCTATGCAACCGAGAGACTTCAAAAGCCACTTCAACACTCGAACTTTGTTTTTTTGATCTGCACTTCAGCACTCAAACTCTTGTCTTTTTGAGCTGCACTTCAACACTCTCACTCATAACCATATCTTCCATAAACTTGTACAAATCTGAAACCTTCAGAGTGATTGAAAACAGTAATCCTCAATTCACTTTGAGATCTCATACAAATGATCTGAGAGCTTCAATAATGGCAAAACAAAAATTTTAAATTATCTTAAAAAATCAGCTCAATCGGATAAATGAAAGTACTTGATCTATTTTCGTGAATTTTCATTAACAAGTGGATATCGAGCGTCAATCCAACAGGCTGCAAAGCCTCTTTAACACTCAAACATTGTTTTTTTCATCTGCACTTCAACACTCAAACTCATTAACCATATCTTCCATAAACCTGTCCATATCCTGAAAACACTTCAGAGTGATTAAAAACAGTACTAATCATCAATTCGTCACCACAAACGTCATATCCCCTGGGCTTATTCTTTACATGTGCATTATTAAGTCCCGGCATTAATGCACACTAGTACTAAATCCCCAAACTCCAGTACCCAGAAAAGAAAAAAGAAATGGACGACCGCGTTCGACTCCTGCTGGCAACGTTTCCGATCCAAGGGCAGATCAATCCCAGCCTCCAATTCGCCAAGCGCCTCGTCAAGATGGGCGTCAGCGTCACATTCATACCCGCCTTTTCTGCACTTAATTGCATCACCAAATCTGCCTCCGCTACTCCACAAGGCTTGACCTTTTCCGGGTTCTCTGACAGCTACGATGATGGGTCAAAACTCGGGGATCCCACGGGGATTGAAGTACAGAATAGCGGGTTGAAAGCCGTAGCGGAACTCATCAAATCAGAGGCCGAACGAGACCGGCCTTTTATTCATGTGGTCTATACCACATTTCTCCCTTGGGTAGGCCAAGTTGCACGTGCCCTTAACGTGCCATCCACTTTCCTTCGGATTCAACCAGCTACCATCCTGGATGTGTACTACTATTACTTCAATGGTTATCGGGATGCTATTCGGAGCAATACGAATAACCCCACATCGGCAGTTGAATTACACGGACTGCCATTGCTCACTGGCAATGACCTTCCCTCTATTCTGCTTGATTCAAACGCTTTCGATTGCGGGGCTCTTCCATTGCTGGAAGGGCACGTAGGTATACTTGATGGTGAAACAAACCCCAAAGTACTTGTGAACACCTTTGATGCGTTGGAGTCTGGGGCCCTAAGAGCAATCGAGAGGCTAAACTTAGTTGCCTCTTTTTCCTGTGGTTCGACCACAAACTTCCAAGCATTATGCTATCGATGACAAAATCCTACGCTTCTGGCTAGAAATACAAAGCAAGGTCAGTAAGCAACCAATAAGAGCTTGCATAACACCGAGGCAATCAACTGAGACACTACCTTAGTGAATGGGAAGAATCTCCAACTTCACTTTATGATCACTGCCCACACCAGATTAAATACTGAACTCTTTTTTTTGTAGTTTTAAGCCCAGAAAGATAATAGAAACCATCCAAAAAGCAGACATAACAGTAGGGAAAGATAGCTTATCAGTCCCACACAAGCCAAACGTTAAGTCATCAGCAAAAGCAAGGTGGTTGAAAATTTAAAGCCACTACGAACCAAGCATTAGAAACACAATACATGACCCATTTAGTGCACTGAACTGGAAATTGCATAGCATCCATCATCTCACTCAGGGAATCCCATGGGACTGAATCGTAAGCCTTCATAAGATCAATTTTAATAGCACATTTTGGAGGATTCACATCTCTATGGCAGTTCCTAACTAACTCCTGCACGAGGAGAATATTATCTAATATGGTTCTTCCTTCCGCAAAGGCTGACTGCCATGGTTGATGATTAGAGGCAGTATACCTTGCATTTTGTAGAGTTATTGTCTTTTGTGTAATTTTTTTTTTGTGTGTGGCCAAAATGGTTCAGTGTTACTGGGAATTAGAAGGTTATATGCAGTTTACAAGAGGAGTCCAAACTCCCTTTGGGTTCGCGTTCTTAAAGGTAGGTATCGATCCACCAATCGGAAGAGCTCTCGACCCTCCACTACTTGGAGGGGCATTCAGGCTGGTAAAGATCTTTTTGATAAAGGTACGCACATGCGTCTTGGGGATGGTCTCTCCACTTCTTTCTGGCTGGATAACTGGACGGGCAAGGGCCCTCTTCGTTCCAGAATTTCCGGTCCTCTTGCCCGCAACGAGATTGATCTCAAAGTTAGAGATTGTTGGTCTCACAACTCCTGGAATCTTGGTTCCCTTTCTCTCACTCTTCCTGATGATATCCTTTCCTCTATCCATGCAACCACTCTCCAGTGGTTCAACCCTACCCCCGATCAAATTATCTGGAACCCTACTGCCAATGGAGATTTCAGCTGTAACTCTGCCCATTCACTCCTTCCTCCTGATACCAACTTACCGTCTCATCTCTCTTGGAAGTGGATTTGGCACCTCCCTTGCTCTTACCGCATCCAACACTTTGTTTGGCTTGCCTCACAAGATCGCTTTTCCACTCGCAACGATCTCTTCTTGCGCCATATCACCTCCTCTCCCCACTGTGTTTGGTGCCCGGCTGCCACAGAAACTGCCTGCCATGTTTTACGTGATTGTAGGAGTGCCTCTGATGTTTGGGCTAGTCTCCAAATACCTTTGTCCAACCATTATGATGACCCATATATTTGGATTTTGGCTAATTCGAAAGTTGGGGGGGGGGGGGGGGGGGGGCGGTCACCATTCGGGTGTCCCTTATAATATTGTGTTCCTCTTCGCCATCTGGCACATTTGGACGGACCGCAACCGCTGCTTGTTTGATCACAATTCCAACTCGAATGTTACGAACCTCACTCTACTGGCTAAGACTATCTTGAGTAAGTCCCTAGAGTGGTTTTTTATGGTTCAACACAAGAATTCGCCTCCAAAAAAAGACATTTGTTGGTTGGGTTCCACCATGTTCTAACCGTTATAAACTTAATACGAATGGAGCTTTTAACTCAACTTCAGGGGCTGCCTCCACGGTTGGGATTATTCGGGACCACCATGGCCAATGGGTTGGCGGGTTTCACAAAAACATGTGTGCCAGTTCCAGCCTTATGGCCAAAATCTAGGCTTTAAGGGATGGATTAACTTTAGCTAAAGAAAGCAATTTACATAATCTGGAAGTGGAAGTGGACACTAGGGGTGTCATTCAACTGCTCAATGATGCTAATGCTGTGAATCATCCACTTCGTAACATATTGCTTGATTGCAAGTCTCTGATGCAAGAGCTTGATGTGGTCGCCATCAACCATATCTATCGGGAAGCAAATCGCTGTGCGGATGCGTTGGCAAATGATGCCCCAGTGTCGGTGGGAGATTTTCATATCTACCCTTTTATTCCAAGTTGTATTCCTATATTGTTGTATGCAGATTTGAGCGGGGTTGCATACCCTAGACTTGTAAACGCTTAATTTGTTTTAATGAATCGTCTTTTACCCAAAAATAAAAAGCAGGTCTTTCATGAAGACTTGAATTAATTCATGACCTCTCACTTGACAGGAGAGTAGCAGCCACTGATGCTGGGTGCGACGTTCTGTAATCGTGAAGTCATTGGTAGTACTCAAAACCATGAAAGCATAATATGCATCAGGACGGTAGATACAGCTCATGAAATTCACATCAACAATAACTAAAATCCTGAACATGAGAAGGGTCCTGCTGGTTTTTGACATTTTATGCATAGTTTCACTCACGATGTGACTCTTTGCTAGCCGACTCCAATTGATTTGGACTTAATGCTCGATTTGTTTTGGTTATGTGACTCATTGCGGGGGCAACCTGTCAAATTGATTAAAAACAGTAATCCCCAATTCGTCACCGCAAACGTCATAGCCCCCTGGCCGTATGCTTTACACATGCATTTAAATCCCTGCAATCTTTACGGAATTCCATGCACA
This sequence comes from Rhododendron simsii, assembly GCA_014282245.1. Taxonomy (NCBI): domain Eukaryota; kingdom Viridiplantae; phylum Streptophyta; class Magnoliopsida; order Ericales; family Ericaceae; genus Rhododendron; species Rhododendron simsii. Next base: position 10,411,065 of record CM024954.1, read on the forward strand.
GTCTAAAATCCCGAACTCCAGTACCCTCCCTGCCTCCAGTAATCTCCAGTCACCCACCAAAAATGATGTAGAACATGTAGAAGCCCAATTTCATGAACAATTGGACTGATCGAAACCTCGAAAGCCTAAACGCTGCTTAATTGTAAATTAACCGATTTGAAAAATTTTGGACGAGCTCGGAATAGGCCCAAACTTGAGAGGCTAAGTTTTTTTGGCACTCCGGTCAATACTCACGACCCTAAAGTCGTGACATGTGGAGTTTTTGGGCCCGAAACATTCATTTGATTGGTATGCTCGTACCAATCAATTTGTTAATTCCGTTGCGTAAAAAAAAGGGAAAAAAAATGAGAAAAAGGAATGGATGACTGTGTTTGACTCCTGCCGGTAATGTTTCCAATCCAAGGGCAAATCAATCCTAGCCTCCAATTCGCCAAGAGCCTAGTCAAAATAGGCATCAGCATTGCATTCGCAACCATCTTTTCCGTGCGCAATCGCATAACCAATTCTGCCTCCTCTAAACTCGTATATAGCACACGGGCAAGGTGAATTTCGTCTAAGTTGACAACCACAGAGGAGAGACATTTCATCTAAAGGCGAAACCAGGAGTTGACAGTAGTGAGTACTATTGCCATGGCCCCAGACAATGACACCCAAGGCCCAACCAGACCGAAACAAAATGGCAAGAAGCCAACCCGGATCAGCCACAGATCGAACAACGATAGAAGAAATGACAAAAGCCATAACCGATGCCTTACCCCAAAAAACAAAATCTCAACAACTTGGCCTAGTGGCGGTTATAAAGTTAAGGAATACAACAGGAGCTGAGCGAGCGTCATGAACTTTTTCACGAGGACTTAAACTCATGACCTCCCGATATGAACTCTTTCACGCGGACTCAAACTCACGACCTCCCGATCCAAGAAAAGAGAGTGGTAAATCATGCTGTTCTATAATATCAGAGTTAAATAAGAGTAGTCAAACCAGGAACAGGATGTAATGAAGGCCCTTTTACAAGACAAGTATCAAATCATTGAGAGCCGACAGTTTACAATTTGCATCACAACAATAAATACAGCTCATCACATACATCGGCAAATTAAATCTATCCACCTAATTTTCCATTTGGCCATTAAATTTTTTTCTACCGTAAAATTTATTAAAATATCTATAAGATGGGAGTCTTTCTTACACTATTAAAATCATGCCAAACTAAGTATATATGCGGAGAAGTGTCAACCAACTATTGAAACAAATTCTCTACCAACCTCTACTATTGTATAATATCACATATTTGACCTATTTCTTAACCTACGACTGACCCACACAGCTTCAAATCCGGCCAACAAATCGATTGAGTTTTTCAGCGGTTCTGGACCGTGGGATAAGGCAGGTCAGTAAAAGTTATTATAACTTTCTTGAGATCATTCTTAACCAAAAAAAAAACCAGAAATGTTATTAATAATGATCCATATACAAAGAGAGCTCACACAATGCACATGTGTAGCAAGACAGCCCAGTTGGTGCAAATACCTAGTGGGCCGGGCCATCTTGCCTTCAGCTATCTAAATTCTGAGAACCAAGTTCTTTTTCTAAGAAGAAAAGATATGGACGACTGTGTTCGACTCGTGCTAGTAACATTTCCAGCCCAAGGGTATACAAATTCCAGCCTCCAATTTGCGAAACGCCTTGTCAAAATGGGCGTGAACGTCACGTTTGTCACCACCTTTTCTGCACTCAATCGCATGAGCAAGTCAACCTCTACTCCACAAGCCTTGACATTTTCCAGCTTCTCGGATGGCTACGATGACGGGGCTCAAATCAATGATTGCTACGGGGAAGAGCTAAAGGCCCGCGGGTCGAAGGCCGTAGAAAAAATCCTTAAATCTGAGGCTGAGCGAGGCCAGCCATTTATCCATGTGTCCATGTGGTCTACACCACATTTTTCCCTTAGGTAGGCCAAGTTGCACATGCCCTTCACGTGCTGTCCACTTTCCTTTGGAATCAACCGGCCACCATCTTGGGTGTTTACTATTGTCGGACCGCTTTTTCACTATCTCTCTTAAAATCAATTGGTGGTAAGAAGAGTTTCAATTAAGTCTTTATGGCATTCGACATCACACCCGTAAGTCTGCTTTTAGAGCAGTTACTGGGAGTGGCATTGTGTAACCAAATCCATGGGGGCACTTCCGGGCCCAGCAATCCCTCCCTCACGATGACGCTCCCGCGACTCGAATCCATGACTTCCCAGCTTTGATATCACTTGTCGGACCACTTTTCCACCATCTCTCCTAAAACCAATTAGTGGTAGGAAGGGTTTCAATTAAATCTTTTATGGCATTCGACATCGCACCCGGAAGTCTGTTTTAGAGCAGTCGTAGGGAGTGACATTGTGTAACCAAATCCATGGGAGCACTCCGAGCCCAACAACTATATTATTACATCAATGGTTATGGAGATTCTATTAGAAAATACATGAATGACCCCTCATGGTCTATTGAATTACTGGGGCTGCCAGTGCTCACTCGAAGTGACCTTCCCTCTTTTTTACTTGCTTCAAACACTCTTAATTTAGCTCTTCCGTCACTTAAAGAGCATTTTGGTGTACTTGATTACGAGAGAAATTCTAAAGTACTCGTAAATACCTTTGATGCGTTGGAGTCTGAGGCTCTAAGAGCAATCGAGAAGCTAAACTTCGTTGCTATTGGACCGTTAATCCCTTCAGCTTTCTTGGATGGAAAGGATCCATCTGACACTTCTTTCGGGGGAGATCTCTTTCAAGATTCAAAAGCCTATATTGAATGGTTGAATTCGAAGGCAAGCGAATCTGTAGTTTACATAGCGTTTGGATCCCTTTCTGCTATAGCGAAGTAACAAATGGAGGAGATTGCACACGGGTTGCTAGGATACCAAAGGCCATTTTTATGGGTGGTAAGAGGATCAGAAGAAGAAAAGCTGAGTTGTAAAGAGCAATTGGAGCAAGGGATGATAGTGCCATGGTGTTCTCAAGTGGAAGTTTTGTCACACTCATCGGTTGGGTGTTTTATAACTCATTACGGGTGGAACTTTTCTTTGGGGAGCTTGGTTTCGGGGTTCCAATGGTGGCTTTTTCGCAATGGCCAGACCAAGCGACAAACGGAAAGAGTATTGAGGATGTTTGGAAGACAGGGGTAAGAGTGACAAGAATGAGGAAGGAATTGTGGAGAGCAATGAGATTAAAAGTGCATAGAAGTGGTGATGGGAGGAGATGAAATGAGCGACAATGCTAAGAAGTGGAAGGGATTAGGAGAGAAACTTGCAAGGAAGGTGGATCATCTGACAAAAATCTTCACACTTATGTTGAAGGAGATCAGGGTTAGTTTAGTAAAATAAACAATGTTCTACGAAACTGGTCTTATTTGAGCGATAAGGGATTTAGAAAAGTATGGTTCTTCTGTTTCAGTAAGTTGGTGTGGAGTTGATGTTTTACAGCTAATGTGTAATTAGTAAAGTGGCATCTTGTTCTAATCCCAATTCGTTGCTTTGTTCATTTAGATAGCGACAAAGAATTCTTATTTGTTAATTACTTATTTTTCGCTTTATAAAACAGATCATTCTCTCATAATTAAGTACTTATTTGATAAATACCTACTTATTTTTCTAAGGGGAACAGAGAGTAACACGTGTACGTAAGAAAGTATTGTTTAAGAAGTTTTAGGAAATCAAAACGTGTGAGGACTAAATCCGAATCAGAATCTACTCTTTCAAAGCATTTAGAATGTAGTCTTTACTTGTCTTAACAGGCTGTTGTATCTTGCAGAGAGAGCTCTTGTGGTTAGTTCCATCGACTCATAGTAAACTGGCGCGGCAATGGAAGAGTAGGCAAATTGCCGAGACGTTGTATGTGAGTTCTGTTTCTTTTCTTGCTTTCGTTTTTTTATGTGTTTTTTTGATTTATAGCATCCCAAGATCGCGAGAGTTGGTATGTTGTGAGTTGAGCGTGTAGTTATTCTAAATCTCAACTGACACATGGGCGGCTCTACCATTGCTTGAGGGGTTCTCTGGATTAAAAAAATACAATAAAAATTTATATTTTGTACATATAATTTATTTGTTTTCTCTAATAAAATATTGCCTGACCTGGTGTTTGGGCTGAATTAGCTCAAATCAATTGACAAATAATTGTGTGCGGGCGTGCCAGAAAAGAAATAACTTCAAAGAAGAAATTACTCTTTTCAAATTGATTTAAAACAACTAATTTCAATCAGGCAATTGTGTTATCTGTCCGATTACCTCAACTAAGAGGATTTTTCCTTAAGGTATCAACCAAATAAAGGATTGACGCGCTTCGAAATCAGAAAAGATGATTGAACACAAACAAATCTGAATCTAATCAAAGGTAAGTTTGTATACAAACACTCTTAAGATTCTATCAAGAATAATAAAGAAATGCAAGCACACTGAATTTAATCAAAAGTGAACTTACAAACGACTATTCTTTGGTAAGAAAAAACTTAAAGGAAATAAGAGAACTTGAATTTAATCGAAAGTAGTCTTACATGCAAATAAGCCTTCAACTTACAAAAAAGATCTTATTCTAAACTAAAACCTAATCTAAGATAGATATCTGAGCAATCATTTTGTATGAATTGTCAGATGATATGGATTTTTTGTCGTTCTTCTCTCTTCACTTACTTCTTCTATTTATACACGTTGAACCTGCCTTCGATCTCCACGTCTTCGATTGATACCCATATTGGCCGCATAAATCGGCTGAGAGGGGTCTTCGAACGGTTACCCTGATATTTTCAGAATTCTTTCCCCCCTGTATACTTCGATAATGGTATTCGTGGCTTCATGCTTGATAATGGTTCCTATTTTCAAGCAACGTGGGTTAGTGTCACACGTCTGGCTCAGAATAATTCCCTGCAATCATGTCTAACATTCATTATAAACCAAGACAGTAATGGCACCGTTCGATGATTCCAAAGATTAATCAATGGTTTAAATCAAACTGTTTTCAAAACCATCCTTAATTACCGTCCAAACGCCGTCGGTTCCAATCAAAACGATACCGTATAGCACTAAAACAACAGCATCATTAAACCTCGTAATTCCCTGTATCTCGGGCTCAATTAGGATGTGTTCTGATTGGTCAACACACCATTTGGTGCTACGTGTAATTTTCCTATTGGGTGGCATATTTTAGGATGTAAACACACCCCCCGCATTAACATTTTATTTATGTTTAAATAAATGTTAATGGCACACGTTCTCTGGCCATGCCCCTTCAAATCCGGACGCATGAAGCATGATAGGATTCTATTCCCATGCACGTCTATTGAACTTCCCAGAGATAGCTACAATTATTTCTCTATAAATGGCAGTTAATGATAGGGTTTAACGAATCATATTACCCCTCATAAATCCTTTCGAATTCAAGTTTTCTTTGCTAAGAAGTCTTACGGGTATGGACTCTCTTCCAGAAATCAATCTTATCTTAGACAATCTCGAACATCAATCCCCTTCTCCTCAAATGTCTTCTCCAAATTCTCCTCGAATGTTGGCAGGCAAAATTCTTTCAGATCGAACATTCCATAGTTCCAAACCATCCCCCACAGGTTGGGACTCCTCTTTAACCCGTTCGAATTCATTCGATGGGTCCAACTGGGGCTCATGGGAGGAAAATCCTGCTAATACCAATTCTGATACCATCTTGGTCCAGTTCGATCAGCCTGATCCTGCACCCCATAAATTCCATCACTTTCGAACTCTGTTCGCAAGCCAATTCTTACCCCTGAGCGGTAATGACACCGTTCACATGGGCATGCTCGAATCCATCTACTCCTCTCTCAAATTTTCCCCTCTCTTGAAACAAGAGGAAAATTACCTTGGGCCTGCTCCTTACTGCGACTTCAAACGCATGGCCCAAGCCCAACAGTCCTTCTGGCTTACAGAGGTGCAAACCCCACATTATCCAGCTGACTTCGAGGAAACCAACAAGCTGGCTCCTCTTCCTGAAGAGCCTGACTGGTTCAATGAGGTGAATAACCTTGCCATCAATACCCCTCACTTCCAATGGCAATATGGTTATTCCATCTACCCTGCTGACAAGAGTAAAGCTCTGCAACTCCTGGCAGCCTTCTCTTTCCTGGATATCTCTATCCTGGAAAAACAAGTCCCACTAACCAATTTTAAGTGGGCTTGTGCGACACTGGTGCTATGTTCCATCCCCTCCACGGTTTCCTATCAAATCCACTGCTTCCTGGACTTCCTACCAGTGATCAAGTCATGGCTCGAAGCCAATACTGCCGCGTATTGCTTCGATCAAATCCTTCAAGACTATGCTCTTACTAAGGAAAGGATTGAGAAGCTACATGACCAAATCCACAGCTTCACTGCCGAGTCCTTCGAAGTGGTGCCTGGTCATGCTGATAAGAAGCTTCGAAGGCGCTTCAAAAGGCAACAAATGAAGCGTCCAACAAAGGAGGCTCGGCTTCGAAGGAAAGCCAAAGCTTTGGCGCTCCGCTTTAGGCTCCTGTTGGAGAAAAAATTGGAATCAGATGCCAAAGAAGATATGAGGAAAATGGAACTGAAATTCCTCCAATTTGCCTGGAACAAGTTTCATAGCCTTGTTACTTGGTCCTTTCCTCATTACTTTGAGAGCAAGAAAGTCACTCCTCAGCACTCAGGCCTTTCGAAAGCCTAACTTGTGCCCCTTTTTTTTTAGGAATTAGTCTTTCTCTTTTGTTTCTTTTTGTGCTATTTTTTTGTAAATACGCAAAATTCCATTTCTGTACTATGGTAGTTTTTTCCCTTTTAAAATGAAATTCCCCATTTTTTAACAATACGCTGGACTTGGGATAATTGTCAAAATAATAACAATTTTAACAACCCCAAATCCCTCTAAAGTTAAAAGAGAAACATCAACGGACCCCAAGATGTAGGCCCACTACAGGCCTGGCCCATTTGCATAAGTATAAAAGCGGAAAAAATTCAAACCACCACATTACACCCCACGCATTCAAATCTTCCCAAAAATTGAACCCCTCTTCTGTTCTCCTTTCCTCTCTTTTCCAGAAACGTCGAATTTCACTCCAAATCGATGGCTTCTTCCAGTCAACCAACCGCAGAACACCCCACTCCTTCTCTAGCATTGAGGCGGTTCGTATCCGGAAAATCCCAAAAACTGAGTAGAGATTCATATCTCGACACCAGGGTTTTCATTCCAAACCCTAAAGAAGAAGGTACTTTTATTTTGGGCCCCCAATTTATAGGAGAAATTCCTGCTTCCCTTTCTCTTTATTACCCTCGATTGGGAGATGCTGAAATTCGAGCCTGTTCGGATCTCGATTGGCAAAATTTTCCAAGAAAATCCTTTCCCTACTGGCCTACCTTAGACCGGGATTGGAAAGTTTGGACCACTAGAATGCTGGCTGAGAAATCGAATGCCCTAGAACAGGTGGGGCTAAAAAACATCATCACCCTCCTTCGAAGGGGGATTCCCCAGAATCCACCCCTAATCCAGGCTGCCCTGGCTTTTTGGGACCCTTCATTCAAGTTCTTTAGATTCAACTGTGGCATGATGGCGCCCACAGTTTTAGATGTTACCCAGATGCTGGGACTTATTCCGTATGGTCCTCAATTCGATCCCACCAAGGACTACACTTCCCCTGAGAATTTCATCCGTTTAACTGCCACAAATGGAGCCTTTTCCCATTTTTACAACAGGGAAAGGGAATTAACAGGAGAGGTGTCTGAGACTGAGTTTTTTGCTTATATACTATATACCCTTTGCAAGTACATCCTTTGCCATTCTGGAAAAAGGGTAATGAGTGAGTTCATACCACTCGCACTGGCATTATCCAGAGGTGAAGAATTTGATTTTGCCTCTTACTTCCTTGGCCATGTATACAAGGTTGGATCTGACTTCTACCAGAAGGGTTTGAACTACTCTCAAGGAGGACCTCAATGGTTTATACAACTGTGGCTTCATGCCTATTTCCCTGAGTTGGGCCCGTTTAAATCACCCATGTCGCCTGCTAACTCCCTCGAAACACCCAATATTCATGGTGACAATTACGCTCAACCAGAGGCCAGTGTAAACTCCACATTGGTGTATTATCTCTGCTTCTTCTCTGGCCTTGCTTCAGATAGGGAATGGCCAAATCCATTCCCAACCCCTATTGGGCCGGCATGGCTTTTTGAAATTTTGACAGATAGACAAGGAAAGTCCTCTCGAGCCCTCCAAGCATGGAGCAACATTCTCACGGGCAGAGAGATCTTTATATCCTCGTCGAACCCCTCCAAATCCCTAGCACATGCAGAGGTATACTGCCCTGCACAATTTGCTAGGCAGCTCGATTTCGTTCAAGGCATACCTATTCCATTTTGTGGCCTTGCCAATATTTGTATGTCTGAACGATCAAGCATTTCCATCGAGCATTATCAGACTTGGTTTGCTCAGTCCAGGAATTTATTGAGGAAGACTGTTGTCCAAGAATTCAAGGAACCTGAAGTGTTCACTACCCTTGCATTCGATGATTGGTGGCATACCAATTGCTCATTCCTCATGGGATGTGTTCCCTCCAAGAAATTCCTTGAAAACATTAGGTTCGATCAGTCTGAATTTGGTCATAAAAGACACAATGACTCCTCCTCCTTCTCTTCAGACAATGAGTTTAGACTGGCTGGAGGGATTGAAGACATCGCTGCAGGTGAGGTTGAACAAGAATTGACCCCTGTTGACGCCTCTCCTTGCGCCTCTGATGTCTGGCCAATATTGGCTTTCTTCGAAGGCGGCAGCTCCCTTCTGTGGATAGCTGGAACAGGGCTAGTAGGCATGTCCCTCTTTGATGCCAACCAAGGCTTGTTGTCACTTGGCTTTGCTTGAACTTGGGCCATTCTTTTCATTCTCATCTCTTTGGGGAAAAAACTCACGCCCTTTCTATCCAAGTCCTTGAAAACCAAATAGTTGGCCCTGCATCCTACACACAGGCACTCCAAAAATGAGGCTTCTAGCATAGGCAGGTGATTATTACCTGGGAATTTCTGCAAAGAAAAACCATCATTGGCTCGCCTATAGGAACTTGGCCTCATTCCCATGCCTCGAGGGTGGCCGGCGTATGGCTTGCCCCTTCCATATTGAACAGTATTCATGTTCACTGGTGCTTCTTTATCCTGCCAATATTTCTTGACAGTTCGAGCCAGTGAGGAGGGCACACTGGTGTTGACCTCTTCTACCTTTGGAAAAGGCACTGCATCTATCCCCATAGTCTTTTCAGGGAATTTGATTCTTCCTTTCTTGATTTGTTCCTGAATCCTGTCACGAAAAACATTACAAGATTTAGTTGAATGAGACCAAGAATCATGCCATTTGCAATAGGTTTTTCCATTCTTTTCTTCCACTGTGGGCAGTTTCACATTCAAAGGCAGCTTAATGATTTTCTTTCTTAACAAAAAGTCAAAGATCTCATCAGCTTTAGATATATCAAAAGAATATACTTTAGTAATTTCCTTTTGTTTGACCTTCTGCCCAAGAGAGACATTCTTTTGAATTAAGGGCTCACAAACACAAGGATCGTGCTCTATAATTTCAGCAGCATCTATCTCATAATTAGTATCCCTATAGTATGTTGGGTAGGAGGAATTATGCCTATCCATATCTTCCTCTAGCAGTGATTCATATCTAGCAACTTTATAGGTTAGATCTGCAAAGTCCCTAAACTCTGTAGAATCAAACCTCTTTCGAAGCTCCCTTTCTAAACCATCTTGTGCTAATCTCACAAACTCTGCCTCTGGCAGATGGAGTTTGCACTTGGTCTTAGCCCTTTTGAACCTAGATATGAAATCAGCTACCTTTTCATCCGGTTTCTGCTTTAGCCTAGCCCAGTCTGCCATAGAGACTTCAGGCTCAGCATTAAAGAATTGTGCATGAAATGCCTCTTCCATTTGAAACCAACTTGTTATCGACTCTGCAGGCAAATTTGTGTACCATGCAAAAGCTGGCCCAGACAAGGAATTTGGGAACAATTTCAACTTCATGAAACCATTCTGAGCCAAGTTCTTATATTGGGTAGAAAACCTAGCAATATGTTCTATAGAAGATTGTCTCCCATCCCCATAAAACAAAGTAAAATCTGGGATTTTAAATTCTCTAGGGATCTGAAATGTTGTGTCAACCCATTTTGGATATGGTTTTCTATAGATTTGAGGTTGTACCCCCCGAGTTCGAGGCCCACAAACTTCTTGTATGAGATCCATAACTTGGTTTCTTAGTATTGGGTTGCCTACAAGGAAATTTTGTTCTTGATTTCCTACTGGTGGATGGTGGTTCTGGTTCTACCAAATCATCTCTATGCATTTCCCTTATCGTGTTAAAATCCCCTTGGTTTTCTCTGGGAAGTCTTCCATACCAGGGTTGCTGCATTGGGTCGGCTGTAGTGTTCACTCGAGCAAGCCTATGACTTCCATAAACCGCTGCGGTGGGATTTTTGGTATTTGGAAAATTTTGACGAGAATGCTGTGTGTTATCCCTCGTTTTCTCAGGTCTATAACCTCGTTCTAGCTCTACATCATCCTCTCATCCCCCAAGTGTGGGTTCGAAAAGAGGATTAACGCTTTGCCTATCTCTGGCATTTCTTGGAATCCCAATAGGAATTCCATGAGATTGTTCTGGGATTTCGAAGACGGGCCTTGTAGGCTTCACAGGCTCATACCAAGATTGTGGTATTTCCTCTGGGTACATCTTTTCCTTACCCGTTCTAGACCTTGTCTTACCCTGACCAACATCCTCTCCAAGCCTTCCTTCGAAGGGACTTTGGTGAGTGTTTGAATTAGCATGATTATCTAGCCCAATATTCCCTGGACTGTTTCTTGTTACCTCTAAATTGGGCAACCTATTTCTTATGCTTTTGATCATGGCTCTTTGGGTTTGAGCCATCTCTCGAAAAGCTATCATCATTTCTCTGAACATTTCCTCCTTATCGTGGTCTTTGCCACTGGCTTGTCCCTTTTGGAAATTTGGAGGCTCTTCATAAGGAGGTACTTCATAAGAAGGCTCTTCATAAGGAGGCTCTCCCATTTCAAAAGCCAATTGGGGAAACTCTTGATTCATAGGCGTTCCTTGTTCTGTGGCCTGTTCTGGCACAGCTTGTTCCTCTGGCACTTAACCACCAACAGGTGTCCCTATCTATTTTCGAAGCCTTGACATTTTGGCACCTTTGAGTCCCACCGGGCGTGCCAAAAATTGTTTGGGCTGAATTAGCTCAAATCAATTGACAAATAATTGTGTGCGGGCGTGCCAGAAAAGAAATAACTTCAAAGAAGAAATTACTCTTTTCAAATTGATTTAAAACAACTAATTTCAATCAGGCAATTGTGTTATCTGTCTGATTACCTCAACTAAGAGGATTTTTCCTTAAGGTATCAACCAAATAAAGGATTGACGCGCTTCGAAATCAGAAAAGATGATTGAATACAAACAAACCTGAATCTAATCAAAGGTAAGTTTGTATACAAACACTCTTAAGATTCTATCAAGAATAATAAAGAAATGCAAGCACACTGAATTTAATCAAAAGTGAACTTACAAACAACTATTCTTTGGTAAGAAAAAACTTAAAGGAAATAAGAGAACTTGAATTTAATCGAAAGTAGTCTTACATGCAAATAAGCCTTCAACTTACAAAAAAGATCCTATTCTAAACTAAAACCTAATCTAAGATAGATTTCTGAGCAATCATTTTGTATGAATTGTCAGATGATATGGATTTTTTGTCGTTCTTCTCTCTTCACTTACTTCTTCTATTTATACACGTTGAACCTGCCTTCGATCTCCACGTCTTCGATTGATACCCATATTGGCCGCATAAATCGGCTGAGAGGGGTCTTCGAACGGTTATCCTGATATTTTCAGAATTCTTTCCCCCCTGTATACTTCGATAATGGTATTCGTGGCTTCATGCTTGATAACGGTTCCTATTTTCAAGCAACGTGGGTTAGTGTCACACGTCTGGCTCAGAATAATTCCCTGCAATCATGTCTAACATTCATTATAAACCAAGACAGTAATGGCACCATTCGATGATTCCAAAGATTAATCAACGGTTTAAATCAAACTGTTTTCAAAACCATCCTTAATTACCGTCCAAACGCCGTCGGTTCCAATCAAAACGATACCGTATAGCACTAAAACAACATCATCATTAAACCCCGTAATTCCCTGTATCTCGGGCTCAATTAGGATGTGTTCCGATTGGTCAACACACCATTTGGTGCTACGTGTAATTTTCCTATTGGGTGGCATATTTTAGGATGTAAACACCCGGATCATTTGTACGAAACTAGAGTAAATGGGAAATCACGTACATTACTTCAGATACTTTGGAAGAAACGTTTCCCTCTTGTTTCGTTACTCCTCATATTGCTCTTAATTATTTTTCCTTTCGAGAGATAGTTCGACATTCAATTTGGTTCAAAAGACTTGTGGATTGTAGTGCTACTCCCACAAGCCGAGATCGTCGTCAATTTCGTCCAAACTAGATAATCACAAAGGAGACATTTTATCTAAGACAAATCTAAAATCGAGTTAACAGTCTGTAGATACCCCAATTTAAATCCTTTAAAATATATCTTTCAACTTCCCCGATGATATATAATAAAAGGACGAAACAGCCTTCCAAGAGACATGAACAATTCTTCCTTTCAGTCTTATAAACCCAAACAAAACCATTAAAATAAAAAAAAAACCGGAGTCTGGTACTCAAAACCCTGACTGGGGCGTTTGGGTCCTAGCTGGACCAAAGGGCTCAAGGTACAAACCCAAGCGCTCAGTGCGTGCCTGCAAAAGTAAAGATATGTCAGCCCAATTTCTGGGGGGGTCTTTTTGTCACCCCAAAAAATGAGAAGTGACCGACCATGTATCACAAAGGCCAACTCATAGAACACGCAACTTAAAATAAAATAAGTCGTCGAACAATAAATGATTTTTTGTTATGGCATAAATCCAAAGCCAATTAAATCTGAATAATAAATATTGGGCACAACCATCCCATGAACTAGCCAATGAAATTTTACCACCAACAACAATAGTAATTCAATTTTACTCAAGATATACAAAGTGTGGAAGCGATGATTAAAATCCTTATACTAAATGCAGCATCTTATGGAGGTTAATAAAAAGAAATCTCTGAGATGCCGCCAAAGTTCTTGCCTAACTCCCCAACTTGTTTGAAAGAGAAGTTGGATAACAATCCGTCAGCTGACGAGCTCAGTGAATGGTAAAGCATATATATTAAATAAAGTTTAAAGACAGAGATTAAAATAATTTACCATTAAATCATAATTTGGCATATGATCGAGGTGTCCAACAGAATAATAAATTAAACCAATGGACCATATAACCACTAATCATTCTTGGTGGTAATCACAACATTATATCCATAAAAAATGGGGAACTACAATCAAACAATACCATAGCCAAAATAATCTCATCAAAATTGGATCCAATAGCAAATTTAGAGTAACCAGGGTTGGCAGCCCATGGTACTTTTTCCTAAGACGATCCGGCGAAAGAATGCCGTTGAGCATTAGGGTCACCGGCCTAACACGGTCTCTTCCTCAATGGCCAGGGTCCCCTACACAAAGAGGAATAATTTCCCTGGAGTTCCCAAAATAATTGTTCCCATTAATATTTATCAAGTTTTCACCAAAAAGATTATTCGAATGGTAAATGGTTTCACCAAACCGCATGCCAATTTCCATAATCAATTATTCATTTCCAAACAACGGTTATGACTTTTGTAAAGGAATAATTTTAGGGAACACAAGAAAGTTCAAAAGTACGTAACATGTGCTTAAGTACTCACATGGATCTAGGTCTGTCAATGAGTCGGCTTTGATCCGAATTCGACAAATCCGAATCTGATCCAAAAAATTTGCACCCAATTCGAAAATCTGAATCCGGTCTGAAAACTTTTTTACTTCAAAAATTTTATCAAAAAAAAAATATTTTCCAAAAAAAATTATTTTCCGAAAAAAAATTTGAAATTTAAAATAAAAATAAAACTTCTTAAACATTTTTTTTTTCAAAATTAAAAAATTTACAATTTTTTTTAAATTTTAAAAAATAAAAAATAAAATTTCGGATCGGTTGATGACTGATCCAATCCGATCCATATTTGGATTGCCGGATTATCAGATCGATGTTATCGGATTCGGATCAAATTTTTTGGATTAGATTTTGTTCATTGACAGGCCTACATGGATCCAAAAGTATTGCAACTCGAGTATGCGTAATGAAGTTACCCTGAACAAAAGAATATTACAAAATAATTAACTAATATGAATATTACGCTGACCATGTACCAATAGCTACCCAACCCTAATGTAAGTTACTTCTCTAGTTAGTGCCAAACCAAAATTATAAAACCCAACTCCATGCCTCCAATCTACGTGCACACACCACTATGTTCTACATCCAATTTTCCCATAACAATTTCCAGTTTAATCCTCACAGCCAGATTACTAATATGCTAATATAATAAGTAAAGTAATTAAGAACTAGATGTAGCACATGAACAGAACCCAAATCCATTTGACTCCTCTACAACTGTTAATATCAAAATCATCCACAACTCCATCACCTAATCACCACACCGCCGCACATGCACCACACAACGCCAACCCACACACCACTTCACGCCTAAAGCACTGATGGCACCAAGTAAATTAATTAAATACCAAAAAGGAATCTGCAACCCAAGAATTTGATTTGTTCGTTTTTCTTTAATTTTTTTGACCAAATTAAGATGGTAGAATGTTAGTGCACGTTAGAAACTTAGAGGGTACAACAAGAGCTGACCTTTATGAAAAAGACTCGAATTCACGATATCTCCGTCTCAAAAAAAAAAAAAAGTCAAACCAAGAAAGCGTACTCAAACCATGAAAGGACGTCATGAAGGCCCTTTCAAAATACTTAAAGCGGTTAAATTCTTTTCACTTGCTGTGGAAAATCTCACTTTTCTACCACCACTTTTTTTGGTCCAATCATGTGTTTATTATTAATCTGAATCATTCATCTTGTAGATCCCACATAGTAGTGTATCCATGCAAAAAATAAACTTGATTGGACATCTATAGAAGTATCAAAAATTGAATTTTGTTTTGTAAAATGGATAGTTTATCTTTATTATTATTGACAGAAATCAGATCATCTATTTTATAAACCAAAATTCAAATTTTGATATATCTATCGACTTTCGATCAAATTAATTTTTTGCAAGGCAATAC
This sequence comes from Rhododendron simsii, assembly GCA_014282245.1. Classification (NCBI taxonomy): domain Eukaryota; kingdom Viridiplantae; phylum Streptophyta; class Magnoliopsida; order Ericales; family Ericaceae; genus Rhododendron; species Rhododendron simsii. The sequence goes on from CM024954.1 coordinate 10,426,332, forward strand.
TATATTGCAGGTCTTAAAACATGAACGATTTAGATTACAACAACAGGCACTCGGTGGGGCCATAATAGGCGGTGGTGGAAAGATGGAGTTTTACACCGGCGATGGATATAATTTATTCTCATACTTAAAAGTAACAAATCATTTTCTAGCGACAGCTCATAATATGCATCAGGACCATAAATAAATACACTCATCTCGTAGGCTTTCGTACTCCGTCCGGCCACAAGTCAACTATCTAATACCCGAACTAGTTCTTCGGCCTTTCGATCAAGCCACTGCCCTCCTACCTCAGCCCCCAAACCAATGGATTCCTGTGTTCGAATACTGCTGGTAACGCTTCCAGCGCAACCGCAAATCAATCCCGGCCTCCAACTCGCCAAGCATCTCCTCAAAATGGGCATCGATGTCACCTACGCAACAGCATTTCGCGCCGTCAATTGCATGACCAAAAGCACGACTACTCCACCGGGCTTGACATTTTTCGGCTTCTCTGATGGCAGCTGGGGAATGGACAAACTCGACCAATACATGGAAGAGCTAAAGAGACACGGATCCGAGGCTGTAGCGAAACTCATCACATCACAAGCTGAAAGAGGCCAGCCTTTCATGCATGTGGTTTACACCCCATTTGTCTCTTGGGCAGGCCAGGTTGCACATGATCTTCACGTGCCGTCCACTTTCCTTTGGATTCAACCAGCCACCATCTTGGATATTTACTACTATTACTTGAATGGTTATGGTGATTCAATTAGGAATAACATGAATGAACCGTCATGGTCAGTTGAATTACCAGGACTACCACCGGTTGCCGCCAGTGACCTTCCCTCTTATTTGTTTGCTTCAAATACCTATAATTTTGCACTTCAATCACTAAAAGAACATTTTGATGTGCTTGATGCCCAAAACAATCCAAAAGTACTCGTAAACTCCTTCGATGCTTTGGAGTCTGAAGCCCTAAGAGCAATCGAGAAGCTAAACTTGGTTGCTATTGGACCGTTAATCCCGTCGGCTTTCTTGGATGGAAAGGATCCATCTGACAATTCTTTCGGAGGAGATCTCTTTGAAGATTCAAAAGCTTATATCAAATGGTTGGATTCAAAGCCTAATGAGTCTGTCATTTATGCAGCCTTTGGAAGCTATTCTCCAATAGCGAAGCAACAGATGGAGGAGATAGCACACGGGCTGCTTGCTGGTGGAAGGCCATTTTTGTGGGTGGTAAGAGCCACTGAAGACGAGAAGCTGAGTTGTAAAGAGAAATTGGAAGAACAAGGAATGATAGTACCGTGGTGTTCTCAGGTGGAGGTTTTATCACACCCATCGGTTGGGTGTTTCCTGTCTCATTGCGGGTGGAATTCTTCTTTGGAGAGCTTGGTTTCTGGGGTTCCGGTTGTGGCTTTTCCGCAGTGGGCAGACCAAGTTACAAACGCAAAGCTTATTCAAGATGTTTGGAAGACTGGAACAAGAGTGAAACCGAATCTAGATCACTTAGTCGAGAGTGATGAGATTAAAAGGTGCATAGAAATGGTGATGGGAGGGGATGAAATGAGGATAAATGCTAGGAAGTGGAAGGATTTGGCAAGGGAAGCTGGTAAAGAAGGTGGATCATCGGAAAAAAATCTGAAAACTTTTATTGGTGATGTCAAGGCTAGTAAAGTTGAATGAACTGTTCTTCGAAATTGGTCTATTTGATTGATAGGGGTTGGTTCATAACTTGTCTTCGTCGTTTTCTTGAGAGGTTGTGTTATGTTAATTTCTATGAGTAATAAGTGAAGTATTGTTCCACACATCCTCTTTTATTTTTCTTTTTTTTTTTGGTACTTAAGAATATTGAAATTTATGCATTTTATCGAAAAAAAATCCAACGTTTTGCCGTTGATTGCGGTTTTTATCCTAAGTTTTCATTTTCTCGACCCGCATTTCCTCTCTTAATTAACCCTCCTCTATTGTTCTTTCCTTCATCGTACCTAACATCTATTTGCAAAGATTGTACATTTCGAATAAGATTTCAGCATGCTTTCGTGGTATCCGAACAACAAGAATTCGTACATAGGTCCCTGACACGTGACTTATCCATTCGCCAAGTTCAGGTCATGTTAATTAAACAGCGAAAGAATTGCCTCATTATTTGCTCCAACATAGACTAATCTTTCTTTATTAATTTTTTATCACCTAAGAAGTGGAAGGAGGGAAGAGAAGCTTGCAAGGAATGTGCATGGATCATCAGACAAGAATCTGAAAACTTTTGTTGAAGAGGTCAGGGCGAGTTTAGTAAAATAAACTATGTTCAACAACATTTTACTTGATTGCAGGTTATTTCTTCGGAAGCTCGGGAGTTAAGTGAAGCATATATATTTCGAGAAGCCAATGTTCGTGTTGCGACGTTAACTAATTTACATTTCAGCAAGGCGGGCCGTTTTGCTGTTTTTTCTACGTACTATTCCAAACTGCCTTGAGCAGAGATTGTATGATGATATATGCTACGGGGAAGAAATTCTCCAGAACCTTGTCCTCTCTTTAAGTTTTAAACCAATTCCCTTGAATCAGAAAAAAGAAAAGAACGAAAACTGACCAAAAACGCAACTGGCCGGGCTCCTAGCGCTTGCATCAAGTCAGATGAACACTGAAACATAGATCAATCAAACTAACGAATACAAACGCAGAACTCGTGATATTTGGCAAAGATCACAAAATGTGAGATAATTGTTCGCAATATATGATTCTAGAAAGCATTTTCTCACAAATTTGGTGTGTTGTGCGACAACAAACTGCCTCTAGACTGCAATGAAGTGCAACCTATGTTGTGTGTTAACTTTTGTGATTAAGTATATATACAACTCAACAAAACAAAATAAACTAAGCCTTAATTTTTTAAAACCAAAATAAATACTCTATCTTTTACTTCATGCCGATAGAAAAAAAAGTCTTTCATTATATATAGCGTGTTGTGTAATTTGTGTTCAAATATTTTCTGAACATTTCTATCACCATTGATCTGATATCCAGGAACTGCGCCGATCAAGTAGTTTCACACACATCTCTGTTAGGATCTGTAATTGCATATTTGTCTGTAGCTGGCATTCGTATCTAGCGTTACTGTATGATCTAATATTACTCTAGACCTCTTTCTTTAATGCTTAAATTACTTCACTTACAATATTTTTTTTAAAAAAAACAATTGTTAAATGAACACGTGATGTGCAATAACTGTTGTGCCCCATGGGTCACTCATGCACTCAACAAACACTAAATTCAGAGAGAATTCCACTCTATATAACTCACAAATATAAAGTTACAAAAAAACTCTCTGAGAGCCACACCCGGGAGCCACATTGGCTCCCCAGTACTCTATCTCACCCTCTCAGCACTCTCCATTGCCACTTACCCTCTCAGCTACTGAGTACAAACAAGCAATATAAAGGCAAGGGAGGGAGACAAATTGCAACGGGCAATTTGAGATTAATTTTTTTTTTATCGGTCAAACGTACGGGCAATTTAAGAAAAAAAAATTTTTTTTGGGTCAAACGGAAATTCACACAAACCAACCATGCACACATCATGCATAACCTCACCCCACATGGGGCCCCACTCCCATAACTCACATGGGAGAGATTTAATTCCAACAATAACTTCTGTTATTATCTTCAACTCAAATACTGCTTAACATTTTCCAGCCCTGGAGAAGTTGTTACCGACCCCGCTCGTTTAAGGGTTTTGGATTTTGAATTCTTATCATTACTCTCATTTTTCTCTTTATCTCTCTCCAATCATTTTTTTTTTTGATAAGCATAAAATTTTATTATCATTGAAATGTGAGTATTACAATGACAAAAGGAATAAGGGAAAACATCAAAAAACTAAGCAACGTTCAATAATTCTCGTTCTTCCAAATTTTAGTAGTACTATAGTTGAGATGTTTTCAAAATATGCTTTGACGTTCGCAAAAGACATGCAAAACTTTGTTTTCACAAGGGTTCTTGGGTGGGAAAAAAAAAATAAATTTGGTCATTTTTTGTATATACGGATAATATGATAATTTAAGTGAACATAGGCATTTTAGTCATTTAGACGTATAGCGGTAATATAGTCATTTCAGTAAACATGACTAATTGGGTTAATGTCTTTCAGGAAAAAAAATATGTAATTGGGTTAATGGGCGGGTCGAGTTTGATTTTAAATAAATGGGTCGAGTTGGGTATAGGTACTTAGGTTCATAACTAATAGGTTCTAAATGGGTCAATGACCCATTAAAGATCCAACTCACTTACAACTTACCCAATTTGGCTCAAACTTGCCCATTTGCCACCCCTACATTAGAATAACCAAACTTAATAACTTCTTATTAACTAACCAAATTTTGGTTGTTGAATAATCAAGACTAGCAATCTTTTAGCAATGACCAAATTTATTGGATCACACATCTTCTCAATCAAATATAACTATCATTGGTAAGTGAAACTCACCTTCTCTAAAGCAAATACTTTATTGGTAGGTGAAATTCACTCTCCACTTTGGTAAGTAATTGAGCATGTAACAATATTAATCACTTTATGAATTTTCACGGATTCTATAAGGGATCCCGTAATTTTTTTTTAAATGCGGACCCTATTAATAAAAAAAACGAAAGGGGCCCGATTAATCTTTTTTCCTTAATCTAAAGATTAATAAATTAAATTTCTATTGCTGTTAAGAAAAAACGGACCCTATTAATTGTTTGCGTAAATTTTGGAAGCCCTACAAGGCCGCCTTGTCATCTTTCCCTCGGAAAAGACCGTAGTATTAACAGTCTGAATACTTTTATTAATTTTATTCTTGTACCAATATTATAACTTATCTAGAGATTAATACTTCCTCTATTCCTTTTTAAGAATGGTCTTGCTATTGTCAGCCCACTGGGCTGACAATAAACACACTAGAAGACAAAGAAAACACGTATTTCTGTGTACTTTATACACCTTTTAATATACATCCACACTCTTATTATCGTCAACCCATTGGGTTGATTTTAGAATTTTCCTTTTAAGAATTCTGCTTCGTAATTCCAACTTATTAAAAATGCATCATTATTATACATTTCACATCAACTTTTTCTTTCACTTTTCCTATTTATCCATCATCATTACACTTTTCTCACTAACTTTTCAAAATGGAATCTACTTTTAGGGACAAATAGATAATGCACCAACTTTTACCCACTAACTTTACAAAATGGACACTTATTAAGGGACAGCTCAAAATGAAATACCGGACTCTAAAAAAGAAACGGAGGGAGTGTAATCTTTGAAGTTTTGGAAGCCGTACAAGGCCGCCTTGTCATCTTCCCCTAAGAAAAGGCCCTATTAACAGCCTGAAGAAGACTTTTATTAATTTTATTCTTGTTCCAGTTCAATAATAGCTAAGTTTCCAGCGTATTTTTATCAGGCCTTGCCAACGCATAAACTTATATATATATATATATATATATATATATATATAGTCCCATTCTCTCCTAAGGACCACCTTAACTTCATAAAATAAGGACCTCCCTTTCCTGATCGAATTTCGATGATCCAAGCCGCTCAATGTGTTCAAAACGATTTTAAGGGTACCCGCAAGAAATCAGCCAAAAAAAAGACCGGAAATGGCTTCATCCGAGCAGTTTTTGTTTATTTTTTATCAAACGGTTCAAATAAAAACTGCTCGGACGAAGCCCTTCCCGGTCATTTTTTTTGCCGATTTCTCGCGAGTACCCTTAAAATCATGTTCTGAACACATTGAGTGGTTCGGATTATCAAAATTCGAAAGAAAAATAGGAGAAATGGGGAGGTCCTTATTTTAGTTAAAATAAGGACCTCCTTATTTGAGTTTTGTGGGCCCAAAATAAGGATCTCCTTATTTGAATTTTAACTAAATCCAAGGGCCCAAAATTACCCTCATAATCCTACGGCTGAATTGAGTTTTGAGGTTTCCTAATTCCTACAATCTCTCTCTCTCTCTCTCTCTCTCTCTCTCTCTCTCTCTCTCTCTCTCTCCCCTCTATACGTGTGTGTCTGCGTAGCTTAGAGATACAACATATCAAACGCCTCTTCGCACCATTGACGACCTCTGCCCCTGAAGTTCTTCCATTAACAGCCCCTCTGCAGGTTTCACATTCCTTAATTTTTTTTATAGTCCCAATTGGATTATCTGAAGTCACTATATCTTCTAATTTTAGATGAAGTTGATCTAGGGTTGGGAAATCATATTATTAGTAGAAGTTTGATTGTGAGTGAAAAACGTAAGAGAATTTGAAACTTATGGAATTGTTGTGTTAGCTAATAAAGTGGGAAAAAGGGAAACATGCCTTCTTATTTTTTAAGTAATACAAAACTTTAAAAATTTTATATTGCATTCAAAGTTTTTGTAAGAATGCCTAAATAGAATAAAAAATATGCGACCACCTTTCGTTTACTCTCCTTTCAGTCATTCATCTAATAGCTGAGCCTAATTTGGCTCATCCTCTCAACATTCAAAGCTATTTCATCGTAACGACAGTGAATTCTTAGGGGTTTTTTTAATCAGCTAAAATATGGGGGTTTGACCTTAGATTTTTTTATGCCCCATTAGTAGTTGTTTATTTTTTCGAGTTAGGAAATTTTTCAGGCATTCGGAACTCTATGAATTTTATATTGCAATCAAGGTGTTTGTAAGAATGCCTAGATGATATAAAGAAACATACATTTACCTTTTGTTTACTATCTTTTTGGCCATTCACCTAACAGCTAGGCCTACTTTAGCTCCTCATTTCAACATTTAATTTCTCGCACTATTTGCTCATATTTTTTGCACAAAAAAAAAAGGGTAAGGTAGATCAAATACGTGTGACTGCACATTTTTTTGACCCCCCAAAAAATAAAAAATAATAGTAGATAGAGTGATACTCTTTAGACATGCGTGTCCTTTAGGTGGTTCTTTTTTTTTGCTTCACAATTATTTTTCATGTGTAGTATCAATTGAGTGGAGCCTTCGCTATCTTTGTTGCTTTTGGTTTTGACGATATTCGAGCCGTGCCTTTAGGCACAGGTAAACCCTAGTATATATATAAAGAGAGAGAGAGAGAGAGAGAGAGAGAGAGAGAGAGAGAGAGATATGTGTGTGTGTGTGTGTGAATCATACTAGAGGCCGGGCCACACGCACACACAAGTCGAATTTTGTTGAAATTTGTGGTACACACTTTTAATGGGTATATATTGTAGACTTTTCCTTAAATAATATCCTCTGATGAGTATGATGAAATCTTACTTGGTGCGCGTTTGCGAGAATTTTTTTATTTTGTAGATTTTGAAATTTTAACTTTTCAAAGTCAGTTTGGAGTGTTAGATAACGAATTTTTGAATTTCACAGATTCTAAAAAGCCAAAAAAGGTGAGGAATGAAGTTATCAAAATTTCAAAGCTGGGTTTGGGTAGCTTTTTAGATTCAGCAACACAAATCCTAAACAAAAGAATGAAATTCTCATAATCTCGCAACTGCAACAACAAAATTTCTCAACTTATACTAAAATCTAAAATCTGCAGCAAAATATGAAACTAGAATATAAAACTGAATCAACACCTATCACAAACACGCCCTTATAGACTCTACTTTTTTTTTTTTGCTCAGCAAAACAAAACTTTTTATTAATCTCGAAGGGGTACATCGAGGAAAAAGGAAAAAGATAAAAATAACACATCATCCAACAGAGAGTTGGATGACAACACCTCAAATGAAAGTTACAATTTCAGGCTACGAATCCCGTCCAAATACCCCTTATAGACTCTACTTGGAACCATAATTTGATTTTATCTAGTATTTCATTGGGGACTAGATGGGTACAGATGTTGTTAATGTTGTTGTTGTAGTATTTTTTGAATAATAATGGCATGTATTTAGAGTCCGGAGACATAGTGACCCCGCTTGAGTTGGGTGTTCATACAATATAATTTTATTCCGCTTTTGGATTTTGTTAATGTATGCCCTAGAGGCATATGTTAGTACTCATTTAAATGTTGCTAACTAAATATGGGAACTCAAAAATGTAATCAATATATAGGTCAGCCAACATTTACTAGGAAGAAAACTTATTTATGGTGAGACCAAATTGCCTTTTTTCCATTTCCCTCCTTGCTATCTTTTCAACTACTTTTATTTGTCTTGGTCTCTCAACTCCTGCGAGTTTAATAAATAAAACGGGAGACTTAAATATCCATTCTCAAACCCCATCACAGGTAAGTATTCATCCCGGTCGTTTTGAATAGTTATGTTTTCATCCTTTTAGAAGGTGAATTACATATCTTACCCTTTTAATAAGATATCCATAGATATGTTTGTTTATATTACCTTCCTAAACTAGTGGAAATATTCAATCATTTTCTAATTTAGTGGGATTCAACCCTCCCTATTTTAAAGAGGATTTCAAAATTTAAAAAATTCGTAATAACCAAATCCCACCGATTTACTTTTCACCGATTTAAATTTGAAAACTATATTTATTTTTCCCTATGTACAATGTATTATCATATAACCTTTTGGAACATGGTGGAATCAACCATGTTTTTCATAAATTATTATTACAAAATTACCATAAAAAACATTTCGGAACATTTTTCATGAATTAATTATGCAAATTCACTATAAACATATAAAAAAAATCTTCCAACTAGGATTGATTACAATACATCATGAAATATGCTTGATAAAATACCTCACAACGAACTACACCATGAAACCTTCCATGGAGTAGAATACACTATGAAATTCATTCGCAATACACCATGAAATATGTTGAAAAAAATACACCACCTCATGACGAAAGACACCATGAAATTAACCTTCCATAGAGTAGAATACACTATGAAATTCGTTCGCAATAGACCATGAAATATGCTTGAAAAAATACACCACGACAAATACACACAATGAAGTCTACTTAAAAAAATACACCAATTTTTCTTCACCTCGGATCCAACAAGGCTACCACGCATGAACCTACAAACATGAAATATTTCATGTTCAATGAACCGTGAAGGCTAGGAATCAAAAAATTTACTTTAGATCTATTTATCCTGCTCCGATTAGCAACGCCAAACAAAAAGAAAAAAAAAGGCGTCAGACTTACGAAAGCCATGCATTTTGGTTTTGTCCCCTCCTTCTCCACTGTTTAATTGATTTAGCTTCGGAGGACTGGTCCAACCTCTTGCCGTTCTTCTTCTACGGACGTCACAACCAGGGAGGATTGGTGTGGGTTTTGCCGTTTCGGGTTTTAGCCGCCCAGGAAGATGAAATTTCAAATGGGGTGTTTCCGTTGCCAATGAAGAGCTCGATCGAAATCTTGGTCGAGATCTTTGGGATTGAATGGTGAAATCTACGGAGACTGGATGAGGGGCGGAGGTCACCGGGGGCTCGCTTCTCTGGCTGATCGCCCCAATCCAAAACAAAAATGGGATTTTCCGGGGGAGGGGGGATTGTAAATGGTTTTGCTGAAATTTTTGGGATTTGTTAGGGGTGATTATCCTAAAATTATGCGAGAGGACCTTCACAATTATGTTTTAGTCGCAAAAATCTCTGCCTATATATTACATACATTATATATATAATAGTCAAAGTATCTATATAATAAAGGGGAAATTTTAAAGCAGGGATGGAAAAATAATAGTTCAAAATGACCTGGATGGATACTTACATAGGATGAGGTTTGAGGATGTATATATAAATCTATAAAAATTCCAAAAAAAGCTCCTATGGGTACTCCATATCAGTCACCAAAATTAAGAGTGCTCAAGAAAATCGTCCGAACCGTAAAATTCATAGAAGTACTAATATTTTACTTTTAATATTTCTCTTGTCGAAACAAACCAATAGTCCATAAAAATTTTGTGGATTGAAAACTAACAAACATGAAAATAAATTGAATAAAGACAAAATTCAAAAAGCCCAAAAACCTTCCCAAATAGCTAAGGAGAATAAATCGTAGCACTTCTTTTAATAACTATAAATACTAGTAATACAATCCGAAACAAGTTATTGATTTTTTCCGTCAACCAGATTTTGTAAACGAAAAGTCCCCAAGCCAAAAAAAATATTACTCCCTCGTTCCCTTTTAAGAGTCCTGCTTCGTAATTTCAACTTATTAAAAAGATATCATCATTATACCTTTCACATCAATTTTTTCCTCCACTTTCCTTATTTACCCATCATCATTACACTTTTACTCACTAACTTTTCAAAATGGAATCTACTTTTAGGGACAAAATAGACAATGCACTAACTTTTACCCACTAACTTTACAAAATGGACACTTATTAAGGGACAGCCCAAAATGGAATACCAGACTCTAAAAAAGGGACGGAGAGAGTATACATTTGGCTTATCGATCGTTTGGGCTAATGTTATCTTTTTTGAACGTCTTTTTTTATATTTAGTCTTCTTTTTACTTTTACGTTTTCCTCTCATCAAAATGAATTAGTGAAAAAAATTATCTTGATCAAATGTTAAAAAAAACAAAAAACAAAAGCCGAAGAATAGATAATACATAGGAGCTTTTTTGTTTTTTGAGTGCTCTAACCTGGGGATTGGGAAGTCTTGTGGTGCAAGGCCATGCAAGGCACCTTGTAGGGCGCACATGGGTCATCGGTTTTGACAATGAATAGTTGAGATATGATTTTTAATTATGACCGATAAGAATTATTTATTACCGGTCATAATTGATTTTTAATTTGGACCGCTGATTAATGAGATCAACGGCTGTGAACCGCCCTGCAGCTGCACTGCACAGGAGTGCACTATAACACCACCGAATCCCTAACTCGGAGACCTAGAAAACTAAGGAGTTGAAATGACAGCATGGAGGAAAAGTAAAAAGAGTAATTTGGTCTCACCATATACAAGTTTTTCTCCCACTAAATGTTGCTTAACCTATTTACTACCTTTACGAGTTCCCATATATTCATGGGTATAGTTGACATCATTAAATGAGGATTAACGTATGCTGCTAGGTCATTCATTAACAAAACCCTTTTTTTTACTATAGAAGGTTTCTCGATCGCAGCTTTGATTAATTCAGGAATCATGAGAATTTAAAGTACTAGACATTGACTTTTATGGTAGTTAGGGCTCATTTAATTGGTTTCAAAAGTCAAATAGTAACTATTTTGTCTCTATTCAAATTTTTTTCGCATTTATTAGTTTTGCGTCAAACTTTTGTGACTTATTGAATCGTTTCAACGAGAGAAATCGGAAAAATAAAAAATTTTGATTGAAACTCATAATTTTTTAAAATAAGTAAAAAAGGTTGTCTTTATGAGTTTCGATCAAAATTTTTACTTTTCGATTCCTTTGGTTGAAACGAATCAATAGTCACAAAAGTTTGACGCAAAATAAAAAAAAACCCACCCAAAAATTCAAATAAAGATAAAAAAATAAGTCACTCTACTTTTCAATCCAAACCCACCCTTATTTTGGTAATGGTTTTTGATACTATAACCGCGAGGATTTGGAAATCCTGTAGTGCACAGATGCGTGTGCGGCCAATTTGATTGTTCATTTTGGCATGGTTAACTCGGATTTAAATTTGAGCTCCTATTGATCTGGACCCTCCATTGCTCGAATTTTAATCCGAGCCGTCCATTGCCAAAATGAACAGTCGAATCAACCGCACTACAACCCTGTAAAGTAGTCCGCACTATAGGATTCCGTGTCCCTGTATCGCATCCAGAGTGGATCGGAAGGTTCTCCAATTAAGTACTTGATGGACAGCCCTACCTTTACCTATGCTCTCAACATACAGTACGTATTTGGTATATGCTTTCTTCTTCCATTTCTGGTTAGATTTGTCACACAAATTCAGTTTACGTATATTTAACTAGACCATTTGGTTTAGCCCTGCCACGAAATATATGCACCTACTGTGTTTTTAATGGTAATCTAATTTTTTACTCTTGTTATTTCACAAGTTCAGTTTGTGTCTATGGCTTGTGTTCAGAAACTAGGCGAACAAAAAAACTGCGACATCACATTGAAATTCTACATGTACAGTTATGCAGATTGTAGAGAACAACCAACTAAAGTTCAACATTCACTCTATCTGCTACAACGACATCACAAAAACAGAAGATCATTCACAAACACTTCTACCACTACCAAACACTCCAAATTAATATGCAAACATTCACTCTATCTGCAGCAATGACATCACAAAAATAGAAGACCGTACGTTCACAAACACTTCTAGCACTACCAAACACTCCAAATAGAAAAGCAAAAAAAGCCACCACGAGCCAAGCTTCTCAGCTCCCAACCCAACAGTATACAACCCAATTGATGCCAGCTCACCAAATCAGGAACCCATTCACATGGCATACAACATCAAAGAGTCAACTTCCTCCATCAGCTTCACAGCAACTAGAACCACAACAGAGTAGCAATCCTTCTAGAACCAACCCTTTTGGTAGCAACAACTTCCACTCCAGAAACTTTTGCTTTGTCTAACTTCCATGAACTTCGCTTCAATGCCACGCTATTTGCAATCATATTTATATAAACCTGTGATCAGCAAAGCCTTGCAATTAACCACAAACTTGGAGTGTGGCTGTGTATCAAACTTATGCATTACAACCTTATGTAGACATCTTTTTGTGTAACAAACCTATGCAGACAACTTAGGCGCATCAAACTTGTCATTCAACTTTTGTTCCACTCACTTTTGTTTATGATTTCAAAAACCGTTCTCCACAACGAGGCATGACGGACATGCCTTCCATGTCGCGATGCACCTAGTAATATAAACGAAACTCCACCCATAAGTTTAGATGAATTCCAATCATTGACCATATTACACTCTTTGTTTCAAAGCCGTTCCAAATTTTCTTACTATCGTTTACCCTTAAAATTGTGTAACTTAAAAAAATTAGAGTGAGGAAAGATTAACTGTATTTCTTTATTTTGATATGGAAAAAATTAGTAACGTACTCAATGGTCGCTCTCCGGACCTCTTCTCACGAAAAGTTGTCTTGTTTTTTTTTTTTTTTTTGAACAACAAAGAAAGTATTATTTCTTTAATATTACTTTGAACAGTTGCATCTTTTTCTTGACACCACCTCGAAATTGTACTCACTTTAATGGCTATAAAAACACAAAAAATGCTGCAGCCCTTACATTACTTCACATACTTCTGAAAAATTCGTGCCCTCTTGCTTCAGTACTCCTCATATTGCTCTGAATTTTTTTTCCTTTCGAGAGAAAGTTCAGCATTCAATTTGATTCGATGGACTTGTAGATTGTAGTGCTACTTCTACAAGGCGAGATCATTGAATCCTTGGAGGTGGGCACCGGTAAACTCATATATAGCACACAGGCAAGGGTGAATTTCTTCTAAGACAACCACAAAGGAGACATTTCATCTAAGTCAAACCCAGGAGTTGACAGTAGTGACCATTGCCAAGGCCTCAGGCAATGACACACAAGGCCGAACCAGACCAAAACAAAATGGCAAGAAGCCAACCCAGCCGGATCAGCCACAAAACAAAGATCGGAGCAAAGACAATAACCAAAACCCATGCCCTAACCCAGAAAACAAAATCTCAACAACCTGGCCAACCTAAGAAAACAAAAAACCTCAAAACGGTTGAATGTTATACTGGAGGTTAGAAAGTTAGAGATTACAATAGGAGCCGAGCATCATGAACTTTTTCACGAGGACTTGAACTCACAACCTCTCGGTATGAACTTTTTCACGAGGACTCAAACTCACAACTTCTCGATCAGTCCAAAAAGAGAGTGGCGAATCAAGCATGCTACACATGCTGTTCTATAATATTAGAGTTGCATGAGAGTACTCAACCCAGGAAAGGGACGTCATGAAGGCCCTTTTACAAGACAAGATTCAAATCATTGAGAGCCGACAGTTTACAATTTGCATCCGGACAATAAATACAGCTCATGACAAACATCAGCAAAATCTATCCAGCTAAGGCCCCCATTCCGGTAAGGAAAATAGGCACATACTTTTCAAAAAATCACGTATTTTTTGAATTAAAGATGATGTATTTGAGAGAATAACTTGTCTTGTAAAGTAGAAAATATGTATTTAAAAAATAAGAACCTTAGCAAAACGGGGCCTAATTTTCTATTTGGTCATTAAAATTTTTTCCTACCATAAAACTTATTAATATATCTATAAATGTGGTATACACCTCACATTATACCAAAAAACGTAATACTCAAACATAGTCACCATAACATTGCTCTTTCCATACTCCTGGTGCCGCTATCAACCAAATTTATTCGTGTGCCGCTTCACCGATATTAAAATATCTGGTAGAGTACGAGTCTAAAACCCTTCAAATTAATTAGAACAATCATCCCGGATTGGTCACGAGTTCATATAAATATGTGCAACAGGCTTTTGGAACTCCATGCACAGTCAAGCCTTTAGCTACCTAAATTCTGAAAACCAAGTTCTATTTCTAAGAAGAAAAGATATGGAAGACAGTACTGTTCGACTTCTGCTGGTAACATTTCCAGGCCAAGGGCATATAAATCCCAGCCTCCAATTTGCCAAGCGCCTTGTCAAAATGGGCGTCAACGTCACTTTTGTCACCGCCTTTTCTGTGCTCAATCGCATGAGCAAATCAACCGCTACTCCACAGGGTTTTGACATTTTCAGGCTTCTCCGATGGCTACAACGACGGGCTTCAAATCGGTGATCGCTACGCGGACGAGCTAAGGGCCCGTGGGTCGGAGGCCATAGCAAAACTCCTTCAATCAGAGGCTGAACGAGGCCAGCCTTTTATCCATGTGGTCTACACCACACTTCTTCCCTTTATAGGCCAAGTTGCACGTGCCCTTCATGTGCCGTCCACTTTCCTCTGGATTCAACCAGCCACCATCTTGGGTATTTACTATTATTACATCAATGGTTATGGAGATTCTATCGGAAAAAACATGAACGACCCCTCATGGTCTATTGAATTACCTGGGCTGCCAGTGCTCACTGGCGGCGACCTTCCCTCTTTTTTGCTCGCTTCAAACACTTTTAATTTTGCTCTTCCGTTACTTGAAGAGCATTTTGAGATACTCGATACCGAAACAAATCCCAAAGTACTTGTAAACACCTTTGATGCCTTAGAGGCTGGGGCCCTGAGAGCAATCGAGAAGTTAAACTTGGTTGCCCTTGGACCGTTAATCCCTTCAGCTTTCTTGGATGGAAAGGATCCATCTGACACTTCTTTCGGGGGAGACCTCTTTCAAGATTCAAAAGCCTATATTGAATGGTTGAACACAATAGACATACCAGTGTTATGTTACCGTCATTGGCTGTCATAAAATGTTGAATCTAGAGGCAACTTTTTGCAACAGACTAAGGCCAAATTTCTTTGTCAGTGCTCCTTATAATGGAATGGAATAATGGACTATGTTTCAGTTTAGAGATATATTAGGTATGCCCGTGAAAAAAACCCGTCCACCCATTGACCCGACCCGACCCGACCCGACCCGAAGGGTCCTGCGCGGGGTCGAGTATGTGCTTCGGACGGGTACTGGTTAATTTTCTGTTAAAAATCAGATTTTGGTTCAGGGTTCGGGTTGGTGCGTTTCTTACTCGTCCCGACCAATTCATAAAGATTAATTCGGTTTTTAGTTGGACCCGACCCCGACATTAAGAATCGGAATCGCGGACGGTTCTTACCCCTTTTCGGTTCGGTTTGCGGGCCTAAAACATTTGTTACCCACCATGTTGGGTCGGGTTCGAGGGTCAAACCCGACTGTCCGACCCGTGCACACCCCTAATATTAGGGCAAGAGAGGAATGAGAGAATTACTGTTTTAACCCCCGAAGAAGGGGCCATTTGATTTTGCTGTTAAAAGGACTAACGGCAAACTAACGGCGGTTAGCAATTGGACCAAGTTGGAACAAAATAGAAAGCACAGAGTGTAAATTGAGCCAATTACAACTACAGGGACTAAGTTGACACAAACACTTAACTATAGGGACCATTTCAATTTTTTTCCCCACTTATTTATGGTGAGACCAAATTGCCTTTTTTCCATTTCCCTCCATGCTATCTTTTCAACTACTTTTATTTGTCTTGGTCTCTCAACTCCTGCGAGTTTAATAAAAAAAAATGGGAGACTTAAATATCCATTCTCAAACCCCATCACAGGTAAGTATTCATCCCAATCGTTTTGAATAGTTATGTTTTCATCCTTTTAGAAGGTGAATTACATATCTTACCCTTTTAATAAGATATCCATAGATATGTTTGTTTATATTTCCTTCCTAAACTAGTGGGAATATTCAATCATTTTCTAATTTAGTGGGATTCAACCCTCCCTATTTTAAAGAGGATTTCAAAATTTTAAAAATTCGTAATAACCAAATCCCACCGATTTACTTTTCACCGATTTAAATTTGAAAACTATATTTATTTTTCCCTATGTACAATGTATTATCATAAAACCTTTTGGAACATGGTGGAATCAACCATGTTTTTCATAAATTATTATTACAAAATTACCATAAAAAACATTTCGGAACATTTTTCATGAATTAATTATGCAAATTCACTATAAACATATAAAAAAAATCTTCCAACTAGGATTGATTACAATACATCATGAAATATGCTTGATAAAATACCTCACGACGAACTACACCATGAAACCTTCCATGGAGTAGAATACACTATGAAATTCATTCGCAATACACCATGAAATATGTTTAAAAACATACACCACCTCATGACGAAATACACCATGAAATTAACCTTCCATAGAGTAGAATACACTATGAAATTCGTTCGCAATAGACCATGAAATATGCTTGAAAAAATACACCACGACAAGTACACACAATGAAGTCTACTTAAAAAAATACACCAATTTTTCTTCACCTCGGATCCAACAAGGCTACCACGCATGAACCTACAAACATGAAATATTTCATGTTCAATGAACTGTGAAGGCTAGGAATCAAAAAATTTACTTTAGATCTATTTATCCTGCTCCGATCAGCAACGCCAAACAAATCAAGGGAAAAAAAAAAAAAGGGCGTCAGACTTACGAAAGCCATGCATTTTGGTTTTGTCCCCTCCTTCTCCACTGTTTAATTGATTTAGCTTCGGAGGACTAGTCCAACCTCTTGCCGTTCTTCTTCTACGGACGTCACAACCAGGGAGGATTGGTGTGGGTTTTGCCGTTTCGGGTTTTAGCCACCCAGGAAGATGAAATTTCAAATGGGGTGTTTCCGTTGCAAATGAAGAGCTCGATCGAAATCTTGGTCGAGATCTTAGGGATTGAATGGTGAAATCTACGGAGACTGGATGAGGGGCGGAGGTCGCCGGGGGCTCGCTTCTCTGGCCGATCGCCCCAATCCAAAGCAAAAATGGGATTTTCCGGGGGAGGGGGGATTGTAAATGGTTTTGCTGAAATTTTTGGGATTTGTTAGGGGTGATTATCCTAAAATTATGCTAGAGAACCTTCACAATTATGTTTTAGTCGCAAAAATCGCTCCCTATATATTACATATATTATATATATAATAGTCAAAGTATGTATATAATAAAGGGGAATTCTAGAATTATTTTAAAGCAGGGATGGAAAAATAATAGTTCAAAATGACCTGGATGGATACTTACATAGGATGAGGTTTGAGGATGTATATATAAATCTATAAAAATTCCAAAAAAAGCTCCTATGGGTACTCCATAATCCATATCAGTCACCAAAATTAAGAGTGCTCAAGAAAATCGTCCAAACCGTAAAATTCATAGGAGTACTAATGTTTTACTTTTAAGATTTCTGATGTAGAACACGTGGAGGCTCAATTCCATGATCAGTTGGACCGAGCCAAGCCCCAAAAGTCCAAACGGTGTTTAATTTCGGATTACCCAAATTGGCTAAATTCGGACGAGTTCGGAATCGGCCCAAACTTGGTGGGCTGACCCTAAAGGTTGATGATGAACGGTGTTTTTCAGCCTAATTCATTCGTTTAGGCTTTCAATTGCGTTATTTTGCCGTTTTAGGAAACATTTGTTTCGTTAATAATTCCTAGATCGTAATTCCTTTTCAGTTGATTCTTTTTGGGAAAGTCTTGTTTTTCTTTCCCGTTTTCAATTTTAGGAAAAGCCCCAAATCTTGGGACTTTTTAATTTCCAAGTTTATTTTTAGGGTTTCGGCCTATAAATAGGTTTGTAACTTAGGGTTTATGCAGCTTTTTGATTAATAATATTGCAGAGAATTTCTCTTTTATTCTTGTGCGCAAGAATTGCTCGTTGCGACGGGTTGATTATCTCGTTTGGATTAGTACGCTAACTAATCTCTCGTGAATTCCGCTGCGTCAAGTGGTATCAGAGCAAGGCTTTACCTGGTTCGATGGCATCAAACGCAGAAGAAGACACACCCATTGACGTTGGTCGTGGGCTTACTGACCTAAGGAAGATGGTGGAGGATCAACAAGCACATACCCACGCTCAGTTCGCTGAGATCCGTGAGATGCTGCAGGAGATGTCTCTACAAATCCGCCAAAGGCCAGAGAGGGTTGATGGGGATCGCGCGTTGGGATTTGCCCATCGCCAACCTCGTAACCAGGATCGGAATCGTGCCGGAGGATTTGCCCGAGGCGCAACCGGTCGTCGTCAGATGGTAATACATGAAGCTGAGAGCGAAGAATTCGAACCTGAGGATAATGAAGAACAAGAAGACCGTCCCGTCGGTCGACAACAACATAGGTTCGATGATTACCGCATGAAGGTGGACCTTCCCACGTTCAACGGTAATTTGCAGATGGAGGAGTTTCTTGACTGGGTTTCAGAGGTTGATAGGTGCCTTAATATGATGGAGGTTCCCGAATCGAAACAAGTCAAGATGGTCGCTTATAAACTAAAGAGCGGCGCTGCAGTTTGGTGGGACCAATTGCAATCGAGACGGCGGAGGCAAGGAAAAGAGTCTGTGGCAACATGGCGCAGAATGAAACAGCTTATGATGGAGAGGTTCTTGCCGTCTGACTATGACCAACATCTGTTCCGGTCATACCAGAACTGTTCGCAGGGATCCAGGTCTGTTTTTGATTACACAACTGAATTCAATCGACTCTCAGAACGTAATAATCTGAGTGAGACTGAAAGTCAGCGGGTAGCACGGTACATGAACGGGTTGAAGCCCTCAATTCAGGAGAGGATAGGGTTGCAGCCAGTTTGGGAAGTTGACGACGCCCTTAACCTGGCGATAAAGGCCGAACAGATGGAACGTAAACCAGCCAATTCAGGGTACCGTCGAGAATCGTTTGTTCCTGCTGCTGATAAGGCGAAAGAGAAACAGCCAACACCAACAGTGCCTACTTTTCAACCTAAGGTTACAGCTGGTGGTGGTTCTAAATTTGGAGGAGCTAATCAGGCAGGTAGCTCTAATAACAGAAACGTGACTAAAGCCCCTAATCCATATGCCAAGCCCTTTGGAGATAAGTGTTTTCGGTGTAGCAAGCCTGGACACCGCTCCAATGAGTGTCCAGATCGGAAGGTGGGCCTGGTAGAAGAGGGTGGCGAAGAAGATGGGCCTGATGAGGATTGGCCAGAAGAAAATTCTTATGATGTAGATTATGCAGAGGAGGACGGGGAATGAGTGAATTGTGTGGTGCAACGCGTGCTGTTCGCGCCAAGAGCAGAAAATTCCAGTCAGCGGCATAACATCTTTCGGTCAAGTTGTTCCATCAATCAGAAAGTATGTGACTTGATCGTGGACAGTGGGAGTTGTGAGAATTTCGTGGCAAAAAGATTGGTGGACCATCTGAAGTTGCCAACCGAACCTCATCCCTCTCCATACAGCATCGGTTGGATAAAGAAAGGCCCCACGGTGAAGGTAACAGAAATCTGTAAACTTCCTCTTTCAATTGGGAAAATTTATAGATCTGAAGTTATCTGTGATGTAATTGAGATGGATGCTAGCCATGTACTGTTAGGTAGGCCCTGGCAGTTTGATGTTGATATTGTTTATAAGGGTCGTGATAATACTTATAGTTTTAATTGGGAGTCACGTAAGGTTGTTATGGCTCCTTCCAGTCATAAGGAGCCTGTCAAACCACCTAAAACAGAGGGGTCTTCGTTTCTAACAATTGCCAGTTCCGAAGCTGAATTTGTGACAGATTTCAAGGAGTCGGAACAGGTTTATGCTATGGTGGTGAAGTCGCTGGTTGTGGAGGAAATGGACAAAGACAAGATTCCGATAATGCCTGTACCTAAAAAGATACAGCCATTATTGGAGGAATATGAGGAGCTTGTTACTGATGACGTGCCTAATGAGCTCCCTCCAATGAGGGATATTCAGCATGCTATTGATTTGGTACCTGGGGCAAGCCTGCCCAATCTACCACATTATCGGATGAGTCCGAAAGAGAATGAAATTCTGAGGGAGAAAGTAGAAGAGTTGCTGCAGAAGGGGCACATTCGGGAGAGTCTTAGTCCATAGGTAATTTTCCGACAATGCATCACCTTTCGTTCAAAAAATAAGTGTTTATTCAATAAATAACTACTTAGTTTCCTTAGGGAAACAGGGAGTAACACATGTGTTAGGATCGACACACACGATTTAAGAGTATAAACAGTAAAGAATAAACATAGGGATCCACACACACGCACACGATTTACGAGTATAAACAGTAAAGAATTAACACATAGATACACGTGGTTCCGCTCCGCTCCACTCGTTTCGCTCCGCTACGCTCTGGCATCTAGCATTCTTTCTAGAACTCTATGAGCCACAGTTCTAACAACATGTAAGAAAATACTATTGTTTAAGAAGTTTTTGGAAATCAAAATGTGCAAGAAAATATTATGGTGTTTAACTTGCCCCTCTACAAGTGAGGACGACCGAATAAGAATCTAGTCTTTCAAAGCATTTAGAATGTAGTTCGAAGCATTTAGAATGTAGTCTTTACTTGTCTTAACAGGCTGTTGTATCTTGCAGAGAGAGCTCTTTTGGTTAGTTCCATCGACTCATAGTAAACTGGTGTGTCAATGGAGGAGTAGGCAAATTGCCGAGACGTTGTATGTGTGTTCTGTTTCTTTTCTTGCTTTCGTTTTTGGGAAAATTATAGTTACCCCCTCTAACTTTTTTTTTTGGCACTTAACCCCCTCAAACTAACGAAAATTCACACGGTCATAACTTCAAATGGCCATAACTTCTTCGTCCAAGATCGAAAATATGCAAATTATATATCGATTTCGAGGTCTTGAAGTCAGCTTTCTAATGACACCAAAATCACATCACGATTCAAAGCACACAGAAAGTTATGATCAAAAGAGTAAGGGCTGGTAGACAGAAAGACCGTTTTGATCATAACTTTCTATGTGCTTTGAATCCTGATGTGATTTTGGTGTCATTAGAAAGCTGACTTCAAGACCTCAAAATCGATATATAATTTGCATATTTTCGATCTTGGACGAAAAAGTTATGGCCGTTTGAAGTTATGGCTATGTGAATTTTCGTTAGTTTGAGGGGGTTAAGTGCCAAAAAAAAAAGTTAGAGGGGGGTAAGTGTACGCGAGGCATAGTTAGAGGGGGGTAACTATAATTTGCCCTTCATTTTTTATGTGTTTTTGTGATTTATAACATCCCAAGATCGCGAGAGTTGGTGCGTTGGTGAGTTGAGCGTGTAGTTATTCTAAATCTCAACTGACACATGGGCGGCTCTACCATTGCTTGCTTGAAGGAGTTTTCTGGATTCAAAAAATGCAATAAAAATATATATTTTGTAAATATAATTTAGGGGAATTTGCACTTACACTACTTGTACTATCACCAATTTGCACATACACCCCTTATACTCCAAATTTAGGCACTTACACCCCTTGTACTTTGGACTGAAGTGCAACTGGTAGAAAATCCGTTAAAATGGATGGAAAAGCTACTAACGGGAAACTTTCTGTTAGGACCACGGGTCACGATCTCTCTGTGTTGGCAAATTCCATGACAAAAATACATTTATTTGTTTCCCCATTTATCGAGTTGTATTTTATTTTCTTTTATTTCTAGAGTGTCTGTTTAGGAAGTGGAAGAAAATCAATATTATGTAATTGAGAGTGTTTCGTACAGGTAGAAAAGGAAAGAATTGTTCTCGTGAGGAAAGGAATCGGTGCTCATGGAAAGACCTGCTGGACTTGGTAAGGATTTGGTTCACATGGAAACGATCATTCGGAAATTGCAAGGTGCGGTAATTAATCTAAGCAATCTATTAAGACACGAGATTTTTTTGATTGCCGTGGACGTTTTAATTATTTAAGGACGATGGGCTAGAAACTAATTGGGTGGAGAGAGAGCTGCCATCGAAGGTTTCAAAAACTAATATCATTTGAATATAGAAAAAAACGATCAGCTCTGGTGGTTTTTTGGTGCACCTCGAAAACTAATAACGTCATGCTCTAAAAGACTAACTTCAAGGGGTTTTTCATCTACATCTACAATCGGTCCTAATCTAAGCCCTTTCGTGGAGTTCGAAAGTCATCTTTGGAAGGCTCGTGGATTCGAGGCAGCAGCGGTCAAGCATTCAGAGAGGTGTGCGTGGATTCGGCAAGAGCATCTAGGTTTAGGTTTGTGGAGTTCAAACTTATCGTAAGAGTTCTTGTAACCTCGTGTTTAGTAGTGCTTGATTTCTTCCCGTGGTTTTTTCCCGTTTAGGGTTTTCCACGTATATCTTGGTGTTCGTTATTTGTTTGTGTTTGTGAGATTGACTTTGTTTATCGCATGGTGAATTGTTGATTGAGATTAAAACATAGCAAATATTTAAATCCTAGGCGAGTTAGGATTTTTCACTTTCCTCCAAAATAAGGGGAAAAAATGCTTGAATTAACCCTAATAGCTATTTATAAGCCCTATCAAACTTCCCTTCCCAAAAATAGAGCAGTTAAACCCCTCTGTCCCCTAACCCACTCTTTGACCCTGTTCTACTAAAAACATTTACCACTTTTTTAGGTTGTCCTTATTTGAATTTTTTTTTGCGTTTGTTAGTTTAATTTCTGCCTCACTTTTTTAGTTTTCTGATTCGTCTTGACAAGATGAATTGGAAAAGTATATTGTTTTACTTTTACCCAAAAAAATGATTTGTTTTGTGCCTCACTTTTTTGACTTTTTTTATTACTTAAAAGTGGTTATTTTCCAAAATATTTAGGTAAAAGTAAAAAAAAAAAATTACTTTTACAATTTGTCTCGTTGAGATCAATCAATAAATCACAAAAATTTGGCACAAAACTAATAAGCACAAAAAAATTCAAATAAAGACAAATTATAACTTTAAGAAAAAGTTAAATGGAACAATACCTCTCTCTCCTCTCACAAGATGTCTTAAGAAGCCCATCAATTTCAAGCAAACCGCAACGGTAAATTGGATGCATCCTTTGGCTTCAAATTGATGGGCTTCGATCTTGATGTTTGAGAAGACATCTTGTGAGAGAAGAGAGAGAGTGGGTTAGGAAAAGGAAGGGGTTTGGATGCTCTGTTTTTTGGAAGGGGAGTTTGACAAAGCTTATAAATAGCTATCAGGGTTATTTTGGGCATTTTCTTCCTCATTTTGGAGGAAAATCTCCCGACAGTAGCTTTTCCATCTACTTTAACGGATTTTCTAACAGTTGCACTTCAGTCCAAATTATAGGGGGTGTAAGTGCCTAAATTTGGAGTATAAGGGGTGTATGTGCAAATCAGTGATAGTACAAGAGGTGTAAGTACAATTTTCCTATAATTTATTTATTTCTTCTAATATTGCCTGACCTGGATCATTTGTATGAAACTAGAGTAAATGGAAAATCACTTACATTACTTCAGACACTTGGGAAAAAATCATGCCCTCTTGTTTTGTTACTCCGATCCTCCTATTGCTCTAAATGATTTTTCCGTTCGAGAGATAGTTCGACATTCAATTTGGTTCAAAAGACTTGTGGATTGTAGTGCTACGCTTCCACAAGCCAAGATCGTTGGATCCTTGGATCGAGTTGGACACTGGTAAACTCATACCACCATAACGAGTGTCAATTTCGTCTAAGCTAGACAACCACAAAGGAGACATTTCATCCAAGAAGAACGTAGGAGTTGACAGTCTGTAGACACTTCAATTTGGATCCTCTAAAATATCTATAAACTTCCCCGATGATGATAGAAACGGAACAGCCTTTCAAGGGACAAGAACAATGCTTCCTTTGAGTCTTATAGAGGTGTCAAACGGGTCGTGTCGTGCCGGCACGGCCCGTTTAACTTCGTGCTAACCGTGCTTCATGCCGTGCCGTGCCGGCCTGTTTACTATATTTACTCAAATCGTGTCGTGCTGTGCCGTGTCGTTTGTCAATCGTGTCGTGTCGTGCCGGCCCGTTTACTCAAATCGTGTCGTGTCGTGCCGTGCCATTTGCCAATCATGTCGTGTCGTGCCGGCCCGTTTATGAAATTGTGTCGTGTCGTGCCAGCCCATTTTCTGAAATCGCGTCATGTCGTGTCGTGCCGTTTTCAATCGTGTCATGTCGTGCTGTTTTCAATTGTGTCATGTCGTGCCGTTTTCTTAAATCGTGTCGTATCGTGTCGTGCAGTGCCATTTGCTATTCGACTTCGATTGCCCCTTCTTTCCTTTTTTTTCTTTGAATGTCCCCTCTTTTTCCTCACTTTCCCAGCTTTCTACTTGATAAATCTCTAGACAACTTTTCGGTTAATATACAAGCAAGTTTGTAAAGGGCTCAGGGCCTCAATCAATCTGCGTTTACGCTTTCAATCCTTATTGTCGCATAAGTCTCATTTGACAACTCTATCCAAAATGAAGAGATCGAGTAGTAAATTCTAAAAATAAATAGGAGAGTATCGGAAAAAATGCTAATAATATGTCATTACTTTTATGATAGGAATCATTTTCCATTTTCCATTGTCAATCCTTGTGTGCCTGTTTACCAAACCTGAATCCGGTATTGTTTACCTCAGATTCTTCATGAACATAATTTCAAGTTGGGTTACAATTTTTGCAGTCCCCTTTCTTATAAATGCACTTCAAAGCACTAAAAGATAAATTTTAGAGTGCGAAAATCCGGTAATGTTTTTTTTAAAATTAAATATTTTTGTTTACCTTTAAAAAAAGGTAAACATATATTTTTTACCGAATATAAATTGTTTAATTTTTTTTAAAAATTAAAAAAAGCCATTTGGCTTATTTAATTTTTTTTGTTTTTCCGTGCCTCGTGTCGTGCCCTTTCGTGCCGCCATGTCGTGCCGGGTCGTGCCCATGTCTGTGCTCGTGCCTTGCTAAAACTGTGCCGTGCCGTTCCTGTTCACTTTCCGTGCCCGTCTACGACCGTGCCACGCCATGCCTTGCCAGGGCAACTTTCGTGCCATGCCCGTGCTGTGCCGCCCACTTCCGTGCCCGTGCTGTGCCTCGGGCCCACTAAAATCGTGCTGTATTGTGCCGTGCCGTGATCATGCCTGTGACGTGCCGTGCTACCCCGTCCCCGTGCCGTGCCCATGCCATGCCGTGCCGGCACGGCCCATTTGACACCTCTAGAGTCTTATAAACCCAAACAAAACCTTATCAAAAAAAAAAAAATTGGAGTCTAGCACTCAAAACCCTGACCAGGGCACTTGGGTCCTAGCTGGACCAAAGCGCTCAAGGTACAATCCCAAAGCAAAACAAAGCGCTCATGGAACAAATCCAAGCGCTCAAGTCCCCTGTGCGCGACTACAAAAGTACGTAAAGATCTGTTAGCCCACTTTCTGCGAGGTCTTTCTGCAAATTTCGGCCATGCAAGCACGACTCCCCATCTCCCAAGTAGCTATGATGGGATTTTCTTTGAACACAATGATGATTTTCACAACTCTTTGAACCAAAATCTCTCTATAAAAAAGAGATTAAAAGGCCAACTTTTAGAGAGAAGCATCCAAAATCTGCAATACTCCTCCAGAGAACACACTTTCTTACTTCAAAAGTTAACCTCTAAACTAAAGAAGGCATTGTTCAAACTCAACAAAGGTAGAGAGCCATTTCAGGCTACTGTTTTCATCACGCCACTAGGCTTAGGTCCGTTCCTCATACTAACTCTGCGCTAGGCTAGCCTTCGACCAAAGCAAAATAGAATTTCAAAAGTTCTGAGCTCAAGAGCGCTTGAGTGCTCAATACCAGTTCCTGAGCGCTCAAGTCCTCTGAAGAGCACCCAAGTTGTTTTCCTTAGCCTCCTGGTCATCAATACTAGAAAGGTCTGAATATGTTTCTACTCATTATTTAGAGCTCATTTACATATTGTTTCATCGAAGGAATACTTATGATCAGTCGTTATGTTTGGTGTTCTTGTCCATTTAGCCTAGATGTTGCTTTTGGTTGTGTAAATTTTAATCTCTGTTTATTTCATCATTATTGTAAGCCTCACAATTGAGCACTCAAGACCAGTTTTCGAACGCTAAAGAGTGTTGTTAAGCTCTCAAAAGATGTCTTAATACCATGTTTTGCTTTATTCACTATAAATATCATTTTCAAGTTCAGGGTAATCACTGGGTGTGCATTGTTCATTCCAGAGCCCGAATCCGTTATTCTAGAGTCTGTAACAAAGCATGACCTGGGCACTCAAGACCAGTTCCTGAGCACTCAGGTCCACAGCAGAGCGCTGAACAATGTTAGCAGTAGCAGTACTTTGTATATTCTGTCATCTCATACTTTTCTTCGTGACTGCACACTGTATACTGCTCATAGGCATACACTCACCTATGATATGTTTACAGTTTTCTCTCTCGTTATTGTTCCCCCTTCGCTACTTGTTTTAAAGGTTAAGAAGCAAAATGATTTTGAAATCCCACAAGCACTAAGTAGAGACCGACCCTCGTGTCGGACAAGAGGGGTGCCTTAAAATCCTTCCCCTCTCGTAACTTAATTCCCGAACCTACATTATCTCTGGTTATGACGGACCGGTAAAAGGAAACAAAGCCGTTTCAAATAAAAGCAATCACTACAAGAAAATTGTTCTATAGCAACGGTCGAAAGCGTTGCCAAAAAATGAAAAAACCGTTGGTAAAGACCCATTTAGTCTATACCAACGGTTTTAGAACCGTTGGTCAAACCGTTGCAATATATCCGTTACTGTAGGGTTATAGTAACGGTTTTATCGAGCGTTGGTACAGATTTTTTTTAGCAACGGTTCCATTAGCAACGGTTATAACCGTTGCTAAAGGCTATTTTCTTTTTTTTTAAAAATAAACCACTGTGTGACGTAAGCCGCCACGTGGCACTGACACGTGTCACACGAGCTGACGTGGCGTCCACGTGGAGCTGATATGGCGCCCGCGTGGCACCCACGTGGAGCTGACGTGGCGCCTGCGTGGCGCCCGCGTGGCTGGGAAATAATCTTTTGCACCTGCTGCGAGTCGAACTCACGACCTCCCGTCTTCGCGCGCGCGCGCGAACCAACTGAGCTAGCCCATGACTTGTGAGAAATAATACACCTTTTAATATTTATACTATACTAGCCGGATTTTTTTTATCCTTTTTTTAAATTTTCGGTTTATACTATGCAAATACTTACTAGTTTCATTTTTCTTTTCGATCCGAAGCATCTATTTTTTAAAAAATAGTTATATTATTCACTCATCATCAATTAAATTGACATGCACCAAGTTCCAAAAAAAACAAAAAAACCCTCTCTGTTTTCCTTTTTTTTTTTTCAATATTAATTTTGCCGTTTCTAAATTTTTGTTAGATTCACATAAATTTTTTTGATTGGTTAATCATTACTATGAGATGAGTCTAAAAAATTTAAAAAATGTAATTAAAAGCATAAAAAATCAATATGGGTGAAAAAATATCAAACAACTAACATTTGTTATCTTCAGTGTCATCTTATATGATTTTTTTTTCAATTTCAGTCCACAATTTTATTCTTTTTTTTATTCTTATTAAGATGAATGATTAATCCCAAAATGAATGATTAGTTTCAGAAATTACCACAAAATGCTAAAAAAATACGTTAAAAGCATAAAAAATCAATATGGGTGAAAAAATATCAAACAACTAACATTTGTTATCTTTAGTGTCATCTTATATGATTTTTTTTTCAATTTCAGTCCACAATTTTATACTTTTTTTTATTCTTATTAAGATGAATGATTAATCCCAAAATGAATGATTAGTTTCAGAAATTACCACAAAATGCTAAAAAAATACGTTAAAAGCATAAAAAATCAATATGGGTGAAAAAATATCAAACAACTAACATTTTTTGTATTAATGTCATCTTATATGATTTTTTTTTTCAATTTCAGTCCACTATTTTATACTTTTTTTTTATTCTTATTAAGATGAATGATTAATCCCAAAATGAATGATTAGTTTCAAAAATTACCACAAAATGCTAAAAAAATACGTTAAAAGCATAAAATATCAATATGGGTGAAAAAATATCAAACAACTAACATTTTTTGTATTAATGTCATCTTATATGATTTTTTTTTTCAATTTCAGTCCACAATTTTATACTTTTTTTTATTCTTATTAAGATGAATGATTAATCCCAAAATGAATGATTAGTTTCAAAAATTACCACAAAATGCTAAAAAAATACGTTAAAAGCATAAAAAATCAATATGGGTGAAAAAATATCAAACAACTAACATTTTTTGTATTAATGTCATCTTATATGATTTTTTTTTTTCAATTTCAGTCCACAATTTTATACTTTTTTTTTATTCTTATTAAGATGAATGATTAATCCCAAAATGAATGATTAGTTTCAAAAATTACCACAAAATGCTAAAAAAATACGTTAAATAAACAATATCGGAAAAAATATCGCAATAAAAATTTAGGAAAAATAGCCATAACAAAAGCAACGGTTAATGAAAACCGTTGCTAGAGTCCAGTTTATAGTAACGGTTATGGAAAACCGTTGCTATAGGCTAGTTTATAGTAACGGTTATTGAAAACCGTTGCTATAGTGTTGTAATCTAGCAACGGTCACATAAAAACCGTTGCTATAGTCCTGTTTCTAGTAACGTTTTTAAAACCGTTACTATAGACCCATCTATACCAACGGTTTTTGCAACCGTTGCTAAAAAACCGTTGGGAGATCTAGATTTTCTTGTAGTGAATGGATGTCATTCAAGTTTGGTTCCTTGAGTTGCAAACCACTAAAACCCGGGTGGTGATTCCAAATTGAACGCGCGGTCTGCCAGTATTTCAGAAAAAGAAAATCGGACGGCGCCCTCGCTGGGTGAGTAGCCCACACAGTCATTACTATAATAAACAATAAAATCACATAACTGTGATCGTATGTCTTTAAACACGGTTCGAACTCGAAAAGAGTAAAGACATGGGAACCTATCTTGAACAGAATGGGGAAAAAGTTGAACATTTGGAGAAGTAGATTCAACTCAACGGGAGGTAGACTTACTCTTCTAAACTCCAATTTTGGTCACCTGCCTATTTACTTTATGTCCCTTCTTAAACTGACAGCAGCTGTTGCTCAGTCCATTGAGAAGTTGCAGAAACAATTCTTATGGGGAGATTCTATTGATAAAAAGAAGATTCATCTAGTAAATTGGGGTGTGGTTGCCAAGAAAAAAAAGTATGGGGGTTTGGGGTGACAAATCTGAAGATTCAAAACCTTGCACTTCTTGCTAAATGGTGGTGAAGGTTTAGTAATGAAAAAAAGGATTCTCTTTAGGTCAAGGTCATTAAAGGAAAGTACAACCTCGGTCAGAGATGCTAGCTTCCTCATCTTCCCAATTCTGGATAGGTCACGACTTTATGGAGTGATATTTGCTCCATAGGGAATGCGTCTTCGGGTATCGGTGCTATTATTCAAGAGGGTGTAGACACTTATTCTGAACTATCTGGATAAACCTATTTACAGTCTTTTGTTACCCCAATGATGATTAAAGGTCGAGAACATTCCAAGGTTGATGGCAGGTCTCGAGCTTTGAGCTTTGGACATTCCTCATTCAAACCCTTTCGAAATCCATTTCAAACCCTTCAAGCCAGAAACAAATAACCCGAGCAAAACCCTACTTGCTTACGCCAGTTTTTATTGGCGTGCACTGGTGAACCGCCACGTGTCAGTCATCGACCGTTGACCCAGTTATCACTTGCACACGCAGGTCAACCCCTGGTGTACGCCGATCAAAGCCAGTCAAATCACCACTTTTCTGTCATGTGCTCGAGACTTTGTAACCGCCCAGTGCAGGGAACAGTCACCCTGATGATTGTTTTCTGTAGGGGCGCCCCCCTCTCTCCCCTACACACCCCATCACCTAGTCCCATGCATTAAATAAATGGGAGGCTCCCCTCTAACCTAACCAAACCTCTAACCCAGCTGATTACTGCCATACCTCAGTCATCCTTTGCTTATAAATGCACCCCTTGCATTCATTTGCAAGGGGTTAGCAACATTAAGTCCAAGTCTTTCCCTTTTCTTTACTCTTTGCTCTCTTTCTCTCTCTTTCTCTCTCTCTCTCTCTCTCTCTATATATCTCTCTCTCTCTCTCATCATCACCATTGAAAGAGAAAGCAAAGGGCCTCTTTCTCAGGCACCCCACCGACTTTCTTCCACCATATTACCTCCATCTTCAACCTCTAAGCACAAAACCATCCATCAACCTCCAACCAAAGGTATACCACCTTTGTGGTTCTTTCTATTTTTGATCCCTGAGGGGAGCCAATGAGGTCCAGGCTAGTAGTCAATACTAGTCCTGGCCTTAAACTGGTAAAACATAACAATCGTGTGAGATGAAAACATGGCGCACGCCAGTATCATCATGCCGTACGCCGGTAACGGTAGTATGCGCACTACTGCCGTGGGGATCATTGATCGTCCACTTTACTTGCCTATACTTCTGTCATCACCTTAGCATGCTAATAATCAGTTTTATAGTTTTCTGTATCCTAGAACTGTTTAGGTGTAGCTTTCAATATCTGCTTCCTGCTTGCTTTAGAGGGCCTCTGCGATCCCTCTGGTCATGTTCCAGAGCCCAGATAATGCAAAGCCAAGCACTGACCATGTGGTGCAACTGGCGTACGGTCTCATAAGACTGGCGTACGGCAATGTTACCAGGATCCAGTGGCTGGCCCTTGCATTTAGCCTAGTCTTGGCCTCTTTTCATGTCCCCACACTGTTTATGGGGTATTCTGTTTCTTCTCATGGTTTCGAGCCATTTCATCTGTTTGTAACTGTATATATTCTACTCTGCAACTGCGTGGTTTGTCCTGGATGTGCGCTGGTTCTTTCCAGAGCCCAGAGGGTTGCAAACAAAGACTGAGGGTTCATGGTATGTGGAGTACGCCAGTGATGAGGTGGCATGCGCAGGTTGCGTTGGTATGCAGTGGCCTGGCCGGTGCATACTGAGGCGATACCTGCTCATGTCCCTTCAGAGCAGTGTACTCCAACTCACTCAAACTGCCCCTCGGTGCTTGTTCTCAATCTATACTTCATTATTGCAAGAAAATCATCTCTATAAGCATTTTGTCACATAATTGCAGCTTGTCACCGTTTTAATCCCTATTAACTGTTCCTTCGCCTTAACTGGCTAAAAAATGATCAACGAGAGAAAAATGCAAAAGGTTTACAAAAATGCCCGAGTAGAGACCGATCTCCGGATTGGGCGAGAGGGGCGCCATAAAACCCTTCTCCTCTCGTAACCTGGCTCCCGAACCTCAGATGTTGAAGGTGACGACGGTCCAGTCTACAAGCCTTTTCAAAATCAAAGCAAACGTAGCAGACATTTTCGAGTTCGGTTCCTTGGGTATTTCACCGCTAAAACCCGAGTGGCGACTCTAAATTGTAGGGGGTTAAAAACAATTGGTGCTCTGGACAACACCAAACTGCAGCGGCTTCATGTGCCTCTACACCGGAACCCTAGTTTGTCGTTGGAACCCTAATCTGCAAAATAGACAAGGGATGAGTGCACATTTGCTTCTTGTAGCAAAGGCCCTCCGATGCCAAAGTTAGTGTCACGTACTGGTTTACAAACCTTAATTATCAGTAGGAAAATAATATGAATGCCAGATATTGCGTACCTTTACCTCTAGGTTTACCTCTTTATTTATAAAGTCGTTGAGGCTTGTTGCACAACCATCCTTGTTCCCCTAGGATTCCTATTTCGTATAGGAAACCCAGTATTTCTTGAACTCTCGTTCCTTTATCAGTTCATTGTTAAAGAGTCCTTTTAGGACTCTTTTCCATAGCTAGCCGAACATCCCATTCTCGTTGGGTATCTTTCCTATATACTCGGGATCTTATTCCTTAATGGAATATCATTGTTTCCGAATCCTTCTAGAATACTTCACGTGGTCTTTCTAGCAGCTCTTTCTCTCTTCGGCTATCTCATCGCGGAACATACCACCTGGACCAATGACCTCACATGCAACTGGCCCTCTCCATGACTTCACATGTCGTTTGTCCCTTTATCCCGGACAGGCTGCATGGTCCAATGACTTCTCATGTCACTGGTGCATATTTGCTGCTTATCGCACTGTTTGGCGAGAAGCCCTATCTACTTACCACGTGCTCCCGTACATCTCGTGTTCGGCTATTAAGTGTATCTGTTCAAGAATACCTCCCTACATGCATCGAAGTGTTTCGCCGCGCTTTTCCAAAGGGTGCTGTACCAGATTTTTAAGAGCAAAATTGAAAATTTCCGGGTCCCATAGTGTTGACTCCGCTGGGAACTAATGGCGTTGATTGGTATTTGGTAATTAATACATGAATAAATAGTTTTCAAAAGCCTGTCAAAACAGTATGCTCCGCGCTGCTGAAGAACGGAATGGTAACATAACAGGATCCCAGCATCCGACCAATCCGAACTAGAGCTTTTACTATTGTTCACTTGTGTAGTTTTTCTCTAAGTATTGATTAATAAAAGTGGGCCAAGCTTCAAAGGGCATTTTTCAAAACTTTGCATTTCTCTCCTATTCAATCATTCTTTGGCATTCTCCATTTGCATCGATGTTGGCTAGCCCCGTTGAGACGTTTTGGGTAACCGGCATAGTTTACTGGAGCCCGAGGTCCTCGAACGCCTAACAACCTTGGACGATAATGAGTCGTAATACCGTTCGACCAGTGCTTTGCTACACGAGTTGCAATGGGAGGTATACCACGGCTCTAGTCAGAGGATCCCTCTTAAACCAAAACTGGCCTCTACATGTGTACATAGCACTAGAACCTTCCACCCTAAGACAGTAGCCTGCAAGGTAGGATTATTTGCATCTAACCCCATAAGCTGTCTACGTGTTACTGTTTTCCCTATTGCATGCATGTACATACATTCATACCGTTCTGCGTAGGAGCATGCCAGGGCAGCTTTTAGGTTGTCTCTTGTCGAGTCTGTCTCATGTCCATTTGGATGCTGTCATGGACCGATGACGATTCGTACATCTCGATGTTGCACGTTATTAAATTTTCAAGTCCTTTAATCAAAGAGACTTTAGGAAATCAAAACTGTCTAAACCCTTGTCTAAAACCCGATCAAGGTTTCAAAAAGAAAACTAGAAACAACGGAGAGAATGTCGTGATATTTACACCATTCAGGTTAAAAGTGCTAATCACTTACACCGCTCAGGCTCCGGCACAGTGCTGCTTACGCCACTCCAATTACGGTATCACGCTATCTACACCGAGTTATTCCAAATTCAAACGTTGAAACTTCGAGAAGGAATAGCCAAAGGCTTAGGCCGTTTAGACGTCTCTTAGTGTCAGTCGATTCAATCAAGGATACATTGTCGAAAAGAAATCCAAGGATTCTATGGCAGCGTCCGAATGACGTAGGGCGGTTTCTCTTTAGTTCTAGAGTCTAGGAGGAAACCGACGACGTTGACATGCTCATTTTCAAAATCTTTCGAATAACTGCTGCAGGCTGTCACTGAGCTCTTATCCTTTGCTGTCTAGCTGCATTATGGGAAGCTCCGAGTTTAAGAGCCAAACCTACTTGGGACCGTTCGCCGGGGTTGCTTGAGAGTCTATTTTGGGGTTTGTTTCTCGGTCAGCCACAACGGAAGCTCTGGCTTGCACTCTGTCACGAGAGGATTCACCGCCAACGACTCTTCACGAAACACCTCCATCTAGTCCATCTCCGCCCTCGACACCAAAGTTGGTCAAGTAAGAAATCCTGGATATGGCCAAAATCCCACCTCCAAACCTTGCTGTTGTCCTGGCAGACCTCCAGCATAACTTGGCCATCATGCAGGAGAGGGCCGATACCTCTATGGCCAATCTGCGCGCCCTGATTGAGGAACAACTCCCTGCGGGAGGTGGAGGCAGAGAAAGGAACGAGCGTCAACCCGAGGCCGAAGAGATCCCTCTAGACGAATCCCTCCCCCGAATCTGGAAATGGCTACTCTAATCGCCAAGATGGCTAAGCTCGAAGAAACGGTTTCCAAAGCTGAAAGAATAAGAGCTGGTGGTTTGGACATGGATCGTCTTTACCCATTTCCAAACGCTAGGCTACCGAAAGGTTCAAAATGCCTGACTTCACGAAGTTTGATGGGACAGGGGATCTCAAGACCCACTTGTTGGCCCATCACGGCGCTATGAACCTGCATGGGGTAGAAGAGGAAGCCATGTCTCAGCTTTTCCCGCAGACTCTGGCTGGTCCCGCTTTTCAATGGTTCTTGTCTCTCAACATTGCCAAGCGTCGAACATTGGAGGACATTGGTGCAGCTGTCAACACCTAGTACAGCTATAATGCCAAGCTTAAGATGACCACCCGGGAGCTCAAGTCAACTAAAATGAACGCCAAGGAGTCCTTTGCAGACTTCATCAAAAGATGGAGGCCTAAGGCAGCTCTCATGACCAACCGCCCAAGTGAAAAGGACCAGATTCGCATTATCTCCCGCAATCTTCAACCCAACTTTGCCAAGAATCTTGTACTTGTTCAGGGCGCCGATTTCGATACCTTCTTGAAATCCGGCCTTGCTATTGAAGAAGCTCTCCAAACTGAAGTTCTGCAACGAAGTGATACCCTTTCTTCTACTTCAACCCCGAAGTCCAAGCCTTGCTTACACAGGCAATAGCACTGCTCTGTTCGGTGGTAACAACTATTCCAACGCAACATCTGCCAGCAACAGTGCTACGCAGGGTTTCAGGCACATTACCGACATCAACCAGGCGCAAGCCCCTCAAAAACCCCGTAACCGCAACCATCCCCGAAACTTCGCTAAGTTCGAGGCTCCACTGTCTCAAATGCTGGAAAGGTTGGTCAAATCCGATTACCTCAGGCCATTGGACCCAACTCCGCTCCCTCAAAACCCGTCTCTAAACCATAACTCGAACGCTTTCTGCACCTATCACCAAATGCCTGGCCATTACACCGACTCTTGCTATCGTCTCCGCCATGTGATTCAAGACTTAATGGACAATAGTACTCTTCCAACCCCCCCTAAACCAAATGTAATTACCAACTCCATGCCCAACCACAATTCCAACCCATAAGTGAACCAGATAAACCTCACCTCCACCATAATACAGCCCACCTCCACTATATTCAACCCTACTGACCATATAGCCCCAGAGCATCACCCTAAACCTATTGTGACCATCCCGACGGAGCTCACTATTAACATGTTGGCAGTTGGCTGGGACATGGAAAACAAAGCAAGGGAATGGGAAGAGTTGTTCAATGATTGGAACGAACGGTATTTCATGGGATTCCCTCAGGTCCTGGCTATCGATCAAGCTCAATTAGATCAATGGGAAGAAGAATGGAATGCAACAAGGGTAGATCCGCTCGATGGCCTATCATTGTTTATGCTTTTCTATCAGCCTAAGCTCGCTGCGGTTGAAGTCGAAGAAGAGTATGTGTGGGATCCGGAACCCGATGACGCGCAGTTAGCCTGGAACCAAAATTTCAACATGGAGAAGGCAGACCCAGATCAGGATATGGACGAACAATACCAAGATTGTTACATCGAAGGGGAGGTTATCCCCGATATACATCGACAGCTTGGGGCAGCATTCCACTGATAGATGCCATTTCGAATGTTGTGCATGCGGCTGGCCCAACTGTCAACATCGTGCCTATGGGAATGCCACGTCCGGTAGTGGCTCCTCGTGACGATTGTTCGATCATGGTCTTGAATGCACCCCCCGATGACCTGTGGGAGATGGATGAAATTGTCGACCTTAACAAAAACCCACTACCGGCTAATTTTTGGGATGTCGATAAAGTGATTGACGAAGTATGGACTGTTAAATCTGCTCTAGTGGACGGGGGCTTCTGGGATGTTCCGTTTGTCACTAATCTAGGGTTGCCATTTGAGGAAGCTACTGCTCAAGATCCAGCCTTTTGGGAAGGGATGATAATGGAGAATTTGGAATGGGACTAAGCTCTGGGATAAGACTCAACAGCAACGGTTGCATCGGCAGACAAAGGGAAGCGCAAGCTGGAAGAAATGCTCGCAGATTTCTGGGGCTCCTTTGACACGACTTCTTGGTGGGACATTGCGAATGTCACAAGGAGTGGCCGAGTCTTTCAGCCACCGAATCTGTTGGCTGAAAGCTCGTCTAACCCTTTGAAACAGAAACCCACCCCTCCACCAGGTCAAAGGAACTCGCCACTTGTTTCCAGTGGGGCGCCAGAAGAGGACTTTCTTCATAAGCAACTAGACCGGATCCCTGCTACTGTTTCTGTATGGGGTCTGATATCATCATCAAAGAAGCATCGTGAGAGATTGGCCACAGCTTTAGCCCGTTTCGAGGTACCAACTGACATCACTCCCGAAGCTATGATTGCCTTGGTCCTACCCCTTCTTTCTAAGCACTCTGTCACCTTCACTGAAAGGGATTTGCCTGTCGATGGGACTGCTTACAACCGTCCGCTGCACATCACCATCAAGTGTAGGTGACACTGGGCGCCGACTGTGTTGAGTGACAAGGGCTTCGCCATTAATGTCTGCCCGATGAGGGTCGCCTACCGCTTGGGGCTTACAAAGAAGGATCTTACACCCTCCAATTTGGCAGTTAAAGCTTATGACAACACACGCCGCGTGGTAGAAGGGACCCTGATGCTCAAGCTCGATGCTGAGGGCTTTGAGATGGACGTAGAGTTTCATGTGGTCGACATCCCTGCCACTTTCAACCTGCTGCTGGGCAGGCCATGGCTGCATAGGTCATGCTGGGGCTTCCCACCGGAATTTTTTAAATATCTTTCGTGACTCCGGGATCCGCCCGCTCAAGGATGATGGGACACCTGTTTTGGGGATAATGCACGGAGAGGAGGACTCAGACTTTGGAGGGTTCGCTTTCGACACATCCGGCTCAGTCCTATCCATTGTCATGGACGACGACTTCATCATTAGCTCCACTGCTCTCGAAATTATGAGAAAAATGTCGTTCATGCCTGGTCTAGGACTCGGGATCAACCAGTAGGGGATCGTTGAGTTCCCCATCTTTGCTTTCACTGAAGGCCGTTTTGGTTTGCGATACATTCCCCCCTGCCAAGGATGCTAAAAAGAGGAAAGACGTAGGAAAACCTCGAACCCTTTATGGTAATCCTAACAGCTACTTAGTCCGTGAAGGAGGTGGCACCGCGTATCTGGGACAAATTGAGCTGTTTTGGGATCCTAAGACTCGCACTTGGCTGCCGGGTTTCGAAATCTTTGCTGCAGACACTTTGGCTGATGATGAGGACAAAATAGCTGAGGAGCAGCTGGCTCGAGAGAAATTCAAGAAGCAGCTGGCTAAGATCAAGGAAAAGGCCGACTGGGTGAAGACCCTCGATCAGGGGAGCTTGGAGATGCTGTTCTCCCAAGTAGGTTTGGTCGGCAAGGAAGAAAAGGCTGACGTGCTGATGCTTGGGCCCGACTCTCAGGACGCTTTCGAGGACCCAACTTTTGTCATCGTGAAAGCGACTGGTAGTATTAATAACTGCATTTTTACCCCGCGTTTGACATGCATCAATGATGCATCTGAATCTAACACAGAGTCTGTAGAGTCTAAGTCTAGCTCAGAGTCAGAGTTTATGCCTCTCGGCCCTCCACGTCATAGCTTTTACTTCGAGTTCGAGTCAACTGTACTTGGCAACCCTTTTGGGTTTTATGGAATGAATGCTCCAGCTTCTGACTACTTTGCGGACTTTTATATAAACTATGTCGATCCCGACGATGAAGGAATCGACTTTGACGGGAACATCCTGGCTGAGTTGCGCTCCCTCATCGAAAGGGAAGACGAAAGGCATGGTTAGCCTTTAAAAGAAAAAGTAATTTCAATAAATCTGAAAGATGAGGGTGACCCCCGTATGATGCAAATTGGTTCGAATCTATCCCCGAAAAACCACGCTGGTACAATCGAGGCACTCAAAGATTATTTCGAGGTTTTTGCTTGGTTTCATGCAGATATGCCCGGTATCGATCCCAAGATAGTGCAACACAAAAATTCCATTAATGCCAGAAGCAATTCCCGTCAAACAGAAGCTTCGCAGAATGAGGCCGGACTGGGTTCAGAAGATCAAAGAAGAGGTCACCAAACAGATTGATGCAGGTTTCCTAAGGGTTGCTGAATATCCCAAATGGGTCACTAACATTGTGCCCGTTCCCAAGAAAGATGGGAGGATCCGAGTCTGCGTCGATTTCAGAGATTTGAACAAGGCAAGCCCTAAATATAGTTTTCCTTTGCCTCACATTGATGTGCTTGTGGACAACATGGCAGGGCATGCCTTACTCTCCTTTGTCGACGGATTTACGGGATACAATCAGATCTTTATGGCTCCAGAGGATCAGGAGAAGACAACGTTCATCACTGAGTGGGGAACTTACTGCTATGTAAAAATGCCGTTTGGGTTAAAGAACGCAGGATGCACCTTTCAGAGGGCCCAAACAACCTTGTTTCATGACTTCATCCATAAGACGGTTGAGATACGACATGATTGTAAAGGCGAAAGAGAAGGATGACTACCATCCATCACTCAGACAGTTTCTCGAAAGGCTTCGCAAGTACAATGTGCGTCTCAACCCACAAAAGTGCATGTTTGGAGTCAATGCAGGCAAAATGTTGGGATTCCTGATCACCAAGAGAGGGATTGAGGTAGATCCGTCCAAGATCAAAGTGATTCTCGAGATGGAGCCCCCATGATCTGAGAAAGGAGTGCGGAGTTTTCTAGGAAAGGTTCAGTTCATCAGTAGGTTCATCGCCAAGCTGACCCTCACTTGCGAGCCGTTGTTTCGATTGCTCAAGAAGAATGTCCCATTCGAGTGGACAGACAAATGCCAGGCTGCTTTTGAGTCCATTCAGAGGTACTTGCAGAACCCTCCGGTACTAATGTCGCCTACACCAAGTCGACCTTTGATTGTGTACTTATCTGTGACTCCGACGGCAATGGGATGTTTACTAGCACAGGAAGGGGAAAACAAAGTCGAGAAAGCCATCTACTACTTGAGCAAGAAAATGGTGGGTAGCGTGGGGCAATATACCCCTTTAGAAAAGACATGCTAGGCATTAGTTTGGGCTACCAAAAAGCTTAGACACTACATGCTAGCCTGTTCGGTGAAGCTGATTTCTCGGATGGACCCTATCAAATATTTATTCGAGAAGCCAGCGCTCAGCCATAAGCTAGCACATTGGTTGCTTCTGCTGGCTAACTTCGATCTCCAGCATGTCATAAAGAAGTTGGTGAAGGGCCGCGCTGTGGCGAAATTCTTGGCAGATCACCCGGTTGAGGGGCCAGAGGATGTGGATTTCACTTTTCCGGACCAGGACGTGCTGACTATAACCAAGGAAGTATGGACGCTGTATTTCGACGGGGCCGCTAATCAAAAAGGGTTCGGAATTGGGGTGTTGCTGATCACGCCTGCTGGTGCTCATATTCCACTCGCCTTCAAGTTGAGTTTCGATGTCACCAATAATCAAGCTGAGTATGAGGCCTACATTGTCGGAATGGAGGCAGCCATTGCTCTAGGGGTCGAGAGACTCGAAGTAATTGGGGATTCTAATTTGGTAGTCTCTCAAGCCAATGGAGACTGAAAGGTTCGTGAGGAAAAACTGAAGCCTTATCACCAAGATTTGGAAGAATTGATTCCTCGCTTCGACAAGGTGACTTTCACCCATGTTCCACTCTTGAAGAATCAGTTCGCCAATGCTTTGGCGACTTGGCTTCAATGATTGCACTTCCAGTAGGAGTTAATTTGCGGCCAATCGTGATCGAACAAAGGGACTTACCCACTTACGAGTATGTCAACGCCATTGATGATGTCGATGATGGCCTGCCCTGGTACCATGATATTTGGAACTTTGTGGAATGCGGAGAGTTTCCTGCTGAGGCCACTAGGAAGGATCAAATTGCCCTGTAATGTCTGGCTGCTCAGTACATCATCTGTAGGGGGAAGTTGTATCGAAGATCTCACTATGGGATGCACAAGCTGTGCGTGAATCGTGCAGAAGCAACAAAGATAATGGAGGAGATTCATGCAGTGAGTCTTCGGTCCCTTATATGAGTGGTGTAATGCGCAAGGAAAATTTCCAGGCAGGGCTATTACTAGTCTACAATGAGTCACAAGGTATCGATTACGGCAGCATTGCTACAAGATTGTCAGATCATGCTAAATTCGCAGCAGTTCTTCCATCCGAGGCTGTATAGGTTTCGATCGGACAAGGATGGGCCCAAAGTGTAATTCCACAAATACATATTTACAGCTTTGCCACTCTAGGCTTGAAATGGCTTAACTATCCCTCTTCTATGGCATCTGCATCATCCTCCCTTCTAGAAAGAAATTCACCCTTGAATTTACATGATCATCACACGAACTATCACCCGGAATGGAATCAAGTGCTTGACATTAAACACATCGGTTGTACGAACATGACTGGGAAGCTTCAAATGGTAAGTGTTCGGATTAATCATCTCAATAATTTCAACAGGACCAACCTTTTGGGCCGCAAGCTTATTGTACTCATGAGCAGTGTAACAATCTTTAGTGAGAATTGCATACACAAAATCACCAACCTCAAACTCCACCAACCGACATTTCTCGTCCACGGCCTCATTATACTCGGTCATGCTAGTTTGCAAACGCAGCATAGTATCCTTGTGAATTTGCTACAGGTTAGCAATAAAATCCTCAGCTTTGCCGTTGGCCCGCTTCAGATTAGAAACAGGAGCCTAATCAACCGATGTGCGCGGGTTAAACCCATAGACAACTTGGAATACAGAGAAGCCAGTGCTATGATTCACGGAATGATTGATCAAATACAAACTCAGCCTGACACAGTTTTTCATCCCAATTCTTGAGATGACCTTCAACTAAACTGCGAAGCAGATTGCCTAAAGAATGGTTTACCACCTTGATTTGGTCATCCATTTGAGGGTGGTAAACTGTACTGAAATCCAGCTTGGTTTTTGCCAACCTCCACAAGCAACACCAAAAGTGACTTAGGAACTGAGTATCAAGGTCAGAAACAATGGATGTTTGCAGCCCATGCAAACAATAAACCTCCGCAAAATATAACTTTGCCACCTTGACAGCATCCGTAGTCTTTTTACAAGCAATGAAGTGGGCTATTTAATTTGGAGAACCGATCAACCATCACATAAACAGAATCATTGCTGCATTGGATATGCGGTAAGCCTAACACAAAATCCATATTGACATCAGTCCAAGGGTGAGATGGAATGGGCAATGGCATGTATAAACCTGCAATTGTAGCTGTACCGTTAGACACTTGGTAAATATGACAGCCAGCCACAAACTTGTAAACATATCACCGCAAAGTCGGCCAAAAGTATGACCCGACACCAACGCATACATCTTATCACGGCCCAGATGCCCCTCATCATGCAGTTCCTTAATAATTTTCAAATGAAGAGTAAAATCCGGAACACAC
The DNA here is from genome assembly GCA_014282245.1 of Rhododendron simsii. NCBI lineage: Eukaryota > Viridiplantae > Streptophyta > Magnoliopsida > Ericales > Ericaceae > Rhododendron > Rhododendron simsii. Next base: position 10,468,112 of record CM024954.1, read on the forward strand.
AACTCATTCCCATTTGCAAAGATGTGCATCTTTCAAATATGGCTACTAAGCATTAATAATCCATTAATCCACATCATGGTTACTATGAAATGAAAATGATTTTCGCCACGTTTATCATTTTGAACTTCTTTTTTGATCGAGTACAATTTTGTTAACCCACCTAAAAAGTAGGTGAACTATATCCACGTCCTCATTGGTTCTTGCTGTACAATATACATGGACCATACTTGATACTTACTGTCTCACTAATAGAAAAAGGCACACTTTTTTCTTTTTTATAACCAGATTGATGTTCAGGCCACCTAGCGCGTAGTTCGACTAATGCTGGGGCCTTAAAGGTAATAACCGGGCATAACTCCTGAGGGATTCGAACATGTGCCCTCATGAACAAGCACTTTTGTTTTTTCATGCCTACTTTGCAGACTTTTTTTTTGTTGCCAATATTGTATAGTTGGGTGGGGGGGGGGGGGCTCAAAAGCTATTCATAGCCTTGAAATCCCAAACTCCGCCCCTCGTGGAGCTCAAAACTAGGCCACCACAGAGGGGGACATGAACTTTACCAACTATACGTGCTAGCTTGATAGTTCTTTGCCAACCCCTAGAGGTCGAGAAAACAGTACATTTGCTGGTACGGAATTGACAACTTTGGTTGTTGTGTGAGAATACCTTAGATCCCAAAAATATGGGCCGGGTATTGAGAGGTGGCAGATTGTTGTTCACAATCCACTAGATATGGTCCTAGACAGAGACGGATGCATTTGTGGTCATATGGGGGCCGCGTCGCCATGGTTTTTATTTTTTTTTTCAAATTTTCATTTTAGTATTAGTCTTTTTTTTTGTTCGTTGAGAACGCCTACACATTGTATTTTGCATTGGGCATTATTTAGACATTTAAATGTTGTACAAATGTGTTCTTTTTTGTCCCAAAATCCAATTTCTCTCTCCACACACGGTCTCAATAAGTTTTTCCTTTAATTATTAAATCTCCTTTATCTTTCTATCTCTCTCAACTCATTACCGAAAAAATCTCTCTCAAAATAAACCAAACTATTAGATTCAGGAATCGTAAATTTTCAAAATCTTGTTGTTCATAATTCGGCCCCCGAGTTTACAAAATCTTGGTTCCGTCCCTGGTCCTAGAAATTGTACCCATGGCCTCTGAATATTAGCCTCCATTCATGGTTAGGGGATTTCAGCTTCTTAGATTTGGGACTATTAATTTCGGAAAATGATTTTGCCACTTCCTTTTTGTTAACGCCACTCCCCTGCAAGTGTATATTTGCATAAAATATACACTTGCAGGGGAGTGGCACTAACAAAAAAAGGAGTGGCAAAATCAACAGCCTTAATTTCTCATCACCAATATGATGATGAGAAATGATAACTTGAAAATATTTTAAAGAACAAATTCAAATTTTTTTCACAAATTAAAAGAACTCATTGATATGTAGTAAATTGTTACAAAACTTTTGAATTTTTCTTGCAAAAATTGTATTATTTTTAAAACTCCGTTTTGCGGACGGGACAAACATTTTGGGACGGAGGGAGTATATATTTTTACCAGTTTTACAATATTATTGCATCTAGATAGGAAACCTCCTATATGTGAGATATGAAAATTTGGAACTTAATCATGAGCTTGAGTTCAAGCTTGAAAAGCTCAAAATTTCACGAGCTTCAACTCATGCTTGATAGCTCGAGATTGATTTGCTTATTCCACGAGCCAAGCCAAGCTTATTACAAATCCAAAACTTCAAATGTGAACCAAGCTTAAAAAATTAGTTTCAAAAAATTTCAAGCACCAGATCAGGCTTGGCTCATTTGACTCGATTACAACCCCTAGGCGTAGGGTTTGGGTTTTGATTTTGGAGGGTTGATTGGTGCGGGACCTACTCAAACAAAGAATTTGAAAAAATACCAACCCTAGTACTAGAGAATCCAATGCAGAAGGTATTCGCCTATTTGCATGGACTCTTGGATATACTGGCACATTATCTTTGCATATACTTCAGGAAAAAAGTTTCAACTTTTTTTTTCGCTTAGTTTGCGAATTTGATTTGTGAAGGAAAACAAAAATTGAAGTAATATCGTAAGATTTGAATACATATGATTCGAGTAAAATTTGATGTTCCATATCTTTTCCTTCACAAACTCAGGCAAGAATTCAAAATGGACCAGATCAATTCTTCTCATTCTTCTTCTTCAAAGTATTAGAATAAAACTTTTTGGAATATTCTATTACAAATTTTATCCATGTGCAAAGTTTATATATTGGATGGGAGGAAAAGAAAGATGAATGTGAATACATTTTAAAAAAAGTTGGAAGTTGATAAAGTATAATTCCACTTCTGTTTTCTTCTCTCCGCAAGTTGAACTGAAATTTAAGACCAAATATTTCATGTTAGTCCATGTGATTATTTTCATTTCTGTCCTTTTGTAGATACGAGGGGACATATATAATTGTTTCCAGCAGAATTTCCCCAACCAAATGGTTCTTCACGATTATGACTTCTCTTACGAGAGTAATTTCGCAACAGCAATACCAACTGCTACATTTGCAATCCATTTAGTTGATCAAGAGGCCAACTCAAAATACCAAAAGATGTGGAGATCTATGCAGGGTGAAGACCAAAAAAGATGACCTATTTAGGCCTTCTGAAACTAGACGCTTGCCCGGCAAGAAAGCAAAAAGTATAGGTAAAATTGACCTTAGTTGCATAAATACGCGTATATATAGCCTTGTATATATGTGTTATGTTACTAGCTTATGTTCGAGTCCGTGCTAAGTCGAGCCTTTGATTTGGAGGCTTCTAATGCCCTGGTTGGCCTTAGCTTAGCAAAGCGGGCCATAGCCCGACTCTTGAAAGTAGGCTAGATTGATACTAGCGGGAAAAATCAGTAGAAAGCAAGAATTGATGTCAGAACCATTCATAAGATGTCATTATGAGTCGCATCCACGAAGAAATAGAAATTCCTACCCATTCCTTACAGTTTCTTGCAAAAATAGAAGAAAATTGGGAGAAAATAATTTAAGTAATTATTTTTATTGAATAGGCGGGAACAATTGTGTACCTTGGATAGACTATTGAAACTTTCCTAAAACATTTCATGATCAATATGATGTTTGTGAGCATTTGAGGATTCGATGAGAAACAGGATGGCGCAAGATAGGAGATGAAGCTATGCATCATTTGCAAGGCGCAATGGTGGATAATGCTAGAAATGAGAGTATCATGCATTATACATTTTACAAACATAACAAGTCTTTTTTGGCCAATTATGAGGCAAAAATGAATTCTTTGTGCATATTGATCTTATAATTAACCTCTTAATTTAGCTATTTTGAACTTGTGCGTAGAAAAAATATAGTTCCATATGAATCTAATTTTTAACCCCAGTAACCAAAATTTATGACTCCGCCAGCATAGCATATCCTTGTAAATTTGCTACACGTTAGCAATAAAATCCTCAGCCTTGTCGTTGGCCCGCTTCAGATTAGGGACAAGAGCCAAATCAATTACCAATGTGCGCAGGTTAAAACCATAGACAACTTGGAATAGAGAGAACCCAGTGCTACAAATGAAAAACTCAATATTTCAGTTATATGGTTGCGGAGGGCACCCAGGAGGCAGATTTGGTTTGTTTGACACCAAATTAGAGATCTCAATTAGTTTTTTAATTCAGTATCCAAAAAATTTAGAAATTATGTGTGGAAGTAATTTTTTTATCTAAAAATTGCACATCTTTTCTATAGGATCGAGACCAACAATTTGGAGCGAAATTAAGGAGTACATACAAAAAGTTAAGAGGCCAAATTTTCAAAACTCATCTAGGGCCCTGAAAAACTCAGGATCGGGTCTGGTTGATTGCTACAACTACACGTGATTAAGATCAGACCGTCCAACTAGAACTCTGCTGCAGATCAACATGATATTTTCACTAACAGAACTTATTTGTTTAATGGCGTAGCTGAAACCAAATTAAAAATCTCAATTAGTTCTATAATTCAGTGTCAAAAAATTTTAGAAATTATGCATGAAAATATTTTATTTTTTTAATCCGAAAGTACTTTTTTTTATAGGATCGAGAAGGAGAAGTTGGAACGAAAGGACTTTATACAAAAAGTTAAGAGGCCACATTTTCAAAACTCATCTAGGGCCCAGAAAACTCAAGACCTGGTCTGGATGGACGCTACGACTACACGCGTGATTAAGATCAGACCGTCCAACTAGCACTCTAGTGCTGCAGCTCTAGTGCTTTCTCACACCAACAGCCAAAGACTTCCCTTTCATTATCCATGATACCATGGCCCATATGTCGAATTACCACTGAATTAATTTTTATTCACATCCATGCACTTTTTCTCTCTAGGTCTATAAATAGGCATCAAAACTGTGCTTAAATCTCATTCAATATACCCATCTTACTCATCTAGCACTGAGCAAAATGGGTTCCAAAACAATAGTTTTCCTAGGCCTTTTGTTGGCTAGTGTTCTTCTCATTACATCGGAGGTAACAGCAAGAGATTTGGTTGAGACTTCCAAGGAAACTAGTGAGTCTATATTTGAAATTGAATTTACTCTTCACATTTGATAAAGGCTTTGTTGGATGGGATATTATTATATCACTGTCATATTTAGTCTTATATCCACTTGAAGTATGTTCTTATGATACGTGGTTATTTTTATTTTTCGGTGTTTGATTGTGGTGTTTTGATTGGCATATTGTCTTTCTTTTGTTTTGGTTCTTGGGTGGCGTATGCCGGTGTGCCCGTGATTCTTTTCATCTTTGTTTTCTTTTCCAAAGATTAATAAAAAAAAATTGATACATGATTATTTCTAGGGGTGAACATGGATTGGATTGGTTCGCGTTTGTTGTAAACCAAAAACCAAACCACTACATACGGATTATGAATTTAGATAACCAAACAAACCCACAAAAGGTGTAGAACCAAACCAATCCAAACCATTAGACTACGGTTTGGTTTCGATTTTGAACCACGGTTTACTTGAAATTGAAATATCATCTTCGTAAACTATTTAAAATACTCAAAATTATGGAGATAAACTAAGAATTCATTTTCATTTTCATTTATAGAAACATAGGAAAATTTATAAATTAATTGAGCCGTGAAATCACTATTCACTAATTTTGCGGAAGTCGCATGTAACATGCATGAATATCATTTGTGCAGATGCTGAAGAAATAAATGGAGTTGAGAATGCTGGTGGTGGAGGGCACCCAGGAGGCAAATTTGGAGGAAACCAAGGCCGTGCACACGGAGGAGGCCCTGACGGGGGGTACGGTGGAGGCCATGGCGATCGATACGGCAAAACTTGGGACAATGGAGGTGGGGATTGGGTGCCATGCTGCGGGTAGATATTAAGATATGGAGAAGGAAATCGTGGTGGCTGTGGAGGCAACTGTGGTTATGGGATTATGGGGTATTCTAGGAAAATCAAAGCCTTTCAATAGTATCATTGTGTCACAGTAAAAGGTTTAATTCTGAAAATGGAGAAACAAATTGGAAGTGAAAAATTATGAATTAGTTTTTATTGTTTTTTTGGGTACGTCGTAATTTGCCTGCAAGAGGAGTTGGTAGTCAATTGGTATTCATAGTAGAATGGTAAGAGGGCTTCCCATTTGTAAAGATGTGCATCTCTTTCAAATATGGCAACTAAGCATTAATGAAATGAAAATGATTTTCGCCCCATTTATCATTTTGAATTTCTTTTCTGATCAAGTACGATTTTGTTCACCCACCTTAAAAGTATGTGAACTATGTCCACATTCTCATTGGTTCTTACTCAGAGCCGACCCTGAGCTAACGTAAGTGTTGCAGCCGCTTTAAGCCTCGAAAAAATTCTGAATTGTAAGGATCTCCTACTTTTTTATCCCTTATTATAGTCCAACAAAAGAGGCCATATGTTTATGTTTAATTTTCACTTAAAGCCCCCGAAAAGTCAGGGTCGGGTCTGTTCTTACTGTTTAGCATACATGGACCATACTTCATACTTACTGTCCCAATAAAGAGGAAACGGTACAATTTTTCTTTTTTATAATCGGATGTTCGGGCCATCTGGCGCATCCTTAGACTAATTCTGAGACTCTAAAAGTAACAACCGGATATAACCCTCAGTCGCCCCAAGGCTTGAGATGGTTGGCCTCTACACAAGATTTGAACATGAATGCGACCTCATGGAACAAGCATTTATTGCTTTCTCATGCCCACTTTGTCAAAACGGTACTCTTGCTGGTAAAGAATTGACAACTTTGGTGGTTGTGTGAGATCACCTTGACGCCTTAGATCCCAAAAATATGAGCCGGGTATTGAGAGGTGGCAGATTGTTGTTCACAATCCACTAGATGCATGGTCCTAGAAATTATATCCACAGCCTCTGAATATTAGCCTTCATTCATGGTTAGGGGATTTGAGCTTCTTAACATCATTCTTTGAGAGGTTTTCGACTTCGGCAGAAAATCATCGATGATGAGCTCGTGGCTGGCGGCCGCAGGGAGATGACTTCGGTTGTTTGCGGTACAGTGTTGAATTGTGAAAAAAAGTGAAATAACATGCCCCTTTGCACGATAATTTACGCAACAAAATTATGCGGTGGCATATAATTGAACAATGTAAAATGACATCTCGTTCGCTGCCCAATTACACAGCGGCTCTTAAGTAGGGCTGCCCACGGATAGGTTTTGGGCGGAATAGTTCGGTTCTCAATCCGATTCGCTCGAGACGGAATATTTTTTTCTCCATCCGCCAATCGTCCATGAGTACTATTGTTTGGTTGGTTCAGTTTGAATGCGGTTTAGTCTTTTTACCAAAGAGTCCAAAAAACAAAAGCTCTGCGTGTTTTGCTAGAAAGGGCAATATAGTCTTTTCGTGAAACCTTCGTCCCTCCCCTCTCTCTCGAGATATAGCAATGTATTTGGAGAACTGTCCTCCCCCTAATGTCGTTTTTTATTGGAACATGAGTGGAACCTTAAAAACAGACTTAGACCAAGTCCATGGCGAGTGTGGAAACGCCAATAAGGGCCAAAGTTCAGTAAACCTGGAGGTAAACAAGAGCCCTTCTATAGGAACCAACGGATGTTGCATCGAATAATATGCAGGGTTCACTCTGGGTCCAGTACAAATAATTTAAGTTGTTCAATAATTTTAAAATAATTTTTCGTGTGGGCTTGTGATGAATCAACTCAATAATCTAATCTTCCAATTTTTTCATTCAGATTATAGAATCCGATCAGCAAGATGCTGACTCATGAACAATTTTTTACCGGAATTTATAGATGGAAAGAAAGAAAAGTAAAAAGGATAAAAGGGATAAACGCTCACCATCCAAGTTCGGAAACCAATAGGATACAGATTGACACCACCCGAGTATTTAACGAGGGATAAAGTGCGTAAGGATCGCTCACTGGTACTCAAAAGAATTCACCTAATAGATACAAAAACAAAGAGAAAGTGATATACTTCTCACCAGCCAAAAGGTTATACTTTACTTAAACAAACAAAATTACTCATTTCATTCATAGCATCATAATTTATAGGCCCCTTGACCCTCAAAAATAGGAAAAGACATTCACATTTCCTAGGCAAAACTTAATGAAACAAAACTTTGACTACTAAAATCTAGGAAGACTCTTAATAAAAATGTGTGACTATAAATAATATTTAAGAAGACTCATAAATATTTTGGCTATGATAGATCCGAAACAGCCTGCAACTACATTTGTCATGCTCTTATTCTTTTTAACTTTATAGATCTTAAACAGCCAACCGAATCAATGAATTAATTTCTTTGGGGTTCGTTCATATGGGCTTGCCTGGTCACCTCTTGAGCCTCTGATTCAGTTATGGTTCGTGCCTAGGTTCTTTACTTGACTTGCACACGGAAATACGACTAAAAGACTCCTGACTTGCTCTTTAGAATTAGAGTGCAGTAGGTGAAGGAAAGTACTAGGGTTTTAGGGCGAGAATATACTGTACCTCCTCTTAGGATTGCGCGCATCCTTTCCTTTAACTAGAGACTCCTGTTTGACCGATTCCTAGACCTAAAATAATGGGTTGCCCCAAGTGTAGGGCTGAGACCGAAGTAGTACAATACCTGGTAAGACCGGAGTCGAATCCACTAAGGACGGTGAAGTGTGTGCTGTGAAAACTCGGGTTGTTATTATTAAAACGGACTCTTAGGTAGCCACCCCTTATCGATTGATGGAAGATTAACTAAAATTTAGGAAATAACTATTCTTTTTAAATAATTAAAAGAAAGGTACGGTTGTAGGGTTCATAGTACTCGCAACCAGTCCAGATTAACCTGCTCTATTTGATGTTCTTGAAAACGTTCAATTTTAGATTGGAAAAGATACCCCGCAAGATGCGAAACCCTGTGGTCGCCGTTTACCCATGCGCAGCGGAGAATGAGTTTTTGACCCCCATTCCCCCGTTCACATGGGCTCTGACAATGCCTGGATTCGTCCGCAGGAAGTATTTTTCCAATCTAAAATTGTTTTCTTTATTATTTGAAATTAAGAGCAGTGTCCGAACTGGCTACGGTGTGTTAATCACCCCGCAACCCTACCCAAACGATTACTCACTAATCATCATGCATAAAATAAAAGAAACCCTAATTTGAAACATGCTTCTATTACCAAACCAAACCAAACCAAACTGAGCCTTAAGTCCCAATCACTTGGGGTCAGCTACATGAATCATTTTTCTCCATTGAGCTCTGTCAAGAGCCATTTGTGCGCTCAAACCTACTCTACTCATATCGTTGCGTACCACAGCATCTAAAGTCAATTTAGGTCTACCCCTCCCCGTAGCATTGCTACCCAAAACTATCATATCTGCTCTCTTAACTACTGCATCTCCTGGTCTACGGTAGACATGCCCAAACCATCTTAGCCTATTTTCCCTCAACTTCTCTTCTATGGGTGCTACACCTACCATAAGAGATCTAAACATGCTTCTATTACCGATATGAAAAATAAATAAGAGATCTAAACCAAACAAAAATAAACGAACAACTTTTAATTAAAACTAGTTATTGGAGTGCGAGTAATTAAACAAAACTTAAAATAACTTGAAGAAGAAAAAATACTCTGAATGAATGAACAAACGGAAATCTGAAACCGTAAATAATTATGCGCGGGAGCTTCTATTGTCGCTCGTCCTTTTCTTCCTTTTTCGTCCGTAACTCTTTCTCCCAAAAGCTGCCGAAGTCAGCAGGGGAAAGAATTGGTTTTATAGGGTTTCAAAGCATTAATCACACAATGGCCTTTGGATTTTGTCTAATATTAAATTGACCACCAAAATTTCAATTGACCACCAAAATTTCAATTCACTTCACACTTCAATCCAAAACTTTTGCTAACTTCCATCTTTACCCAACAATCAAGAAAATCGAGCTCGAGCGACCTGTAAACATAAAAACACATAATAAATACCAATTAACAAATATAAAATACTAGTAAATATAGATTGGAGGGCCAAAATATGTATATTTTGGCACTTATCAACTCCTGACTTGCTCTTGAAGTACGTGCGCGTACATCTCACACTCAGTAAGCGCTTCGACTGACGTCATGACTGACACACAAAAAAGGGTTGTTATCGAACCTAACAGTCTAAGGGCCCTTTCCACTTTCCCTTCTTTTTCCCAAAGTTCCTTTTCTTCAAATTTCAAACTCAAATATAACGAAATGAAAAATAATTTTTTAATTTTTTTTGCACCGTTTAAAAGATCTCATTGAGATCTATCAAACAAGATCCATATTGGTAGAAAAATTATTTCTGTAAATACATGACTTTTAACCTTAAAATTTACCTTCCTTTTCAAAAACCCACTTTTAACAAAAGCGAAACGGGCTCTAAACCCTAGTCCATCGAGAGTTGCCTTTGGTATGGCAGCTATGGCTTGACAGATGGACCTCCCATGTCCGAACACCAATATTGCCGCGAACCAATTAATTAAGCATCCAAACGTAAGAGTACTATAGTATCCGGCCCGAATTGCTGAGACAGAATTGAGGGTCTAGGCCCGGCCTCGTGTCGGGCGTATTGAATCTATATCGAACCATCATATTCGGCCTACTACAATTTTTATTCACATTTATGCACTTGTTCTATTTACGTCTATAAACAGGCATAAAAATATTGTACTTAATTAAATCTCATTCAATCTTTGTGTAATTTGAAAGAGTAGTCACTAGTCTTCTAGTAAGGAGCGACATGGGTTCCAAAACAATAGTTTCCCTAGGATTTTTGTTGGTTACTGTTCTTCTCATTTACGTGAATCGAAGGTAACAGAAAGGGATTTGGTTGAGACTTCAAAGCTAGTAAACTAGTGAGTTTATATATGAAATTGAGTCTACTCTTCACATTTGATGAAGGCATAGTTGGATGAATATTATTCCACTGTCCTCTTTAGTCTTATATCCGCATCAAGTATGTTCTTAAATGATACACGATCATTTCTATTTTAACAGGTCAACTTGATAATAGACGGTGGGATTGATTAGTTGTAGAGATTAGATAAGGTGCGCGTATTGGTTCTGACATACAGAGTCATCAAAAGTAAGAAAATTTTTGTGTATATGCACTATGTGTGAACATATAGTTTATTGGCATGCAGTGACCAAGTCCTCAAGTCGCACATCGACTATTAAGGCTGGATTTTATATCCTGCGCTATACAATATATTCCTTTTTCGATGGTAGACACAAGACTCATTTTGTATTCTGTAAGGTCCAAGCAATCTAGGGAGGGTTTTTTTTTTTTTGCTTGGCAAACGAAATTTTTATTAAGCTCGAAAGGGTACATCGAGGAAAAGTAAAAGAGTCGCAAAATGCTTCTCAACAGAACGTGAAAAAAAATGAAACAAATCATCTAACCTTTAAAAAACCTCCGAAGGCCAGAAACTAAGATCTCAGCTTACGAATTCCATCCAAAATTTCTTAAATTCCTCCACTAACTTGCGGTCAAGTAATCTAGGGTTTTTCATATTCGTTAGCTAGCTATTTGTTCCCTCCAAGCATTTTGATTTAGTCCTATCTTTTAAGATTGTTCGGAAAATCAGTATGAAAACATCTCGATTCAGTCCTGTCTTTTAGCTATTTGTTCCCTCCAAGCATTTCGATTTGGTTGAGAATCTCAATGAATACATACATCTACGAAACTTCAAAACTTGGAACAACATTACAGATTGAATCATTAATGGAAAATAAAAAATATCCCATCCGAGGAACACACAGTTGTCTTAAAATAGATTTGCTGCCTCTAGTATGTTGGCTTTTCCCTAAGAACTATTGTCGAAAAATGGGTGTAATGGGGGCTGCCTATTCACGACAGAAAACGGGATGAGAGAGGCTGCTCTCTGGATAGCAATAGAAAAGAAAACGAAAAGAGGGCAGCAAAATGGAGCTACTACTTGCCCTTCTCTCATTCCAAATGACTTTAAATATTAGGGATTCCTTACAGAAGCAACTTGGGCCTAGCCAATTAATAGAGCCCAATTCCAAAACAAAATAAAACAGCCCATTACAAAATAACATTTGGTCCAAACACGATAAAGTAAGACAAAGCATTAATTTTAACAGACTGATGGTTGAGGTTACAATCGGCGTCTGTCTCTCAGGATACAGTGGTTTACACAGTTCTACACTAAGGATTTAAAATTACATAACGGTTTTGGGCTTCTTGATGCCTTCACACCTTGATATACCGGTGGGAGAGAAAATCGCATGCGTATCGGCTAGTTCCCATTACGTAACGGTCCGTTTCCGATTCACTGTTACGGCCGATACTCAACTATTACGGGTGATTTTGGCACTTAAAAAAATTTTCCACTCAAAAATGATTTTTAAAAATTCACGACCACGACAACCGATTCCCAATACGTATCTTTCGATACTCCCGATACCGTTACACCTCAAATTTCTATTACGTGCCCCAAAACCGTAATTTAAAACGTTTGTCCGCGCACACCACTTGGTGGAACTGCCCAGCAAACACGACCATGTTCGTACTCTTTCATAAGAAAAAAACTAGCAGAAACACAACGATAAGAACAGATAATTGAAGTTATGGAATTTGTAGAGTCGTTTCGATCTGTTTTCCAACGGGAATGCAGCCCAATGATAACACTTGTTCTTCCCTTGAGGGAGACCAATATTTGAGCCCCGATGTGGTCGTTTTTGAGTTCAGGAGTACTATAGACAATTTCTGAATCCTATACAGACTAACTCACTAATCCGGCCCCCTAACCCCGTTGGCATATAAAGTATGGCAAAAAAACTAAAAAATATCCCCTAATCCACGACAGTTTGACGTGGATAGTTATGGTCAAGAGCTTTGGTTGCCCAAGACCATGCCATTGGTCCACAGCATGAGAAAATATTACTGGCTCATGGAGTCTTTTACACCTCACATTTGTATGGATTCAAACACTAACCCGGTGGAGATCGAATCACTCGGCGATCGATGCTTCATGATCACTAAACAATTATTCAACCACAATACAACCACAACCGTAACATTTAGCCATAGGTTCTCTCTCTTCATTATTGGTTCCCAACGTACAGCTGTTAAAAGCAATTGGATAATTATTAAGCAGATTAAATAAAGGTGACCGACATCCACTACAGTCAAGTCTATGCGGGTCCAGATTAAAGATGCCATGGTCATTGTCTGCTGCACCTACCATCATATCCAACTAGAAAACTGACCAGTCTAACACTTTTTTGGAAGCCTTATGTGGGATGGAAATTTCATTTCATTGTACGCATGTATTCAATTTATCTCAAAATTAAGCTCTGGATTTAATTACATATGTGATGAATATTTAACCATGTTCCTATAAATACTCACTCCTCCCTACGATGAAGATTTAATGTTTGATCTAATCCGGGATTTGTAACGTTCGAACTCGACTCGTTTACATACTGAACAAGTCTAAAACTTGAGTTCGAATCCGGCTAGTTTGTAAACGAGTAGAACCTCATTCGGTTTGAGAGAGGTTTTTGAGATAATGAGAATGGAGAAATAGATAGAAAAATAAAAGTAATAATTTGAGAGAAAATTTACTATGTAGATGTAGCTTTATTCGTAATAATAGCTGTTAAAAACATTTGAATAATTTTTGGCATCTCTTCTTGCCTCCCATAGTCCTCCAAGGGAAGAGAAGGCGACCAATAGCCACCATAGTCCTTGGGCCACTAGGGGTTATGCCTGATCGTTACCTTCAAAGCCTCGGAATTAGTCGAGGTGCGAGCAAGATGTCCTAGACATCCAATTATAAAAAAAAGAAAATCCAGGTCTTCCCATTATTATTTCCCAAGTCTTCCCATTAGTCTCTCCCCTTACACTTCCCATTAGTCTCCCCCCACCCCATTAGTCTCTCCTAGAGGTGGCAATCTCAATCCATATATTTTTAACCCGCACAATCCGCCAATTTATAACCACAAACAAGTTAATTACGTGAACAATTGGACACAGTTTTAAACACAAAATTTGACCCAAATATGTTAATAATCGGAGTTGTTTAATTTGTTTTAAATATATTTGTAAGAAATTCTTATTGAAAAATATTCACTCGGAGATCGATAACGACTTGATCAATTTGTTTAGTTTTTATTAATTTGTCTTATCGAGAGGAATCGAAAAAGTGAAAAAAATTGATCGAAACTCATAATTTTTTTGCCTTTATTCAAAAAATTATGAGTTTCGATCATTATTTTTTACTTTTCCGATTCCTCTTGACGAGACAAATCAATAAGTCACAACAGTTTGACGCAAAACACACAAATTCAAAAAAAAATTAATAGAAACAAGAAAAATTGATTTGGATTCTGTGAGCTTAACCTTATCTACTACTAGTATATATATAGGAGTATATATTTTTTTACGAATTTTGACATTTTCAAGCCAACTCGGCCTTTGACTCGCTCATTGCTTTTTTCTTTTTCTTTTTCTTTTTCTTTAACTTCTTTTTTTTTTAAAAAAGGAAAGAAAAATAGGTCGAGTTTGGCGGGTTAATTTGGGTTTGTCTTGACCCGTATTTGACCCGACCCGTTTCAACCCATTTACTATTTGACACACTCACATTTGACACACGACCTGTTTTAACCCGTTCAAACCTGACCCAACCCACCCATTTGCCACCTCTAGTCTCTCCCCAATAGCCTTTCCCATTAGTCTTCCGATTAGTTTTTCCCATTAAGTCTTCCCAATTTAACATACAAGAAACGATTGGTAGGTTGCAATAGAATCCTCTACCTCGGTGGATGTCTGTCGCTTGACTGGGGAAAAAAGACCAAATCTGAATGAAGACTTGGAAAAACTCCAACCCTTCAAGAGGGTTGGGTGTTAATTCTACGGCAATCATTTTGTTTTGTAGACTTTAGAGGAAACGATTGGTAGATTGCAATAGACTCCCAGGTCTTCCCATTAGTCTTCCCAATTTTATAGGAAACGATTGGTAGATTGCAATAGAATCCTCCATCTCGGTGTAAGCCGCTTGACTGGGAAAAAAGAAAGACAAAATCTAAATGAAGGATTTGGAAAAACTCCAACCCTTCATGAGGGTTGAGTGTTATTTCTACGGCAATCATTACGTTTTAATATGTTGGAATATCATGGTGGATGACTCTGATCTCATTGATATGTTTCAATAATGATTTCCTTCATTATCGATCTTTTGTGCGCAAACTATGCCCAGCTCTTCAGTTCCTATTAGTCTTTGCCCAGGTCTTCCCAATTTACTGGGAAAATATTGGTAGATTGCAATCGAATTTTCTATGTCGGTGGAGAGAGAGAGACCAACAAAAAGGATACATGAGGATAGACCTAAAAAGAGGCTACATATGATAGATCTCAAACGCGGTTGTACGTGAAAGCATTTGGATAATTAATTAAGCTGATTAAATTAAGGTGACCAACGTACAGCCAGTGTAGTCAAGTGACTCAAGTCTATGCTCGTCCAGATTAAAGTTGGACGGAGCTTCTACGGTTAGGATAGGAGTATACAATAACTTTGCGAACAAAAGGTGACCATTACCTCTTAAAGGTGAACAAAAACTCCCCATAAGATAAATCATGTTCCGATAATACTCCTCCTCCATATGATAACTGGGGTGATAAATTATTTTATTTTTAAAAATTATTGAACGGCTCGGGTCTTCCCATTTTTTTTTTTTTTGCTCGGCTAAAAGAAATTTCATAGAACTCGAAAGGTTACATCGAGGGGGAAGGTTGAGGAGCGAACATGCTCAACTCAACCGGGGAAAGGGAAGATGATAATCATCCAGCTGGAAGTTGAATGATAATCATCAAAACAAATTACAAATTAAGCGATCGAATGCCATCTAAAAATCTTTTGAAATCCTCCACAGTGTACATCCTAACATTGAATTTGACTTTAATCCACATCGCCACCCTAGTCTCGGGTCTTCCCATTAGTCTTCCCATTACAAATTTGGCTCGGGTCTTCCCATTAGTCTACGGCGATCATTGTGTTTGACAGTATTATGTCTGTAGTATCATGGTGGATGGCTCTCTTCGCATTAATATGTTTCAATAATGATTCCCTTCATTGTCGCTTGGTGGATGTCCGTCACTTCATTGGGAAAAAGAGACAAAATCTGATTGAAGGATTTGGAAAACTCGATCCCACCCTTCAAGTGGGTTGAGTGGTAATTCTACCGCAATCGTTGCGTTTTAATATGTAGGAGTATCATGGTGGATGACTCTCTTCGCATTAATATTTTTCAATAATGATTTCCTTCATTATCGATCTATTGTGCGCAAACTATTCCCAGCTCTTCAATTCCCATTAATCTTTGCCAAGTCTTCCCAATTTACTGGGGAAATATTGGAAGATTGCAATCGAATCCTCTATGTCGGTGGAGAGAGACCAGGAAAAAGGTTGCACGATGATAGACTCAAAAAGAGGCTACACGTGATAGATCTCAAATGTGACTGCATGTGAAAGCAATTGGATAATTAATTAAGCTGATTAAATTAAGGTGACCGACGGCCACTGTACGTAGTCAAGTGATTCAAGTCTATAATTTTGGGAACAAAAGGTGAGCATTAGCTCTTAAAGGTGAACAAAAACTCCCGTCGAGATTAAAGGTGATAAATCATGTTCCTATAAATATTCCTCCTCCATATGATAATTGCGGTGATAAATTATTTTATTTTCTGAAAATTATTGAACAGCTCGGATCTTCCGTGTGCGATCCATTGTGGGCTCCATGTGTGTGTTGGTTCAAAAGACATCGGTACCAATAGCATTAACGATAATTAAGCTAGATTAATTATCCTTTTGTGTTACTGTAATTCAATTTTCTTGCTTTTGTTAGTTTTGCGGTAATTTTTTGTGGATTATTTTTTCGTCTCAATAAAAGAAATCAGAAAAAAAAGGAACCAAATTAACTTAAAATTTTTTTAAATCATTTTTCATTCGCCGAGAAAGACAACAAATTTTTGAACTTTTTGATTATTTGTTTTCTTTCCTGAAATTTTGTAAGATTTTGATCATAATTTTTGAGTTTTAGATTCCTTTCATCGAGACTAACCAATAACACAAAAAAATCAATAAAATTGACAAAGGCAAATTATTTTCTGAAAAATGATAAAAAGATAAAGCACGAGGGTAAACATATACCCAGTTTTTTTTTTTTGAAACGGCAAAAAATTTTATAAAAGCAAACTCGACAATGGGTACATCGAGCAAAATGAAAGAGAAAGAGGAAAACCCAAACTCTGAAATAACACAAGAGCAAGGAATCCCCGAAAAGAGAAAATCCAATAAATAATTGGATAAACGAAACAAAAATCCGGATATGCCTATGAGCGACAAAACACCCACAACATATGCACGCAGCAGGAGTAGCATCCCAGGACCACGCATGGCAAAGTGAGGAAAGGATTCATGCCAAAAACATCCACCTAAATGTATCCTGAAACCATGGTGTCACCCAAACTATATCAAGGTGGATGGGAATTCTACGCCAAGGACAAATCAGGGCCGGCCCTAGGCATAGGCCTACCAAGCGACCGCCTAGAGTCTTCAGTTTGGGGCCCAATAATTGGGCCCCTAAATACTAAAATGGGTTAAATATTATGCATGCATGTGAACTATTTTATAACAATTTTGATGTAGCACAGTGCTTAACGCGCACATGTTTAGATCACAGGATTGCGAGTTTAATCCCTTGCCCCTTCAATTTTTAACGCAAATTTTGAAACCTTTACAAAAGATACAGTTTTGAAACACTTCTTGTGAGGCTTTAACCCGCAACCTGAGATTCTAAAATAGCGAGTACACCCACTCTACCAAGCCTTGTATTAATTGTTTTCTATATCGAAAAACTAATTAATATACTGAAAATGAGAAGCTCCATTTCCAAACCTCGCCTAGAGCTTCAGAAATCTCAAGGTCGGGTTGTTAAAAGCAATTGAATAATTTTGGGATTGTAGAGAACATCAAATTATCAACCACTTGCCGATGCGATCCCCAAATGCAAACCCAAGAAAGTGTGCCCATTGAAACCACCGTCATCACTAGCAACAATGATTCTATAAGTATTTTTCCCTTCCTCTGTTAACTTAGCAGACCATATATTCATAGTCTTTTTCTATCTTTTTTTCATTTTCTTTTTAAGTTGAGAAGTGTTTGTTCTCATACAGTGACCGAGTCCTCAAGTCGCACATGGACTAATGAGGCTGGATTTCGTATACTCCGCTATACAATAATCCTTGTTCAATGGTAGACACAAAACTCCTCGTGCATTCTTTAGCTATTTGTTCCCTCCAAGCATTTGGATTTATTAGTCCGATCTTTTAAGATTAAGTGTTAGGAAAATCAGTCTCGATGAATACATCTCTAAGTTTTATACGTCTACGAAACTTCAAAACTTGCAACATCATTGTCGAATATCTGAGTTACAAGACGTACGGCTTATAATCCTGAAACCACATGAAAGATATAATTAAATGGAAAAGATAAACAATAATCTATTGAAGAACTAGTATAATCTTTTTGAGTGGGCTTGTGAAGAATCAGTTCAATAAAATAAGTGTAGGAGCTCAATAAAATCTTCCAATTTTTCATTCAAATTATAATATCCTAACAGGAAGAATTGTTTTTTTTTTCTTGGTAAATTAGTGTGGGCTCCCTGACCGGCGCGCTCGAGAGTCGCCACCCGGATTTTTGAGATGGATGATCCGAGAAACCAAGGGTTTTTTTTGAAAAGAAAGGCTTTTGATCTAGCGAAAATATTGAGATTTTGGGTTCGGGAGCCACGTTACTAACGGGAAAGGTTTTGATAAAACAAAAAGCACCCCGCTTGCCCGACAAAACCGGTCTAGCTCTACTAAACATTTTCAAAGGGGAAAATTTTTGTACATCTCTTGAAAAATGAAACTCTTTGATAAACAAGTAAGAAGGGAAGGGACATGGAAAGATATATCATGTTGGTATGCACATTGTGCTGTCTGTACAGAAATGATAAGAGTATTATGTTATGAGACGAAATAACTAATCAATAAATTGTCCAGATTAGAGCCATTTTCACACGGCTTACCATAATGCCGCGCACGGCCTTATGGTATGCCGTGCGGTTTACCTGCTTTGCAACCAGACCATCATCAATACCCAAGACAATGCACGGCGTGTTATATTCCCCATACATCTTTTCTTTAAAAATATCAGAAGATTCACCGCCTCTGATCCATCTTAGAAAAGTACCTTTTCTTCAGGCCATGGATGGTAAAAACGATCTTCAGCGTAAAAACCTATTTTAGATATAAAACATGGCTTGTAGATATGGTCTTATTCTAAAAAACATTTACGACAGTGTTTTTGGCAGTACGAGCAGGCCTAATGAAGGATGGCTACGATTTGGATTGTTTAAACAAGTAGACGAACATACTACGCTGTGCGACTCATCAGAACGCTACACGGTGTGGTATGTCTAGTACAGTGACGCTTTGGTTTTTGAAAGTAGTTTTTAAGTCAACTTTTAACCTAAAGGGGGTTAAACCTGACTATAGAAAAAGTTTCCCTTAGGGCCAGGACAGGGCCTAGCCCAAGGGAACTTGTTTTTTCCTATGATCTCGAGCTTGAATGTGGATGGGTGATAGTCAATGAGTGTGGACAGGATCGGGGAGTATGGATATGAGTATGAATGGGAATACTTGTTGGATGTTTTGGTAGGTAAGATCTCAAAGTAAGTAAAAGAAGACTAACTTTGATGGCGAGGAGAAAAATGGAGCATCTTGCCCAAAGACTGTCTTTTTAGGACAACATTCTCAGGGCTTGGAAATGGGGAATGGGCAAAGCAAGAGAGAGATTGGGAATGTAAGAACCCCAAGGATCCCTTTCTCTTGAGTGGAGGGGTGCATTTATAGACAAGAGCCAATAATTTTAAATTCAAATGAAGGAGGTGTTTTCTAGGCTGGCTAGAAGTGCTTTTTTAGCTAAGCCACTTTATAGCTGTGGCTCAAACAGGTGTGGCCGACAACTTACTGGGCCAGTCGGAACTTTTCCATAAAATGTAGTGCGATTAACCTCATGACCGCGCACTACTACAATAATCGTTAAAGATGACAGTTTAAAAGTGTCATTAAACGTGAAAGATGACAGTTTTGAAACTGTCATCTATGGAGCTGTCATTAAAAGTCTAGATTTGTTATGACAATAAAAAACTGTCATTAAACATATAAGATGACAGTTTAAACCTGTCATCTTTGTGATAAAAGATGATAGTCTTAATCTGTCATCTTTAATCGCAAAGATGACGGATATAAACTGTCATCTTATCTGTTTTCCATTCAAGAAAAAAAAAAACCAATTCTCTTTCGAATGCGTGGCAGCCCACGTGGCACCCACGTGCCTCTCGCATGGCCGCCCAGTGGCACTTGTTTGTCGCCTACTTAGCACTTGTGTGGCCAGCAAATATTTGCTTGCCCCAGGACTTGAACTCAAGAACTTCAGTTCCTCGCGCGCGTGTTACCATCTGAGCTGGCACGCTTATTGTTAACAAAAGACAAACAAAAACATGTATAGTATATTTTCGAAAATTTTAAGATGAGCACTTTCAATGTCAGTTTTGGATGAAACTGTCATCGTAGACATTGAAACTATGAGATGACAGTTTTAAACTATCATCTTATATGTTTTTATGACACTTTCTGACTGTCATCTTTTATGATCAACTGCAATGTCAGTTCTAACTAAAACTGTCATTAAAAGGGCTTAGTTTCAATGTCGCTTTTAAGGAAAACTGTCATTAAAAGGTTTCCCATATGGGCTTCCGGAAGCGCATGTTTTAATGTCAGTTTTAAGCAAAAATTGACATTAAAGAAAAAGATAATAATGTCACTTTTATTCTAAACCGTCATCTTATATCGCAAAGATGACAGTTTTTAAGATGGACTGTCATCAAAAGTATACCATCATATTTTCGATGACAGTTTTACAAAAACTGTCATTGTTTCAACTTTTTGAGTGTCATCTTTTAAGGTTTTTGTAGTAGTGGCGTGCGGCGTAATAAGTTTTATTACGCCGCATGGTGTAGAAGTGTTCCGTGCGGTATTATAGGTCCAGTTCAGGGCTCCTGGGCTCTTGGTTTGTCTAGGCTTTTGGGTTAAGAAAGTCATTTATTTAAGTTCTCAAAGGTATTGTTTTCTTTATTTCATCATCGGGGCGTTCAAAGAACCTCCGAGGTCTAGATTGGGTGTCTACAATTAGCTTAAAATTAAAAAAAGCTAACCAAATATACAGCTTACAAAAGGCATCTTGAGACTTGGAGCTTGGAACAAAATATGAGTGCTATGTTGACCCGATAATGTCACACCGTTGGGAGAAGATTTCATCTTCCTTCCAATCCTAGTACCTAATGTGGATCATTGTTCGATAAGACATAAGGTGTGGACTTACCGCTACGTTATTGGTTGAGAGCACCACATGGACATGCCACATGATACTCTGGGACTATTGAATAATTACTCTACAACAACCAACCTGCTACAAAAAACGGATAGGCAATGTGATTCCGTACCAGATCCAAAAAAAAATGTGATTCGCTACGCCACAACAAAACAAGCAATTTGAACCTAGAGGGGCAAATAATTCTAAGGGACATCCCCCGAATATAGGCAATAAAGATACCAAATTGCACCAATTAGGCTAAACATCAGCAAGAATTGTTGACTCGTGATTCGTGAACAATTCCCAGGCTACTTTTTCCCAAGTCTTCCTATTAGTGGAGAAATTTTTCAATGCCAAGCGGTACCACTGTGTCCCCTTAGTCTTTCCATTAGTCTCTCCCCATCAGTCTTTGCAGGTCTTCCCATTAGTCTTCCGATTAGTCGCTCCCCTTACTAGATCTTCCCAATTTACTCGGAAACGAATGGTAGATTGCAATAGAATCCTCTATCTCGGTGGATGGGGCTTGACTGGCAAAATCATGAATGAAGGATTTGGAAAAAACTCCAACCCTTCAAGAGGGTTGTGGTGGTAATTCTACGCCAATCATTGTGTTTTTATCCTCTCTCCGTTCTAATTTGTAGTGGCTGTTTCTTTTTAGAATCTTACAAAAAAATATGTCTATATCTCACAATCTATAATATATTTTATGATTTCAAAATCTTTGTTTAAAAGAATTAATTAATATCTATCAAACAAGATTCATATTGAATACATAAAATATTATATATTAAAAGATATAGACAATTTTTTGAGGCGTTTAAAAAAGAAAACAAACACAATATTTTGGGACCGATGGAGTATGCAGTGCTATCATGGTGGATGACTCTCTTAGCATTAATATGTTTCAGTAATGATTTCCTTCATTATCTTTTGTGCGCAAAAATGTTACCAGCTCTTCCCATTAGTCTTTGCCCAAGTCTTCCCAATTTACTCGGAAAATATTGGTAGATTGCAATAGAAACCTCTATCTCAGTGGAAAGAGAGACACACACGACAGAGATAGAGTGTAGGTTCGTGTCTCACGAATAGGAAGCTGATGTGATAATCTGTGTGAGTTGATGAGGTGCAATTGGTTGATGATTAAGAAAGAGAAGAGAGAAGTGATCTAAAGGGAGTGAAGGAAGAAGTGAGAAAGAGACAAAGGCAATGTATCCTTTTATCTTTTGTGCGTGGGGTCCATGCAACTTTCCCTAGATGGATTAGGTGAGGTCACTCTTTAGAAGAATATTCTCCTTCATCAGAATCAGCACCCACCAACTTTTTCTCTTTAAGAAAATCTGTCTGACAAATCTGATGGAATTTCTGGTATTTAGGCACCTGGGCCTGAAGTTAGGCCTACAAGAGTCCAATAAAGCTTTGACACGTGTCCCTTCCATATCCCTGGTTGCAAGGGTGACACCACCCCTTTCGAGTTTGGCTCGCGAGCGCGCCCTCCTCACGGCGACCCTTCTTCCTTCATAAGCCACCAGGCCACCAGATCCCCTTAATTACAGTTAGAGCAAGGTTTCGACCCCACCACGGTCGCGCCTTAAGAAGGCCTCTATGGCTAATTAAGGCCAATCTTTGTTTTCAGAAGTGAGGAACTAATTAATTAAGTACACTAATGTGGTAATTAATAAAATCAACAACACTGGCCCTACTTTTATTTGGGAAAAAAGTGCCACTTTTTCACTTTGTTTTTCTTAGAAGTGGATTTTTCCAAAAATATTTGGATAAAAGTTAAAAAAAATTACTTTTCCCGATTCTTCTCGTCGAAACGTATCACTCATCCACAAAAGTTTGATGCAAAACTAACGAATGAGATTTTTTTTTGAATATGGACAACTTGCAAAAAGCATACTAAAAGTTAAGTGGAACTCAACCTAAGTCCGTGGCGAGTGTGGAAACCCCAAAAGGGGCCAAAGTTCAATAAACCTAGAGGTAAACAGGAGTGCCCTTCTATGGGAACCAATGGGTGGTGCACCGATGAGCACATGGGGCCCACTCACGTCCTGCACAGATAATTCGAGCCATTCAATAAGATAAATATAGGTTTTCAATCTAATCTTTTAATTTTTCATTCAGATTATAAGATCCTTTCAGTAGGAGTTGTTAGACTCGTAAACAATTTCCAGGTTTTCCCATTACTTTCTCCCAAGTCTTCCCATTAGGCTCTCCCCTTACTCTTCCCATTAGAGCATCCTCGTTGTAACAAGCAAATGAGTGTAGATAAGCAAATTTAACTAACAATACTCAAAAAACACCTCATATTGTAATAAACAAAGTTACAAGTCTTTTAGCAAATAACCAAATTCCACTCATTCTATAACCAAACTTAACAACTTTTACCAATAACCAAAACTCAGTAACTTAAAAACACCCCACAGTGAAATTGTCTCATCAAGACGAATAATTTGGTATGGTCGGGTGCGTGATTGGAACTCATTTGCGATTGGATAAATGTGCATTGTGTATTGTTGGGTTTTTTTTTTTTTTTTTGTTAGGGATGCAAAAATAACCAATATAGAGGTAGAGGTTGTTAAGCTTAATTATGAACTAAATGGATAATCAAATGCTGACGTGACACATTTTAATTATTGATTTTGATTATTACCATTTCGGATGCTCTTAGTCTCTCCCTTAATTAGTCTTTCCATTAGTCTCTCCCCACCCCATTAGTCGATCTTTCCAATTTAATAGGAAACGATTGGTAGATTGCAATAGAATCCTCTGTCATGGTTGATGTCTGCCGCTTGACCGGAAAAAAAAAAAGAAGACAAAATCTGAACGAAGGACTTGGAAAACTCCAACTTGTCAAGAGGGTTGAGTGTGAATTCTCCGGCAATAATTTTTGCTTTTTTAGAACTTTCTATGGTGTCACAGTAATATGTTGTATCATGGTGGAAGACTCTGTTTAGTATTCCTTGCGGACTTCAAAGTCTAAAAAAGAGTAAGGAAAGTTAAGCTTTTTTGGAGATGGAAAAAGAAAGGAAAAGGAAAGACCGAAAAAGAAAGGAAAGGAAAGTGGATGGACAACTATTCTTTACTTTATAGTTTCTTTCTTGTTTCCTCTCAAATCTAACAACGAAAAAAAAATATATTCCGTTCTTTTCTTTTCAATAGGTTATTAATTCCAAATAAACTCCTTCCGTGCACTTGCAATCCTTCCTTCTATCCTCTGTCTTCAGAGCATCTCCAACGGCCTAATTGTTACGTTATTCATTAATTTTTGTAACGCCTTCTTATGATTAATGGTGTGCCTTCTCATGTGTGTAAATCACGGGATATGGTATCCGACGACACCTTAATTAGCCTTCCCCGTAATAATATATGTCCTCCATTTATTGTACTATGTTTTCTGTATATAGGTCAAATGTTGACATATAATTGTCTTCTCTCAGAAGTGAAAGAGAGACCAAATTCGATTTTGGTTTGTAGCTTTCACCGCGTGTCCTGCGATTAGGTTAGATTGGGTGATCCAAATGGTTTTCTCAGATGCTATAGAACTATTCACGATTCGGTCTTTTTTTTCGTTGTTTGTGAAAGAATTTCCTTGAATGATAATGTTCCTACCGAGTAATTTGCTGTTATGTACACAGTTAGGATTGGGAGTACCACGTGGACAACACCACATGATACTCTAGAAACATTAAATAATTACTCGGATAAATATCCCCCGGATATATGATACCACAGAAAGCCTAGCATAGACAATGACAATTATGAATGGCAATAGGCCAATTGCCCATTGGCGGAGCTAAGACTTTGATCCGAGGGGCCGACTTAATAGACATATATTTTTTAGGGAAAATTTTCGTAGTCGTCCCTGTAGTTTTACGGTTGTCTCACTTTCGTCCCTCTAGTTTCAATTGTCTCAATTTCGTCCCTGTAGTTTGTTTTACGTTCCAAATTGGTAAAATCATTAACACCGTTAACGAAACTAACGGAAAAATATGATTAAAAAAATAAGTGTTCCAATTTTCAATCTGGTTGAACCGGTGCGAAAATCTTATTTTTTTTTGATCATTTTATCCTTGATGGTCGTAATGAATTGTTGGCTCTAAGGCCTTTCAACGAGCACCCGAATACTCCTTATTTAGTTTCAGAGCTCTTTTAGGGTGCTCATTGAAAGGCCTGAGAGCCAAAAATCCATTATGACCATTTAAGATAAAATGATCAAAAAAATAAGATATTCGCACCGGTTCAAACGGATTGAAAATTGGAACACTTATTTTTTTTAATCATATTTTTCGGTTAGTTTTGTCAATGATGTTAACGATTTTACCAATTTGAAACGTAAAACAAACTACAGGACCGAAATTGAGACAATTGAAACTAGAGGGACGAAAGTGAGACAACCATAAAACTACAGGGACGCCTACGAAAATTTGCCCTTTTTTTATCGGAACATGTATTTATTATATCATAAAAATTTCATTTTCAATACATTACATGTGTACATTGAAATAATTCTAGCCTAATGCAGTCAAAGTATACAAATCATTTTATTTTTTTCTTTAGGCTATTTCAAGTTTCAACAATCACGCACTCATTTTTTTTATTTATGAAAGAAATTGAGAATTGAGAATAAAAAGTAATCGATTTTTTATCAACTCAAACCAAAATTATTAAGATCAATAAGCAGCTATACACAAATAATTATCAATAATATTCAAAATCAGAAATATACAAAATAAAAATTTTAAAAATCAGGGCTCAAGATAGCTCCGCCACTGCCAATAGCTATTGAATAGTTTTGGGCTACCTAGCTGCCAACCACCCAACCAATTGAATGATAATGTTCTTACCGAGTAATTTGCCGTTGCTAAACTATTAGGACTAGGAATACCACGTAGACAACACCACATGATATTTCAAAAATGCTGAATAATTACTTGGATAAATATCCCCTCCCACAGATATGATACCACAGAAAGCATATACAGAATAGACAATGACAATTATGAATGGCACTATATAGCTGATCAATAGCTAATTGAATTACTTTGGGCTGCTCACTTCTCGCTTCCCAGAGGCGACCAACTCTCCAAGGCAAGAGAAGGTGACCAATAGCCGCCGTAGTCAAGGCTATGCGGGCCCAGAATATATTGATGTTGATAATTGACCAAAAGCTCCCATCAGTAACAAAAGTCTATGCAGTTGTTCCCCTTAGTTCTCTTGCAAATTGTTGTCATCAGTTGTGTGATGTAAATTTCATTGTACGCACTCAATTTATCTCAACCATGTGATTTACATAGTATGTGATAAATCATGTTCCTATAAATAGTACCCCATACAACGAAAATTTAAAGCTTTCATTTCATCCTTCTATGCAACGACTGCAACTCCTAGCTTGTCGTAAGAAACCAACCATGGCATCCGTACCTAAAAGGGCTCCCAATTTCCTAGCAGTTCACTCCAAAATCATCTTTGTCTTTGTTATCATCCTAATTCCATTTGTCTCTTCATCGGATTCCGCCGGTGCTCATGCTTCTCCCACAACTCAAACAGTTGCAAAACAAAGCGAAGCAGTCGCTCTCTTGAATTGGAAAGCTAGCCTTGAATATCAAAGCCAATCTCTCCTTTCATCATGGAATGAAACTAGTCATTGCACTTGGGTCGGAATTGGTTGCAATGACGCCAGTAAAGTAACCAACTTAAACCTTGACAGTATTGGTTTGAGAGGTACGCTTTCCGGTCTTAACTTCTCTTTGTTACCTCATCTAGTGAAACTAGATCTGTCAAACAACCTAATATATGGAACCATTCCCTCTCAGATTGGTGGCCTTTCGAGACTCACATCTCTTGATGTGTCCATCAATCGTCTTTCGGGAAGAATTCCTTCAGAAGTTGGGATGCTAAGATCTCTCATTGAACTTGATTTGTCAATGAATAATCTCATAGGATCCATCCCCACTTCAATAGGGAACCTGAAAAACCTCACAACATTGTACCTATATGAGAACTCTCTCTCTGGATCTATCCCTCAAGAAGTAGGAATGCTGAAATCTCTCATTTATCTTGCTTTGTACACCAATAATCTCACAGGGTCCATCCCCGCTTCAATAGCGAACTTGAGAAACCTCACATTATTGTATCTTTACAAGAACTCTCTCTCTGGATCTATCCCTCAAGAAGTAGGAATGCTGAAATCCCTCATTTCTCTTGCTTTGTACACCAATAATCTCACAGGGTCCATCCCCCCTTCAATAGGAAACTTGATAAACCTCACATTGTTGTACCTTTACAAGAACTTTCTCTCTGGATCTATCCCTCAAGAAGTAGGAATGCTAAAATCTCTCACTGATCTTCAATTGCCAGCTAATAATCTCACGGGATCAATCCCCGCTTCAATAGGGAACTTGAGAAACCTCACAACATTTCGCCTTCACCAGAACTCTCTCTCTGGATCTATTCCTCAAGAATTAGGAATGCTAAGATCTCTCACTGATCTTCAATTGTCAAGGAATAAACTCACAGGATCAATCCCCGCTTCAATAGGGAACTTGAGAAACCTCACAACATTGTACCTTCATTACAACTCTCTCTCTGGATCTATCCCTCAAGAAATAGGATTGCTAAGATCTCTTATTGATCTTGAATTGTCAAGAAATAAACTCACAGGATCAATCCCCGCAACAATAGGGAACTTGAGAAACCTCATAACATTGTACCTTGATAAGAACTCTCTCTCTGGATCTATCCCTCAAGAAGTAGGAATGCTAAGATCTCTCACTGATCTTGGATTGTCAATGAATAATCTCACGGGGTCAATCCCCGCTTCAATAGGGAACTTGAGAGACCTCATAACATTGTCCCTTTTATGAGAACTCCCTCTCTGGATCTATCCCTCAAGAATTAAGCAATCTTAGATATCTACAGATTCTTGACATAACATCAAACCACCTCACTGGTCATCTACCGAATATGTGTGGTCACGGATCACTTATAAGACTGCTTGCATCAAACAACTACTTAACAGGTCGTATCCCGAACGGTTTGAGAAATTGCAGTGAGTTACGTCGTGTCAGGCTTGATCGAAACCAACTTAAGGGGCATATATCGAAAGTTTTTGAGGCACACCCAAACCTAATTTATGTAGATCTCAGTTACAATAAATTCCACGGTGAGATTTGGCAAAACTGGGAACAGCTTCCTAATTTGACTAGCCTGAAGATCTCCAACAATGACCTTTCTGGAAACATTCCACCTGGCATTGAAAGTGCAACTCAGTTACATTTACTCGACCTTTCTTCAAATCATCTAGTTGGTGCAGTCCCGATGAATTTGGGAAAGTTGGTTTTATTGTTCAATCTTACTCTTAGCAATAACAAACTTTCACGCGACATTCCTGCAGAAATTGGAAGCCTGTCTAGTCTTCAGCATCTAGACTTGTCTAGAAACAATCTAAGTGGACCTATTCAAGCAAGGGTGGGTGAGTGTGTGAATCTTCTGAATTTGAACTTGAGCAGAAATCTTCTCACGAAATCTATTCCTTATGAACTAGGAAAATTGAACTTTCTTCAAAATCTCGATCTTGGAAATAATTTATTAACAGGAGAGATACCATCGGGGATTGGAAACTTGAAAAGCTTAGAGACACTAAACCTCTCCCACAACTTGTTGTTCGGTTTTATCCCCTCCTCTTTCAATGAGATGTCAAGTTTAACGTCCGTTGACATATCTTACAATCACTTGGAGGGCCCTCTACCCAACACAAAAGCATTTGAAGATGCTCCCTTTCAGGCTTACCGTAATAACGACAGATTGTGTGGCAATAAAACTAGTTTAATGCCATGCACACTGAAGCAAAGCAATGGAGATAAAAGGAGAAATGATAACAAAGTTGTGTTGTTGGTGGTAATTCCTACATTGGGGATTTTATTTCTTAGTGTTGCTGTGATTTTCCTGCTTCGTCGCAATGAAATGGGAGACAATGAAATCGAGCCAAATAGAGCAACCAATAGAGATTTGTTTGAGATTTGGAGCTTCGATGGAAAGCTGGTGCATGAAAACATCATCCGAGCGACAGAGGATTTCAATGACAAGTATTGCATTGCAGTAAATGGATATGGTGTTGTTTATAGAGCTGAGCTGCCAAGTGGTCAAGTTGTCGCAGTAAAAAAGTTTTGTCCTTCGCAAGATGGTGAGTTGGCTAATCTGCGAAGTTTTACCAGTGAGATTCGTGCATTGACAGAGATACGACATCGACATATCATAAGGCTTTTGGGTTACTGTTCACATCCACGACACTCATTTTTGGTTTACGAGTTCTTGGAAGGGGGGAGCTTGGACAAGAAACTAAGCTGTGAGGAAGAAGCTCCAAGTTTTGATTGGGGTCAGAGGGTGAATGTTGTTAAAGGTTTGGCAGATGCTTTGTCATATATGCACCATGGCTGTTCACCCCCGATCATTCATTGCAATATATCAAGCAAGAACGTTCTGCTAGACTTAAAAGACGTCCCTCATCTCTCCGATTTCGGAACTGCTAGACTTTTAAACTTACACTCATCAAATTGGACTTCCTTTGCAGGAACCATGGGATATGCTGCTCCAGGTATTTGCACAGTTAATCTTAGCTACCAATATTAGTGTCGTGTTTTTCCTAAGCCACCTTTACAATTTCTTAGTAGTTATTTTTTTCCTATTTTTTGTACCCCTCATTTCCTTGGGCAGAATTGGCATACACAATGGAGGTGAGTGAGAAGTTAGACGTCTATAGCTTCGGAGTTTTAACACTTGAAGTTATAATGGGGAGGCATCCGGCGGATCTCATCTCTTCTCTTTCCTCATCAACTCTAGATTCCTCACCGCCATCTTCTTATGGTATTTTCGTGAAGGATGTAATGGATAAACGGATCCCACTGCCAAGGAATCAAGTGGCAGACACAGTGGTTCTTGCTGTCAAGCTAGCACTTGCATGCTTGCGCCCCAACCCGCGGTGCCGACCAACTATGCACGAAGTTTCTACGGCTCTATCGAAGCAGAAGTCATGCCTGCAGAGCCCATTCCTCATTATCACATTAGGACAACTACTTGATGACAATTGTCCAAATGCCTAAGTATTCATGTTGTCCCCTCATTGCTTGGGTTTTTGTTCTCCATTTTTCTACTGTGCGCAGTATGGAATTTCTTAACATTGGCCCTAAGATTTTTTTGGGTAAGTCATTGGCTCTAAGGTTGTGTATCATATTCATAATATAGTTGTTTTTTCTAGCAATCGAAACTTTGCGAATTGATTTCGATGATTATACGTATTTTTAAGTACTGGTATTCAAAATGAATGGACAGAACCATAGAAATATTACCTCGTACGCCTGGCGCCAACTATAGGCCAATTTGCGGAGTTCAAATTTGGGCGCAGTGTGGTGGGAATGATAAAGTTTTCAATGGATCAAGACAAGGGGAAGAGAGGATCAGTGCAAAGTCGGTGGCCAGCTATCACGAGATGTGATTGTCAAGCTACGGAAGGAAGGGAAGAAATCAATAATGGAGTCAGACAAGCAGTGGAAAAAGCAGTATTGGGAGAGACCACAACATTGTTACGTTTGAAGAAACATAGTAGAGGGGTAATGGGTTTTTGTCGTTATAGATCATCTAGAAGCATTCTAAGTATGGAAGCCATTCCAATCACAAAAGCATTCTCAAATGACGTGTGAAGTGATAGGTGCATTTTGCATGGCCAGTGCACCCGTTTGCAGAATTTTGGGGAATGTGAGCTCAAAGATCGCTTGCTCATGCTGCAAGGAAGGAGCTCGATCAAGGCTGATTTGGTGTCATCACTCTTGAATACTTAGCTTTATCTTCCTATTCTAATAAACCTCGTCTTTCAATTTTATTCCTCGCAACGTTGTTGAATCTATGTTGCCTCATTTGATAGCCAACGTATGTTCTAATCTCTTGCGTTTCTTGACCACTGACATGGAATTGGGACTTCCCAACCTCGGCTCAGTTGGTAAG